>JAKFHU010001783.1:0-359317 GCA_023783475.1 Daubentonia madagascariensis
GAGTTGGCTTTTTTTTTTTAAATTCTAGCTCTCTTATCAACTATTTCAATATTGTCACCAGTTGTCACATTTTCCATTCTAAACTCTGTCACAAATGTTAATCTTCACCATCTGACTCTTTCACTGCCATCATATCATATTTCTCATCCTTCTTATTTCTTCTCTTCTGTCTCTTTTCATTTCTCCTTTATGTCCTCAATGTTTCAGGAGACCACACAATTACACTGCTCTCTTACTTCTGGTAAATGAATCAAACCACCATCAGTCTGTTGAGCATAAAATTTGTGGTTCCACTGCTTTTGAGCACCCTGGGTCTACACCCGAATAGCTAAAACATTTTTTTTTTTGGTGTGTTTCCTCTTCCAGATTTGGAGTCAAGTGCCAATAAATATCAGATTGAGATTAGGAGAAGAAAAGCAGCATAAAATTATTAGCTGATATAAACTGAATACTATGCCTTACATATCGCGTTACCATCTTACATGCAATATCACATTTAATCCATGTGGTTCTGCTGGGGAGGTAAGGCTTTTGTTCAAGGTCACACAGCCAATAAGTAGAGAAGCAAGAAATCAAACTCTGGTCACTCCCATTCTGAATACCTTAAAGCATGACCAATTTCAATAAAACTAAGCAATCACAATAGATAATAAACTTTATACATAAGCAAAAGTAAGTCTCCACATCTATTATTTCATGTTAATGATATATGAGCAAAGCAATTAATCAATGATATAAGCACAAGAAGAGAAGTGGGAACTATTCAAAAATTTACAGTAAGTCCTCCCTTAACATTGTGGATAGGTTCCTTGAAACTGCGACTTCAAGTGAAACACTGCACAAGTACAAGAATAACATCACTTTGTTCCATATCAGTTCCTTATAATGTTGATAAGGGAAAAAATTGTTTTCATTATACAACATCATTTTACTTGAAGTCATAGTTTCCTATTGATGATGTTAAGTGATATTTATTGTATATATAACTTCCTTTTGTGAACATACTCCAAATAAATGGCCCCTGTCCCCATTGCAGACCAAGGTATTGAGCTACTATCTATATTCTAAAATAAACATAGATAGACTGGCAAGTAGGAAGGAGGACATACACCTGAGTAGAAATATGACATTAGAACTTCAATCTGTACAATGTTCTTCACTTTATCATTGGGAGGATATAAGTTTAGAATTATTCAAATTATTTGATATAGTATATGAAATTAAATGCATTTTCTCTTACTGTAATTCTCTATAATGCAACTTCTGGGCTTCATTTTAGGTCATCCCAAGTGATCTAAAGCTGCAGGTAATTTGAGTGGAAGTCACTCATCTAGCATAACAATTTCCTCCCTCCCTTTCTTCCTCCTTCCCTTTTCCCCTCTCTCCTTCATTCCTTCACTCAATGTTTGAGTTTTAAACCCTAATTATGTGCCAGGCACTATGTTAAGCAGTAGAGATGCCATTTTCTATTCAACTGATCAATTACCCAAGATATTAATTTGAAAAGAAGTTACTTATAAATCAAACTCTATATATCTAAATATGTTGTCCTATAATTAATATTCTATTATAAGATTAGAAAAACTTCATGACCCCTTTGATTTATTAATTTAATATCCCTACACAGAAGGATGAAGCATTGTTGGAGATAATATACCAACAAAGCCTTCTGATTGCAGCTATTGTATTCACAACATCTCTTAAATCCATTTAACATCTCTAAAGTTAACTTAGTTGCATGAGAGGAAAGGCGTTTCTGAAGACAACAGAACACGCATTTCCCATAGGCCTTTAAGTTATCCAAAATCTTTAAATGCTTATGGCAACTGCCACAGTTTAAAACAAACCAAAAAAACCTATCATGTAGCATAAGTGTGGGCACTGGACCTATGTCTAAATGACTTAGAAAAATTCGGTGAAGAACAATTTAGTTCTGGACTAAAAAGGGTTATAAACATTTTTCTTAAATTGAGCAAATTACCAGCTTTTGGAAAGAGCAACATTAATGCTGGCCACACCACCAAGTTCCTCCTTTTCTCCTCTATTCCCCTTTTCTTAGAGAATGTGATGAAGAGACCAGTTCCCATGCCAGCTGGATGCTTTTGAGCATCAAAAGTCCTCTCTCAGGATTCAGAATTTGATATGACTTAGAAACCACTATACTAACAGATAACCTCCTCAACATTATAAATCAAAGCCACGTGACCACATTCAACTCTATCTGCTAGTATCAATATCCTGCCAGTACTGTTGACCTACCTCTGGAAGATGGTGGGAATGACACAAAAGTTCTGTTCTGGTTTGGGGAGTGTTGCTCCTTTTCATAATTGAGAGTTATTCATCCATAGTAATAGTCAATTCTCTCTACAGCCTCTGCATCTTTATTGATTTCATTTAATTGAAGCCTTAGAAGAAAGGAAGAGGAGGCTTCATGAGTTGAGGCAGAAACAGAAAAAATGTTAGGAGGTTAGACTTTTGGTTATTTTGAACTGTTCCTGTTATCTGCTGATTGTAATTATGAAGAGCAAAAGCCTTCCTATATAATTTAAAACCTTGGATCTTCTTAAAATTATAACTACATCTCAAAATCTTACAACAACTAGACCATTGCATTTCCAACTTTTCTGCTAAAACCCACAGTAAGAAATACATCTGAAATCTCAAAGCAGCACACACACACAGAAACTCATACATGCAAGTACACATGAAATAAAAGTTTAATGATGGATATTTGCCTTTATTGTGTAAAATACCCTATAATATATTTCAGTATTTTTTGTTTTAAAAATACTAGTAGATTGTGTCCTGCAACTTAAAGACACTGAATATTTCCAGACTTCTGCAGGAATTACTTAAGGCAGAGACTGCTGATATATGCATTCAACAAAAACCACTTAATTGTAAGCATGAAGATTCAACATAGTATTAATGATATTGCAATTATTAAAATGGGAAGCAATTAAACTCAGAAATACATTTATTTCTTTATCCTTCCATTGATTCATTACTTCAACATTTAGTGGATATTGACCTGATATATGCAAGGTTCTGTGCTACCAGCCTAAGGTAGATGAACACGAGTTGTAGCACTTACAAACCCAGGTGCTATAATTAAAAATTAATATAGCAAAGATGGCAAAACATCAAATAACTTCTATTTAATATTATTTAATTTCTTTAAGATCTTCCACATGTTTTTCTGTAATAGATACAGTGGAGTAACTAAAATGCAATTTGATAATGATTATGCCTATGTAGAAAAATCCTAGATTTTACTCTCCAGTAGTATAAGAAGTTCTTGTTTCCACTGGTTAATTTGAAATACAAGAAATGTCTGACAAAATAAAATGTGGCCCAATTTAAAATTTTCTGTAGAAAATCAAAAAGTTATATGATGCTCCTAGAGAAAAATGGAGCAATAAATTTTATTTCTCATGTACATAGGAGTATCAATGATACACTCGAGTAGAGCAGCAAGCTTCAAGAGACATGGAATGGAGGAGATCAAGGAATTCAACTTCCCTCCCAGTTTGGAAATCCTTTCTAGACCATCCCTGAGCAAGGGTTAACATTTTTCCTGCAAAATTATGGAGAATTGTACCAAAAGTGGGACTTGATGGTAATTGTTTATTCTGGAACCAGATACCTACAAAAGTGTCTTTCGGAAAGTGTTTTGAAGTTAGGGGGAAGGTCACCACATTATCTAATATTTAGTTAAGAGGGAGAGCAAAAACCAAAACAAAACAAGCAAAAAACAAACAACCAAAAAAAAAAACCAATGCCCGCTTTTGAAGCTTCCCTTAGGTCTATCTGTGTAAATCATGTGATGTCTAATAATGTCTTAATTTATGCTGCTTTGAAACACAATATGGTAGAAAAGTTATGTGATTTTTAATCAAAGAGACTCATTGGTTTGAGAGACTAATGCCTATAACAGTCAAATATTAGGTCATTAAATATGAAATGTCTGATTTTGAATCAAAAGTGTAGATTATTATATCTCAAACAAGAAGCAATACAATTAATCAAAGTATGCACCTAAACTATTGACACAGTTTTGCCATCTTAATGGTACCTTGTTTATGCTGCAGCAAAGATGCCTGGAGAGTGAGTGGTGATGAAATCACAAAAGGCGTTTTCCACAGCTTCTTGAGAATTGAATAATTTTCCTTGCAAGAAG
The DNA here is from genome assembly GCA_023783475.1 of Daubentonia madagascariensis. Lineage (NCBI taxonomy): Eukaryota > Metazoa > Chordata > Mammalia > Primates > Daubentoniidae > Daubentonia > Daubentonia madagascariensis. Next base: position 4,181 of record JAKFHU010001783.1, read on the forward strand.
TGGTCCCAAGCTTGGAAGAAGTAGTAGTCAGTTGGTGCAAGGTCTGGTGAATACAGTGGGTGACAGAGAGTTTCCAAGTCCAGCTGCTGTAGTTTGAGCAGCGCTGTTTGTGTGGCATGATCAAACATTGTCTTGCAAGAGGATTGGCCTGTCTGTATTGACCAATCTCACCTGCTTAATCGCAAGCATCCTCATCATTTCATCCAAATGAGAGGGGAAATAAACGTGAACAGAGAGCCAGCAGTTTGAAAAAGTCACTTATGCTAGAGTAAAAGAGAAACAAACCTGACAAACTTGCCAGACTCTCTGAGAGAACCCAGGACAGTAAACCAGACACCTAGTGAACTGAGTGTCAAAGTGGCACCTGCCCCTCCTTCTCAACCTGACACTCAACTCATCGCTGGCTCCTGTGTGTCCCAGCAAAGTGCTTTAGCATCACGAGTCCAGCTACCTCCTGCCCCAGCATAAAGGGACAGGACCCCAGGAAGAAGCGGCGCCTGGATTTCCTGAGATGTGGTCTCTCGAGGGTGAGCACCACCTGCATTACTGCTCGGTTTATGGAGGAGGCAAAGAGGGTGGAAAGAGAGACAGAAAGATGGACTGAGACAAGCACAAAAAGCCCGCTGTTCTTCCTACCTGTGCACCGCCGCGTCCCCTTTTCTCAGCATCATGTTGCCCACGGCTGCCCAAGGGATGTCCACACTCTGTCCAGCGGGAGACAGGAGGGTAGCAGGCAGCACAGACTGAGGGTGGCGCCAGCCACTGGTTCCAGCAACAAGCACCCTAAACCTAACCCTTAACCCTAACACCAACCCAAACCCACTAACCCTCTCCCTACCCTCAACCCTAACCCTAACACTAAGCTAACACTCACACTCACCTCTGAACCCTAACCCTAACCCTCCCCTTAACCCTGCAACTCTAACCCTCTAACCCTAACACCATAACCCTAACCCTAAACCAACCCTAAGACAACCCATCCCCAACCCCTTTGCCAACCCCTGACCCTGGCCCTATCCCATAACTCTAACGCAGACCTTAATCCTAACTCTACCACTACCCCTAACCTAACCCTAACCCTAACCTTACCCCTAACTGTATCCCTAACCCTATAGCTAGCCCTAAACCTAACCCTAGCCTGACAGTGACTGTAGCCCTAGCCCTAGCCCTAACTCTATCCATAGCCCTAGCCCCAACCCTAAACCTAACCCTAAACACTAACCCCAACCCCACACCAATCCCAGCCCTAACCCCAATCCTAACCCTAAACCTACCCTAACCTGACCTAACCTTAACCCCTAAACCTAGCCCTACCCCTAACTCTAATATCTGAACCCTAAACACCTAGCCCTAACTGTAATCCTAACCCTAACCCTAACAGCCATCCACTCCTTTTGCTCCCCAGTCCAGGATACAAACAGGGCTTGGGAAAATGACATCACTGATACCCCACTCTCCAGGAGACACTGAGGGTCTCAGCAGAAACACTACTTCCCTAAGCTTCCAGGAGACTGTGGGTACCCCATCCAGTTTCCCCTCACCGCCACTGTGCCCCATCAGGAGAGCTGGGTGACATCAGAAAACTGCCCCCAACTGTCTGTGTGACTCCTGCTTCGATGGAAATGTGGATACTGCTGTCAGCAGCAGCCCTATGTCACCACCTCCCTATTGCCAATTCCCTCTTTTCAGGGGACTGCAAGGAACCTGGCTAGCCCACAGCCACTGCCCCACCATCCCTCCAATGAAGGCAGGCACCCTTGACAGACTGCCCTCCCTCCTGGAGATGCTGAGAAACCCCACCCCGCAACCCCCGCCCCGACCCCACTGCCAGGATGTGATGGGGACACACCCAATCCACTTTCAGAAGATAGTGGGGACTCCAGTAAGCTGAATGGTGATGTTGTCAGCCCCCTTGCTGCCAACATGACTCCTAAGAGATGGAGTTGTTTTTGTGTGTGTGTGTGTGTGTGTGTGTGTGTGTGTGTGTATTTTATAATAATTCTGAGTGTCTTGCACAAGAGAGAGTTACTGAGCAAGCAGAAAGTTGCTGCTGCACAGCCACTGTCCAGGTGATCATGGTGACTTTAACCCATATCAAACCCAATCCTAACCCTAACTCTAACCACGAACACTACCCTAACCTGAACCCTTAAGCCTAAATCTAACGTTGGACCAACAACCTGGGACCCACCTCAAACTTAATCCTACCTCTAATACCTGCCCCTGATGCAACACCTATAACTAATCCCTAACATTAACCCTAACGTTCACCCCAATTCTTACCCCAATCAAAGCCCCAACCCTAACTCAAATATAACCCTAAAACTAACCCTAACTCTACCCTTACCCTTCACCCACCTGCCCTGGCTGTACCTTCCTGAATTCTACAAAGTAGGTGGGCTATGTCATCCCATCCAACCCTGGACTCCACAGGCTAGCCACATCTGTCCCAGGTGAAGACTCACTCAACACACTCAACAGCTCTTTCTGAGAGGATCTGCGGTACTTTGCAGCCTAACATAACCCCCACCCCATCCCGGGAGGCTCCAGGGTAAAAGCTGGTGCCAGGAGAGCCAGGAGAAAGACATGAGGCAGAGGTGGCTGATTCTGCACCAGGTGCGCTAAGGAAAATCAGGGGTCCCAGCTCAGCATGGAGGCACCACTAGTGCTTAGTTCGATTCACAGAATGACTCGGCTTGTGAGCGGCCACTGAGCCCACAGCCTGAAGACCTCTGTCCTGGGACTGCTGAGCCTGTACTGTCCGGACAGCATGTGATTTGGGGGAGCATTTTCCTTGGTTGAGTTCTCTTGTTCAAGAGGGACAAATAATGCCAGGTCCATGAAAAACAGACAAACCTATAATTGGCAAATTTATCAAAAGTAATGAAGAAAGTACATGAAACCTTTTAAGCTTTTAAGGAAAAATTTAAAAATTGTAAAAGTAGCTTGTGAAGGCAACCAAGAAGAGCAATTTAAAAATCTCTGGGAGGAAACTCATTCTACGAAGCCAATATCACCTTGATACCAAAGCCAGGAAAGGACACAACAAAAAAAGAAAACTACAGACCAATATCCCTTATGAACATAGATGCAAAAATTCTCAATAAAATCCTTGCAAACCGAATTCAAATGTACATCAAAAAAATAATCCATCACAATCAGGTGGGCTTTATTCCCGAGATGCAGGGATGGTTCAACATATGCAAATCTATAAATGTAATTCACCATATAAATAAAAGCAAGAACAAAGATTATATGATCCTTTCAATAGATGCAGAAAAGGCTTTTGACAAAATCCAGCATCCTTTTATGATAAGAACTCTTAACAATATAGGCATAGATGGCTCATTCCTAGAAACTATTAAAGCCATATACGATAAACCCACAGCCAATATCATACTGAATGGGGAAAAATTGAAGGCATTCCCCCTTAAAACTGGCACCAGACAAGGGTGCCCACTATCTCCACTTCTTTTCAACATAGTGCTGGAAGTCCTGGCCACAGCAATTAGACAAGACAGAGGAATTAGGGGCGTCCAGATGGGGGCAGAAGAGGTCAAACTTTCACTATTCACAGACGATATGATAGTATACATAGAAAACCCCAAAGATTCAACCAAGAGATTACTGGAATTGATAAATGAATTCAGCAAAGTCTCAGGATACAAAATTAATACACACAAATCCATAGCCTTCATATATGCTAATAACAATCAAGCCAAGAAACAAATTAAAGATGCAATACCTTTCACAATAGCAACAAAGAAAATTAAATATTTAGGAACATATCTAACTAAGGAGGTCAAAGACCTATATAGAGAGAATTATGAAACACTGAGAAAAGAAATTGCAGAGGATGTAAATAGATGGAAAGCCCTACCATGCTCTTGGATAGACAGAGTCAACATAGTAAAAATGGCTTTGCTACCTAAATTGATTTACAGAATCAATGCAATCCCTATCAAAATACCAACATCATTTCTTGCCCATCTAGAAAAAATAATTCTACGCTTCGTGTGGAACCAGAGAAGACCCCATCTAGCCAAAGCAATCTTAAGCAAAAAGAACAAATTGGGAGGCATCTATCTACCAGACTTCAAACCATACTACAAGGCTATAGTAACCAAAACTGCATGGTATTGGCACAAGAACAGAGACGCAGACCAATGGAACAGGACTGAGAACCCAAATATAAAACCAACCTCATACAGTCACCTGATCTTTGACAAATTCCAGAAAAACGTACACTGGGGAGAAGATTCCCTATTCAACAAATGGTGCTGGGAAAACTCGATGGCCATATGTAGAAGACTGAAACTGGACCCACACCTCTCACCTCTCACAAAAATCAACTCATAATGGATAACCGATCTAAACCTAAGACATGAAACCATAAGAGTTCTCGAAGAAAACGTTGGAAAAACTTACGGACATTGGCCTGGGCAAAGAATTTATGAAGAAGACCCCCAAAGCAATCACAGCAGCAATAAAAATAAATACATAGGACCTGATCAAATTAAAAAGCTTCTGCACAGCCAAGGAAACTATCACTAGAGTGAACAGACAACCTATAGAATGGGAGAAAATATTTGCATACTACACATCTGATAAAGGGCTGATAACCAGAATCTATACAGAACTTATGAAAATCAACAAGAAAAAATCAAACAACCCTATTAAAAAATGGGCAAAGGACATGAACATAAACTTTTCCAAAGAAGACAGAATAATGGCCAACAAACATATAAAAAATTGCTCAACTTCTCTAATCATCAGGGAAATGCAAATCAAAACCGCAATGAGATATCACTTAACTCCAGTGAGATTGGCTCATATCAAAAAATCCCCAAACAACAAATGTTGGCGGGGATGCGGACAGATAGGAACACTCATACACTGCTGGTGGGACTGCAAATTAGTACAACCTCTATGGAAAAGAATATGGAGATACCTCAAAGAATTAAAAGTAGAATTACCATTTGACCCAGCAATCCCACTACTGGGTATTTATCCAAAGGAAAAAAAGACATTTTATAATAAAGACATCTGCTCTCGAATGTTCATAGCAGCACAATTCACAATTGCAAAGATGTGGAAACAACCCAGGTGCCCATCAATACACGAGTGGATCAATAAAATGTGGTATATGTATACCATGGAGTATTACTCAGCAATAAGGAACAACAGTGAATTAACACATCTGGTATTATCCTGGTTGGAGCTAGAACCCATTCTTCGAAGCGAAGTGTCACAGGATTGGAAAAACAAGCACCACTGGTACTCACCATCAAACTGGTACTAACTGATGAACACTTACATCACACAGGGCAATAACATTCATCTGAGGGCGGGCGGGCGGGAGGGGGGTGGAAGGGATGGGAAAAACTCTCACTGAATGGATGCAGAGAGCACAGTTTGGGGGATGACCACGATTGTGGCTCTGACACAGGCAGAACAGGGGCAATGTGTATGGCCAAAGTGTTGTACCCCCATGATATTCTGAAATTAAAAAAATAAATTAAAAAAAAAATCTCTGGGAGGAAGTGGCTCTGCTAGAGGAACGCATGAAGAAGAAAATCAAAGGTTGCTGAAAAATCCACTTCTTAACTTGAGGTCGAGGAATTTTAAGTACATATCAGAAAGCCAGATCTCTCTGTAAATGTTACACAATAATATGGGGGATTATGAACAAGTTTGCAAGGCAAATAGGACCTGATGATAACCACAGTGTGTGCAGAGAAGCCCTTGGCTGAGTTGGCCTGGTACAGGAAGCATTTGAGATTAGAGGTGATTGACAGATGACAAAGGAAGCCAATCAAGGGTGTTAGAGACACACAGCTCGGTGAGCTGAACCTGACTCTGTAATTCTAAACCCTAACCTTAGCATATTGCTAACCATTAGATCATACAACATAACCTTAATCCTAAACCCCTAAACCTAACCTTGACCCCAAAATCCTAACTCTGCCACTAGCCTAAAATCTAAAACCTTAACCCTAAACCCAGCCCCAGCTCCAACTCCAGCCCAATTCCAACCCTATCCCTAAGCCCTAAACCTAACCCCTATCTCAACCCTAACCCCAATCCTTTAACTCCTACACCTATACCAACCCTAACTCCAACCCTAACCCCTAACTCCTAACACTAACCATACCCCAAATTCCTAACCCAGACCTCCTACCCTCACCCTAACATTAACCTAACCATAACTCTAATCTCTAAACCCTAACCCCAACCCTAACCCTGACAAACCTCAACACCAACTGTAACTCTAACCCTAAATCCCTTACTCTAACCCTGCCCCCAACCCTACCCCTATGCCTACACCTAACCCTAACCCACTTACGTTAATCCAAACCCTGATTGTGAAGACAACAGTTAGCCTGAGCTGGGTGGTTCTGAGGATGTGAAATAACTGAAAGAAAAGTCTCGGTTCTGTGCCTCACACCTGGTAAGTATCCAGCGAACACTTAAAGAAAAACAGGTGCATGCCTATGGTGATGAGGTGAAAAAAATGCCTCAGCAGTGTGCCTGCAGGAAGTATGACTGTATAGGTTCACAGTGGATGCAGAGTATGTCAGACAAATTACAGGTAGGATGAGAGAGTGTTGGGAGGATCAAGACTGGATCTGAGCTACCAGCTTTCAGAGATCTGACTGTAGATTTGGCAATTGTATTCCATTATCCACCTAACTCTATCTGTGTACGGTCATCCTCACCATTGTTCCTTCATCTTCCCTCACCCAGATCATTTATGTAAACAATATTGACAGAACAAGCAGAGCCTCTGAAATCAGACTGCCCGAGTTTGAAGTCTGGCTCTGTCACATTATGACCCAGGTGTTTATACAGGGTATGTGAAGATGGATTAACATTTGAAAACAAGTCTATGCAATTCATTCCATTGAGAGAATAAAGGAGAAAACTCACTTGATCTTCTCAATGGAAGCAAGAAAGCATTTGACAAAACTTCCAAAAAGGATTAGAAAGTTAGTTATATCACTGAAAGACCTACAGTTAACATAATTTTAAATAATGAAATACTGAATGCTTTTCCTAAGGTCAAGAACAAAGCAAGGATGTCAGTGCTTACCACTTTTATGCAGTGTTGGACTGGAGGATCTAGTCAGTGGAATAAGGAACTAAAAAGAAATAAAAGGCATATAGATTGTAGAGGAAGAAGTAAAATTGTCTTTATACTCAGGAGACATGATTGTATACAGAGGAACTTCTAAGAAATCTACCCAAAAGTTCCATACCACAATTAAGAGAATTTAGCAAGATCACAGGAGTTAAGGTCAATATAAAAACTTCATTGTTAGTATATAGAAGTACAGTTGTATAGTTAGAAAATAAAATGAAATAATATTAATTATAATAGCATAAAAAACAAAATATTTGAGAGAAAACCACAAAATATTTGAGAATAAACCAATAGGTAAGATCTCTGCATTGAAAACCACCAAACGTTGCTCAGAGAAATGAAAGACCTAAATAAATTGATAAAGGTAGCCTGTTGGTGGTGGAGAGACTCAATATTGTTACTCTATCAGTCTTCTCCAAATTTGGCTTGAGTCAATGCAGTCAAAACCCAGTTTCTTTGTGCTCAAGATCTCAGAATGAAAGAGTTTGAATGTTGGCTCTAGAAGCCAGGTGTCCTGAGTTCCGGTCTTGAGGTAGAGAACAGTATCCTCTTCTCATTGTGTTCCAACAGAAATTTCTGTAAAAGACTCATGTTCTCACATTGTCAGCCCAACCAGTGTCTTTTTGATGGGTGAACTGGGTGATGACACCCTTTCCTAAAGGAAAGCCTCACCTTTCTAATTTTCCCGTTATTTTGAGTTTACGCTTACGAAGGAGGACGCCAAGGCAAGGAGACAGCCAAGGACATTTTATTTATTTATTTATTTTTATATTTTAAAATATGAAGGGAGTACAAATGTTTTTGTTACACAGATAGCTTTATAATGCTTTAGTCAGGGCTATGTGTGCCCATCACCTGAATATTGTTCATTGTACTTGTTAAGTAGGCTTTTACCCCTCTCTTCCTCCCCCACTCCCCTTCTTGATTTCCAATGATTTTACTTATTTCTGTGCACATGTGTGCCCATCAGTTAGTTCCAGATTATTAGGGAGTACGTGCAGTGTTTGTTTTTTTGGAGACACTTCACTTAGGATAATGGTCTCCAGTTTCATCCAAATTGCTGTAAAAGACATTCATTCATTCATTCCTTTTTATGGCTGAGTAGTACTCCATGCTATTTATATACCACATTTTGTTAATCCACTCATGACTTGATGGGCACTTAGGTTTTTTCCACATATTTGCAATTGTGAATTGTGCTGCAATAAACACGCCAGTGCAAGTGTGTTTTTGATAAAATAACTCCTTTTCTTTTGGGTAGATACCCAGTAGTGGATTGCTGAATCAAATGGTAGGTCTGCTTTTAGTTCTTTGAGAAATCTCCATATTGTTTTCCATAGAGGTTATACTAGTTTGCAGTCCCACCAACAGTGTATAAGTATTTCTTTCTCTCTGCATCCATGCCAGCATCTATTGTTTTTGGACTTTTTAATAAGAGCCATTCTGACAGGGTGAGGTGATATCTCATTTTGGATTTAATTTGCATTTCTCTGATGACTAGTGACGAGCAAGTTTTCATATGTTTCTTGGCCATTTGTCTATCTTTTTTTGAAAAGCTTCTGTTCATGTCCTTTACCCAGTTTTTAATAGGGTTTTTTTTCTTGCTGATTTGTTTGAGTTCCTTGTAGATTCTGGATATTAGTGCTTTATTGGATGTATAGTTTTAAAATATTTTCTCCCATTCTGTAGGTTGCCTATTTCCTCCATTGATTATTTCCTTTGCTGTGCAGAAATTTTTAAATTGAATCAAGGCCTGCTTATTTATCTTTGTTGTTGCTATTATTCTCTTTGGGGTCTTAGTCATGAATTCTTTGCCTAGGCCAATATCTAGAAGAGTTTTTCCCATATTTTCTTCTAGAATTTTTATGGTTTCATGCCTTACATTTAAGTCTTTTATCCATCTTGAATTAATTTTTGTAAGTGGTGAGAGATAGGGGTCCTGTGTCATTCTTCTACATGTGGCTATCCAGTTTTCCTAGCATGATTTATTGAATAGGGCTTCTTTTCCCCAGTGTATGTTATTGTCTGCTCTGTCAAAGATCAGTTGGTTGTAGGTAGACAGTTTTATATCTGGGTTCTCTGTTCTGTTCCATTGGTCTATGTCTCTATTTTTGTACAAATACCATGCTGTTTTTGGTTACTATACCCTTGTAGTATAGTTTGAAATCTGGTCATGTGATACCTCCAGATTTGTTCTTTTTGCTTAAGATTGCTTTGGCTATTTGGGCTGTTTTCTGGTTCCAAATGAAGCATAGAATTATTTTTTCTAATCTGTGAAATATGACATTGATTTTTTTTTTCTTTTTTCTTTTTTATCTTTTTATTTTTTTCCAGCCTGGTCAACATAGCATGACATTGATATTTTGATAGGGATTGCCTTGAATCTGTAAATCACTTCGGGCAGTATGGGCATTTTAACAATGGTGATTCTACCAATACATGAGCATGATATGTTTTTCCATTTGTTTGTGTGAGCTGAGATTTCTTTCCTCAGTGTTTCATCTTCTCGTAGAGGTCTTTCACTTCCTTGGTTAAGTATATTCCTAAGTATTTTATTTTCTTTGTAGCTTTTGTGAATGGTATTGAGTCACTGATTCGACTCTTAACTTGACTGTTATTGGTATATATGGAAATGCTGCTGATTTGTGTACATTGATTTTGTAACCTAAGACTTTACTGAATTCATTTATCAATTCTGGGAGTCTCTGGGTGGAGCCTTTGGGATTTTCTAGATACAAGATCATATCATCAGTGAAAAGCGATAGTTTGACCTCCTCTTTCCCAATTTGGATACGTTTTATTTCTCTCTGTTGCCTGATTGCTCTGGCTAGGACTTCCAGTACTATGTTGAATAGACGTGGTGACAGTGGGCACATTTATCTTGTTCCAGATCTTAAGTTTTCAGCTTTTTCCTATTCAGTATGATGTTGGCTGTGGCTTTGTCATCTATGGCTTTTATAATTTTGAGATATATTCCTTCTATGCCTAGTTATTTGAGGGTTTTATCATGAAAACATGCTCGGTTTTTTGGAATGTTTTTTCTGCGTCTATTGAGATGATCATATGATGTTTGTTTTTGCTTCTGTTTATGTAGTGAATCACATTTATTGATTTATGTGTGTTGAACCATCCTTGCATCCCTGCAATGAAGCCCACTTGGTCATGGTGGATTATTTTTTGATGTGCTGTTTAATTCGGTTTGCTAGAATTTTATCGAGTACTTTTGCATCTACATTCATAAGGGATATTGGTCTGTAGTTTTGTTTGTTTGTTTGTTTTTGTTTTTGTCCTTTCCTGGCTTTGGTATCAAGGTGATACTGGCTTAACAGAATGAGTTGGGGATGATCCACTCCTTCTCAATGTTATGGAATAATTTCTGTAGTGTGGGTAACAGCTTTTCCTGTAGGTCTGATAGAATTTGGCTGTGAATCCATCTGGTCTGGGGCTTTTTCTTGTTGGAAGATTTTTTATTACTGTTTTGATCTCGCTGGTTGTAACTGGTCTGTTCAGGAGTTCTATTTCTTCCTGATGAGTCTTGGAAGATTGTGCATTTTCAGGGATTTGTCCATTTTCTCTACATTCTCTAGTTTATGTGTGTAGATATTTTTGTAATATTCACAGATGATGTTTGTATTTCTGTGGTATCAGTTATAATACCTCCTTTTTCATTAAAAAAATTGAGCTTATTTCAATTCTTTCTCTTCTGTTCCTGGTTAATCTAGCAAGACATGTATCGATTTTGTTTATCTTTTCAAGGAACCAACTTTTTGTTTTGTCTCTCTTTTGTATTTTGTTTGTTTGTTTTCCATTTCATTTAGTTCTGCTCTGACCTTTGTTTGTTTTCCTCTGCTGGCTTTGGGTTTGATCTGGTCTTCCTTTTCTAGTTCCTTGGGGTGTAACACTATATTGTTAATTTGTGATCTTTCTGTCTTTTTCACATGAGCATTTAAGGCTATGAATTTCCCCCCTTGGAATGCCTTTGCTGAATCCCATAGATTTTGATAGCTTATGTCTCCTTTGCCAGTAAGTTCAAGGAATCTTTTGATTTCCATCTTAATTTTATCATTGACCCAATAATCACTCAGCAACAGGTTGTTTAATTTCCATGATTTTGTGTAGATTCGAATGTTTCTCTTGGAATGATTTCTAGGTTTATTCCATTGTGATCTGAGGAGATACATGGTATGATTTCAATTTTTTTGAATTTGTTAAGACATGTTATGTAGGGTAAGACATGATCAGTCTTGGAGAACGTCCCATGTGCTGGTGAGAAGAATGTACATATATTCAGTAGCTTTTGGGTAGAATGTTCTGAAATGTCTGTTAGGTCCATTTATTTTAGAGTCCCATTTAAGTCCAGTGTTTCTTTATTTGTTTTCTGCTTTGAAGATTTGTCTAGGTCTGACAGTGGGGTGTTGAAGTCCCCAGGAATTACCATGCGTACTATTTATTTTCTTGCTTAGCTCTAGTAGAATTTGGTCTTTGTATGCGGGAGCTCCTGTGTTAAGGACATATTTATTTAGGATTGTTGTGTCTTCTTGTTGAATTGTTCCCTTTTTCACTATATAATAAACATCTTTGTCTTTCTTTACCATTGTTGATTTAAAGTCAATTTTATCTGATATGAGAATGGGTACACCTGCTCCCTTTTTGTTTCAGTTTGCGCGGAATTTTTTTTCCATCCTTTCACATTAAGCCTGTGTGCAGACTTGTGGTTTAGATGTGTTTCCTGAAGACAGCAGAGAGTTGGGTTGTGTTTTTTCATCCATTTAGCCAATCTTTGTCTTTTGAGTGGATCATTCAAACCATTGATGTTGAGTAATGGAATTGATATATGGGATGCTGTTCTGTTCATCATGTTGGGGGCAGTACCTTATTGCTTTGTTTTCCCTCTTGTGCTATTGTTTTATAAGAGTTGTGAGCTTTAGCTTTTTGAGGTGATTATATACTGGTGGGTGTCTATTGTGCTGATTCATGTATAATGCAGCTATGAGTATTTCCTGCCAGGCAGGTCTGGTCAAGACAAATTTTCTGTGTTTGCTTGTCTGGAAAAGACTTAATTTCTCCGTCAATTGTGAAACACAGTTTTGCAGGATATAAAATTCTAGGCTGGTCATTGTTCTGTTTAGGAAGATTGAAGAAGGGGCCCCAATCTCTTCTGGCTTTTAAGGTTTCTGGTGAGAAGTTTGCAGTTAGCCTGATGGGTTTTCCTTTGTAGGTTAGTTGTTGCGTTCATCTTGCTGCTTGCAGAATTTTCCCCTTCATTTTGACTTTGGCCAAGTTGATTATTATGTGTCTTGGAGATGTTTTATTTGCTATGAATCTTCCCAGAGTTTGATGGCCATCATGTATCTGGATGTCTGAATCTCTGGTGATACCAGGGAAGTTTTCCTCAATAATTCCCTCAAATAGATTTTCCATGCTTTTAGCTCTTTCTTCTTCTCCCTCAGGGATACCTATAATTTGCATAATCCCATATCTCTCTAAGTGATTGCTTGGTCTTTTTTATTCTCTTCTTTGCCTCTTTGAATGACTGAGTTAGCACAAGAGCCTTGTCTTTAAGCTCTAAGATTTCTCTTCTTGTTTTAGTCTGTTGTTGAAGTTTTCTGCTGTGTTTTGATGTTCCCTAAACAATTCTTTCATTTCTTTAAGTTGCATTATATCCTTTCTTATGTTGTCTAGCTCTCTAGTGACTTTTTCATTGATTTCCTGAATTTTTTTTTGTTCTTTTTGTTAGTTTTCAACTTTCTCTTCAATTTGATTCACCTTATTTGCCATCCACATTCCTAATTCCATTTCTGCCATTTTGGCAATTTCCTTGTGGAAATTGGTTCCACAAGTGGTTGGAGTCCACTGTGGTAGCTCCATTGTTATCCCTTGGGACATTGAACTGTTTTGTTTTTTCTAGTTGCCAGTGTTGTTTTGCTAGTTTCTTCTCATCTGAAACCTGTTTTCTCAGCTCAGGGCTTATAGATTTACAGTGTACCTGGTCTTTGCTTGGAACTCTACTGCTTAAATAGAAGAAGGGGAGGTCCCTAGATGGTGCTTTTTTCCTACTCTGAAATGTTGACATAGCAGGGGAGGTTCATGTGCACTAACAGCCTGTAGTGCAGCTGTTCTGATTTGTCCTGTTCACCTGTGATTGTCACAGTTCAAGACTGTGCTGGATGGCCTTTGTGCAGGGTGTTGGGTTGTTCCCCAGATCATTGTAGGAAGTTTGAGTTGGGGCTGGGGAGACCCTCTCCACTGAGGCTGGCATTGTGGGGTATTGTGCTGTGCATAGTCTGCCTGCAGAGGTGACAGTGGCAGCTGGGTAAAGCTGTCCAGGCAGTGGTCATGGGTGCCTGGGCTGTGGGCATTTGCTCTAATCAGGTCCAGGTGTAATGGCAGCTTGAGTCTGGTGGGGTGGGGATCCCCGGCAAGGTGTTGGACCTTAGTGCAGTTCTGCCGGTCCTGTGGCAGTGGTGCAGACTCAGGAATATGATCTTGGGGTACATGTGCAGTGTGGTAACTTGAGGCTGGTATTCTGGGGCTGGCATGAGCTCTGAAGTCACAGAGACAGGGCCTCATGCTCTGGCACGAGAGTCTCACTGCAGAGGCTGGGGAAGAGGCAGAAGCAGGGCTTCTGAGCAGGGCCTGAGAGCCAGAAGCAGGGCTGTGTGTGCAGCAGGTTGTTCTGACCTGGGGTGCGGAGGCAGGTCCGCGCAGGTGTCTGGCTCTTCTGCTGGCTTGGGGACCACAGATGCCAAGTCATACGGGTGGGAGTCAGCTCCAGTGGCCCAGGGATGCTGGAGTTCTCCCACCCTCTAGATCCAGCTGAGGCAGTTACCCAAAACTTCCCTGGTTGAGCCTGTAGCACCTGAAGCAAATTCTCTGCTCAGATCTGCACTGGAGGGGTGGGGTGTTCGGCTCTCAGTCACAGTGTAAGGCTCAGGGGAGCATCCTGCTTTTTCTCCAACCCATTAGGGATAGTGTGAAGTCTACTCCTGCAAAGCTGAGTCCAGTGTTGACATGGCACCATGCACCTGAGAGCTCTGGATGGTGTCAGTTGCAGAACCCGGGATTGGCTGCCATGAGGTCCTTACTGCATCTGTTCTCTGGTGCAGGGACTCTGCGCAGACGCTAGGCAGCTCCCGAGTCAGTCCAGACAGGGGCCTGTGGTAGTGGAGGGAGCCCCCTCACATCTTGGCCACAATGCCGGCGGGAGGAGCACAGCACCTGAGCACCCTATCCTACTCTTCCCCATGTGTAGATGTCTTCCCCCAGATCCCTTCAACCTCATTGAGTGTATCCCCCATCACCTTCTCCTTCACCTCAGGTGTGCCACGTCACTTCTCTGTGGTTTCACAGTGCTCCTTCTGAGAAGAGCTATGCATAGGTAGGCATCTGCCAGCAATTTATGCTCCATTCCTTGAGAGTGACGTGCTCACAGGATGTTTCTAGTTTGCCGTCTTCTCCATCTTTCACCAAGGACATTTTAACTGAGTCAAGTGGGACTTGCTTTCAATCAGGTCTTTAGTGTTGCAGCTTCTAGAAAGTGCCTTGAGATTTCTCACTAACCTTCCTAGATCAGCATTTCCATTTGGTGCTCAGCAACAAAAGTAATGCTCAACAGAGTGAACAGACAACCTGCAGACTGGGAGAAAATATTTGCAAACTACCACCTGACAGGGGACTAATATCCAAAATTTACAGGGGACTCAGTGACAACAACAACAACAAACCCATTAACAAGTGGGCTAAGGAAATGAATAGACATTTTTCAAAGAAGAGAAACAAATGGCCAACAATCATATGAAAAAATGTTGAACATCACTAATCATCAGAGAAATGCAAATTAAAACCACAATGAGATATCATCTTACACCAATCAGAATGACTGTTACTAAAAAGACAAATATAACAGATGTTGGTGAGGATGTGGAGAAAAGGGAACTCACATACACTATTGCTAGGGATGTAAATCAGTGCAACCTCTATGGAAAACAGTATGGAGATTTTTTGAAGAAGTAAAAAAAGAACCACCATTCTATCCTGCAGTCCCACTTCCAGGTATCTATGGGAAGGAAAGGAAATCAATGTAGAAAAAAGATACTTACCCTCATATGTTTATCACAACACTATTCACAATAGCAAAGATGCGGAATCAACCTAAGTGTCCATCAGTGGAGGACTGGGTGAAGAAAACGTGGTCTGTATATACCAGGGGTGACTATTTGACCCTAAAAAAGAATGAAGTCATGTCTTTTGCAGCAACATGGATGGAACTGGAGGCCATTATCTTAAGTGAAACAAATCAGACACAGAAAGACAAATACCACATGTTCTCACTTATAAGTGGGGGCTAAGCAATGTGTGCACATGGAAGCAGAGTGTGCAGATGGACGACGGAGACTCGGGAGCAGGGTGGGAGGGGTGGGTGATGGGAGGTTGCCTGGTGGGTACAATGTGTGTTGCTGCAGTGATGGATGCGCTGCAGGCCCTGACTGCACCACAGTGCAGTATATCAGTGTAGCCAGACAAACCAAAACAACTTCATAAGGAGACAGAGAGAGGAAGGGGGAAAGAAGCGAGGCTGTGATTGTAATCGTGGATCACAGAAGCAGAGTTGGGTGGGAGGGAAAGGAGGACAGAGATCAATGGTGAGAGGCACAAGGTGGTAGGACTCACAGAGTGCAGGTCCCCGTGACAATGAACAAACCCCTGTCATTAGCAGTGCTTCAGGGCTGTCTCCCAGGGGACTTGGGTTCTTTTATGTGACAAAGACGCTGAGGTAGGTGGGGCAGGTGGTGGTGACTGTCATCACACAGCTGAGGCAGCATCCAAACAGGTGAAAGGCTCAATGGAAAATCACACAGCGAGTTGTGGGAAGGCTTAGACTCACAGACGGCTCTGTCATAGGAGTCTTTTTACCGCTTTGTGTGGTGTCTGCTCCCGGATGCCTCAGTCTTGTGAAGAGGAGGAAGGTAGAAGGCAGCCCATGGGAGTGTGTGACCAAGTGTGAAGTTCTGTGGCATGGAAGGGTACGAGGAGTTTATCCATTCAGGAATACATGGCACAGGATACGTGCAAGACACTATTATGAGTAGTAGGGGTATAGCAGTGAATAAGCTAGAACCAAAGTCCTGAGGTCATGTGCTTCATAGAAACATTAGGTGTTTCTCTGTGATTCTTCTAAGCCATCATGATGTGGTAAAAAACACATCATACTACAAGTTGGGAATCTCTGCTTTTCTGCCATGTACTGGGGTTGACATTGTTGCTTCAATTCACCATGCCTCAGGGGGTCCCCATCAGTAAACTCAGATGCTGCGGTTTTGCGAGTTCTGCTCTGCCTAAAGGACTGTGCATAGAGACCTGCATTCCAGCCTGTGGAATGGTTGTTCTCAGTGTCCTTAGCTGAGCTCCTCAACTAAAGCGTGGAAATGCCACATCTTATTTTGTTGTGATGAGACCCTGTGGTCACGGTGAAATGCTGCACTCACGTGCATTCTGAGATCATCCTCCACTTTTGCAACTCTGGGGAAATCTGAAGGGGAGGCCTAGGCCATGTGCAGGTCCAAGTCCCCATCCTTAACTTGGTGATGTCTGAGGACCTGTTAAGAGCTTTGCAATAACTAATGAATTGCCCCCTCTTCTTACTCCTTCCAGTGGGTTTAGGCCTGGAAGAAATGCTGGTTTATCTTGCAGAGGGGCAAGATGAGCTGTGATCCAGATGTTCTGGAATACTACAAGAATGACCACACCAAGAAGCCCCTGCAGATCATCGACCTGAATACCTGTGAGCAGGTGGATGCAGGTGTGACCCTGAACCCCAACAAGAAGGAGCTGTGGGGGAGTTTCCTGTTTGACATCAAGACCAGTGAGTGCACCTTTAACCTGGTGGCTGAGACACGGGAGGACATGCACAAGTAGGTCCAGGGAATCTGCCAGATTGGTGGCTTCAAGCAGGCTGAGGAGGGCACAGGTAGGAGAACACACAGGCCTTTCTCAGAAGAGGCTGAGCCGAGGCCCTCAGAGTGTTGGCAAGGAGGGAAGCTCCAGCTGAGTATTCCTGGGTGGCAGAGAAGTGGTGGGCAGAGGGTAAGAGTGTGAAGTGGTTGGCCGGATGTTAGAGGGACCCCTGGCCCTAGTTCTGCTCAAATGGGAACCAGGAAATGCAGAGTTGTGATGAAGCTGGAGGTGTTTTGTGGTGTTTTTCAGGCACCTGTCTCCAGTGCTGTTCCTCAGCCCCTGCCTCTCTCCTCCCCATGTTCTCCTGCACCCTGTGGCCTGTGGCCGCCCACAGGGAAGGTCTCCCCTTGGCTGTCCTCTGGCCCATCCCTGGCTGTCCTGGCCCCTCTGTTTCAGACCACCCTGCACAGTGGCACTGGACACTGTGCTTGTGGGTTTGCTTGCTTGGGGTCCTTTGCAGTTGTTGTGGATGTAGGATCCAGTGTTTATTCCTGTTCACTTGGGAGGGGACAGGTGGGAAAAGCAAATGCTGGTTTATGTTTGGGTTTTGAGAACCTTCACAGAAGAGTAGTTTAGCTTCTTGAAATGAGTTTTAAATTGCAGAAATGCTCCTTGGCACTTGTTTGGGCTCAACCTTGACTGTCCAAGATGGTTGGGGAGCAGGTTTTTCTGAGGCAGATGTGCAGTTGCAGTCAGTAATTATTGAACCTGGTTGCACATCTGAATTGAGGAGGAGCATTTAGAAAGGACGATGCCAAGGACCCATGCCAGATCGGTTACTAGCCATTGGTGTCTTTTAAAAGCTTTATTCTTTCCCACTGTTCTGGGGGTTAAAGAACAAAAAAAGAAAATAAACAAAAGCTTCATTCTGAGTGGCAGGAGTCCAGGGCTCAACAAGCATTTTCTGTAAATATTTTAGGCTTTGAAGGCTGCATGCAGTCTCTGTTGTATATTCCTGTTTTTAAAATTTTTTACAACTCTTTATAAATGTAAACTCCATTCTTAGCTCATCAGCATCACCTGGGACCTTGTTAGAAATGCAGACACTTGGGACCTGTCCCAGACTGGACTGGATGGGAAACCCTGGGAGTAAGACCCACCATCTATATTTCAAAACCCTCTGGGTTATTTTGATGCATAGCTGAGAACCACTGGTCTGAACACTTGCTACTCAGGGGTTTGTGGACCAGCAGCATCAGCCCCTACTGGGACCTTGATAGAAAGGCAGAACCTGGGACTTCCACCCAGACTTACAGTATCAGAATCTGCATAGTTTAAAAACTCTTTATTTTGAATTATAGCTTTACAGAAAGGTTGCAGAAATAGTACAGAAAGTTCCCATATACAGTTCACTGAGCTTTCACTAATGTTAACATCTTACTTAACATGGGACAGTTATCAAAGCTAAGCAGTTAACAATGGCATGATACTGTTAATTAAACTATAGACTGTTTGGATTTCACCTGCTTTTCACTTAAGTCCTCATTCTGTTTAGGATTCAACCCAGGATACCACATTAGATTTAGTGTCATGTCTCTGAGTCTCCTCCAATCTGTGACCGTTTCTCAGCCTTTGTTGTCTTTAATAACCTTGGCACTTTCACAGAGTACTGGGTAGGTATTTTGTAAAATGGCCTTCAATTTGGGTTTGTCTGGTGTTGTCTCGGGGTTAGATTGAGGGTATAAGTTTTGGGGAAGATCACCACCAAGGCAATGTGCTTTTCTTGGCATGTTGCATCAGGGACATATGGTGTCAGTGTGTCTCATCACTGGTCATGTTAGCCTGGATCACTTGATAAAGGTGGTATCTGCCAGGCTTCTAAACTTGAAGGTCACTCTCTTCACTTTTGTAACTAATAAACATTTGGGAGATGCTTTGGGAAATACTTTGATCATATGCAAATACCTCTTTTCTCTTTAAACTTTGGCCACTAATTTTGGCATTCAACAAGGATCATATTTGCAGCAGTTATGACTGTGATGTCCTAGTGGCAATTTTCTATTTCCCTCAGAATCTGCATTTTATCAAGATCCCCAGGTGATTTGTGTGCATGTTGAAGTCTGAGAAGCACTGGGCTGGGTCATTGATTCCCAAGACTGCAGGGCCATCAGAATCACCTGGAAACTTTTTCTTTTTAACTTCTAGGTGCTGGTTTGGTAGATCCAATTTAAAGTGGAGGAATCAATAATTTTAAAAAGTCAGTCCCAGAAAATGGGAAAAAATATTTTCAAATCTTATATCTGATGAGGGTCTTGTATCCAGAAAATATAAAGAACTCTTAGAACTCAGCAACAGCAGAGACAATCCAATTAAAAATGGGCAAAGGATCTGAATAGAAATTTCTCCAGAGAAGACATACAAATGGCCAATAAGCACAGGATAGATGCTCAATATCATTAGCCGTTAGGGAAATGCAAATCAAAACCACAGTGAGATACCACTTCACACCAACTAGGGTGGCTGCAGTCAGAAGGATGGACAACAGAATGCATTGGTGAAGATGTGGAGAAATGCATTGCTCACACGTCCTTCCTTACACTCTGCTTTGGTAGAGTAAGGATATAGTACTTTCTGTCCTCCACCAAGACTTCTGCTTCTCCCTGGGGCATCCAGATAGACCTGAGGCCCAAGTCATTTGACTAAGTCTCAGCATCCTTTGGTAGAGTAGGGATAAAGTACTTTCTGTTCTCTCCCAAGGCTTCTGCTTCTCCATGGGGCACTCAAGCAGACCTCAGGTCCATTCCCTGGTGCTGTGGCTACTCCATCCCCCAGCATAGACCCTCTCTCCTTCACTCTTAGAGCATTTATCTTACAAATATGATGGAGTAATGAAGCCATTGATTCTGTTAATAGATATCCAGTTCACTCAGGGGTTGGTGATGGGAATGCAGTTTGGAGGGCAGTACGGTGTCAGTGGAACAGTTTCTCCGAGAAGCCCACTGGCCTTTTCTACTGTTCATTGACAGATGCTGTCCTGCAGGCATCAGAACAGCTGGAGAGCAACTGATGCTCTACAGCATTGATGAGCTGGTGCTCCTGCCTCAGGCCATGAGACTGGTACAGCCTCAGAGAGGGCAGACATCTGGGAGTGGAAAAACTTGCCCCTCTGCTATGATTTGAATAACCCTAGAGAGTCACCATCACTATCACCAAAACATCATCCCACCAGCCGCCACATCTTTAAAGCCTTGTTTCTTTTGAACAGGAAGTTTCACTGTAGGAATGTTTGATTGCCAAATGTATGTTTATATTGATTCTGCAAACACAGACTAAGAACCTTCTATGTACCTGGCCTTCGTTAGGTCAGCACTGGGACCATGGAGGTAATGGCGTCAGTAACTGTTCTCAGAAACCCCGGGGCTGGGCCAGGACACAGAGTGACCGAGCACACAAGTGATGAGAGTGGGGAGACCAAGTCCTGGCCGCTCTCTAGGAACCCATCCTGGGAGTTAATCAGACCTTGTCCTGAACGTGAGAAGGTCACAGTCAGTGAGGAAAAGCACAAGGACACAGATGGTGCCAATGGGTGAGGAGGAAGCAGGCTCCTTCCCAGGGGTGGGTGCCAGAGGCCTGAGTGGGGGGGGTCAGGGAAGGCGACTCCTAGGAAGAGGGTGCCTGGCGTAGGCCTTAGAGGTGGTTAGGTCAGACTCTCTCAGGGAGGAGGGCAGGGCCTGGGCCTGGTGGAGGAAGGAGAGACCCGGAAGCCCTGTGCTTTGGGAACAAAGGGGCTTTGAGGTGTAGGCCCAGCCACTCAGGAGCACTGGAGCCATGCCTCGGTGCTCCCACAGTGCAAGGCCTGCGGTGACATGGCTACACCAGGCAGGGTGTGCAGGGTGCTGGCTTACTGCCCAGCCCAACTGTGTCCCTTTGGGGCCCTCTGCAAGGGCTCCCACAGGGCAGGGCCTTTAACAGGAACCCCTGTGTACCCAGCAGGCTGCAGGGGGCCCAGGTACCAATGCCCTCGGCTCCCAGCCCCGTGGCCTCCCCACTGACCCCCCAGTGCCTGGACAACAGTGGCAAGTTCAGAGTGTATCCCATATGAATGGAACTTGCTGGGGTCCTCAGGGACTGGGACACTCAGACCTCATCTTTGAGGAGGCCCCGGTGCAGCTCCTGGTTCCTGTGACTTCCAAACCCTTAGGGCAGAAGTGGGGGCAGAGATGGGAGGAGGGACACAGAAGAGGAGATTCTGCCAGCTGCCAGCTGTGTCCAGCATGTACCTGACCCTCCACCCACCATCCCCATAACATGTCAGCTCAGCCTAGAAAGCCAGTCCATTGGCCTGTCCATGGGTCCAAGTCCATCACCCTGGGACCAGGCCAGGACTGAGACCTGGGATGGGGCTGGCTGCTCCACCAGCACAGCTCACGGGAGGATGCCCCACTGGAGCTGCCTCAGCCCTGCCAGCCCCACCTGTGCAAGGCCAGAGAACGGTGGATGGGATGGCCAGAGAGAAGGGGTGAGAGTCCCTTGGCACCTTGGCCTGCCCGGCTGTGGAGAGGGCAGCTGGAGCAGATGGTCTGAGCCCCTTTGCAGGGAGACACAGCTGCTTCAGGGGACTCCCTGCTCTGTGGCTTCTGTCTGAGGCTCTGGATCCCTAGGGTGGGCAGCACCAGAGCATCAGTCTCTTAGCCAGTCCCCTCCCCGGCTGGACCCAGGCAACTTCCACATTTGGAACCACTCAAATATGCCCCATTCCCAGGATGGAAGCATGACCAACCTGAAGTTGGGGAGAGTGGGTGCACCCCAGTCTGCCCTGGGGCCCTGGACCTGCCCCACCACACCCCTGGGCTGCTCAGGAGGTGCAGGATGAGGGCAGGAGCACTTTCTTGTGTCTGGCCTGGGCTGCAGGGTGAGGCTGCCCTCAGGGCACCCAGGGACCAGGTGGGCTGCCAGTGCAGGGCTGGCCAAGGAGTCAGGCCAATGTGTGCTGCCTGGTGGTAGCCATTCTTATGCATTTGTTGCCTATTTGTGTCTTGAAGTTTAGAATCATTTCACATAGAATTGTTGCTATTTCTCAAGAAGAAAAAATGGTCTAGAAGAAGCCCTATCTTAAGTTGTCATCTTGTTACCATTAAAATTAACATTTCATTTTTCAAATTGCTGTTGGTGCCTAATGACTTAAGTGATTAACTTATTCTGTTTTAAAGTGTTCTGATGCCTGTCTACCCAGTGAGCAGGCCTGGGGGTGGTGAGATGTGTGCATGGGGCTCCTGTGTTTGCTGTGGTGACAAGTGGAGAGGCTGGAGCTTTAGGATTTTAGACCTAACCTCTGTTTATTTTGTTTACTGTTAGTAAGCACCAAACAACTTTTTGGAATGAATGAGTGAATTATTTCCAGGTTGCGCTGGGATTGACCATGAATTTTATTGTAGTGCCAGTAGACTTGTGAGAGTTAATTCAATAGTGCTCAGTCACTTATAGGAAGATGTTTCTGGAAAAGGCAGAGAGGTGGGATTTTGCCGAATGGGAAGAATTAAAGGGGATCAGATGAGACCTATTTGAAGTGGAGCTTTTTAAATATTGGTAACCTCATAGACCATGAAGTCTGCCTTGACAAGGGAGGAAACAAAGACAAGAACTTTGTGGACTGATGAGTAAGGAGAAAGATTAATGACCTGGAGTTGAACAAATGACAAACTGAGGGCAGGGCGAATAGAGGGATGAGGTCAAAGGGTGGAAGGTTGAGCTGTGCTATTACAGGTGTCAGAGGGGCTCCTGATGACAAGTTCCAGATGTGGCAGTAACTGAGCAGGAATGGAGGTAAAGGACCCTAAGATGGGAGGATGGAGGAATTGAAAGGCCAGGTTATTGCTGATCTGCCCATGTGGATGTCGGGGTGCTCCACTGATTCTCCACCTCTACAAGTTGCTCACCCTGGACCCCAGCCCACTTTTTGTCCTTCCCAGGGCCCCCACTAGACTCTGCATTCCTTCAGCAACCCTGAGGTTCAGGCACTGCAGGGCCAATGGCATAACTCTGGACAAGATATAGACATAGAGTGAGGGGGCTGCAGTGGACATCTGTTTTTTGTTTTTGTTTTGACACCCAGCATTCACAATTTTTTTTTCTGGGAAAACTATCTCGAGTCCTCTGGGAAACTCACCCCATTTCTGAGTCCAGTCCCAGTCTGTACTAGTGGAGTTGCCTTCTCTCCAGACCCTTATTTTAAGGGGGCCCAGTCTTGACCAAAAAGAGCATTCTGTAAAGGTCTATGGTGAGCCCCCAAATATCTGTAACCCTGGTGCACTGTCCAGGACTCACCTCTGGATCATGAGCTGCAGCTGTTCTGGGGGATATCTACTGTGGCTCCACCAAGCCCACAAAGATCCGAGGTTCATCCTGATGGGGCAAAATCTTACATGTCGTCATCAAGCATAAATGGAAAGAAGGCACTGAGGTCACCTTCCCTAAAGAGGGGGCTGCCGTGCCTGGCAACAGCCCTGCAGATATTGCTTTAGTACCCAAAGAAGAGCCCCACGTACACTTCTGCCAAATGGCATCAGTAAGCTGGGCAGCACCCTGATCAGCTTCAAGGAAGTGGTGCCTGGATCAGACTGGGAAAGGGGGGAACAGGACAGGAGCATGACAAGGGCAGAATGGGACACAAACACCTTTGTTCCACCAGCAAGGGCATTCCTTCCCATCTTCATTGTTTTTCTTACTTTCCTACTCACTCCAAGGCATCTTTTCCTTACTGTCAGGTTTTACCCTGGGAGGTAAGTGGCTGCCTGGTCAACATTCCTGCCACTGACAGCTGGGTGATCCTTTTGCTCTGCAAATGTCATCAATCTGGGCAACCTGAAGAAATGTCCAGGGAGGGGAACCGCTTCCCCAAGGTGACTTGGCAGTGAGGAAACCACACCATCAAGGTCCGAGTGTGCTTTCCCAACACCTGAGCATGCCCCATGCGAAAGATTCTTAGGCAGCATCTGCCCTGTTCCATCCCCCAACCAGCCCAGTGTCCACTGCAGCACTAACCCCCCGCCACCCAACACTCCCACCCACCTGTGTGATCCTCTGGTCACTGACAATTTTTTCTTAGAAATGATTAAGCCACTATTTTCTGAAATATGTACCTATCTGTGCCCCTCTCTTCAGGTACAGAAGACCCCACTTCTTTCCTGCTCTGAAGGCTTTGAACCAGCCAATGAGGGGAAGGTGTGGGCTGCAACATGACATCACAAAGGCAAAACTAAGATGTGGGAAATAGCACCCGTCTTCTCACACCTCATCAGCCAGGGAAGGGGTGGGGGGCACAGGATATCCCTCCCTCCGCAAGAGCTCCAGGGACTGGTCACCTTTTGGAAGCCAAAATAGTCCATCAGGAAGAACAGAACTAACTCCTGCCTTTCCCTACTCAGCACATGCTCTAGGTTACCTGAAACCTGTGCCCCCAGCACAGCACACAGAGATGACACCACTCTTGTGAGAACATTTATTTAAAGGGATGTGTTGGTATTTGGGGGGAGTGATTTTCCCCCTCAGCAAATGCAGGAGAAGCATTTGCTACATCTTCAGGTGTTCTCAGGAGTGGTAGGGGTGGCTGGAGGCACCTGGCCAATCTGAGGCCTGCGGGGGCGCTTGGATGGGGTGCTGGTTCCCTGTGGGGCATGGATGGGGAATGCTCCTGACACAATAGGGAGCCTCTCCCAGAGAATTCTTTTGTCCCTTGTATTTTATTCTCAGTTTATGAAGCCACTGCCACAATTGAAGCATTCACTTCCTGAAGCGATGTTCAGGAGGAGACTGTCCCTCCAGGGGCATGGTTGGGGAAGATGAGCACTCAAGGGACTCCTCAGATGTCTTGTCTGTGCTGCTGAGAGGGGAATGCAGAAAAGGCTGTCTCCCAGCCTCGATTGTCTGGATGTTCCCTGTAAGCTCATGGATGGTATCCGAGGGTGATTGTCTTAGGGCTCTTTGTCCTCCTTTGCCCACAGGTGAGGAGACAGGGAGGGGATGATCCAGGCTGGGAACTGAATTTTTGTTCTGACCTTTTCTTCATAAAAAGCTTTATGGCTGCTTCTAGGAGGCCTGGAGATCCCACCTTCACTATCTGGTGTTCCCAGATGATCTTTCAGGCTATTCTCCAGGCTACATTCCTGATCCTTCCTTGCATCCTTCTTAAGTGGAAGCATTTCTGAGCATCTCTCTCAGAAGCTTCCAGATTGGCTCAATCCAAAATTCTCTAGATCTTTGCTTCTCTGACCTTGATTCAAAGAAATCCATGATAGTGTATGATGGCACTTGGTCTCAGAAGCCTCAGGAGTTTCTATCTGAGGATTTAGCAGTGACAGAGACCCATGGATCCAGCAGATGTTGAATGAGCCTTGTTTGATGGTGGTGTCCTGTGTTCTTCTGAAGCTCACTGCTGAGAGAAATATCTCCAGGAAGGAGAGAGATTGGATCACTGACCTTGGTAGACTGGCTGAGCAATGTAAGTTGGGGAACTGGAGGACAAAGTCTTCCTGAGATGTCTTGATCACAGAGGATAAACCCCACACCATTTCCTGTTTTTTCTGTGGCACATCCCATTCCAGTTGGTGAATTTCAGACGGCATAAGACATCCTGCCTCATTCTGGGGTTTAAGCAAACACTCTCCACAGATCCCAACCTGGCATAGAGGACCAGATGATAGGATCGGGAGCGGGGCTTGAAATTGGGCCTGAGACTGGACCTGAGTGAGGGTTAGGCACTGAGATTGGGGCAGGGTCTGAGGCAAGGACAGAAGTTAAGGATGGTAAAGTACTGAGGATTCTTCAGCTATGAAGGAATTTGAGCTTCTACTGAAGAACACAGATGTGGAGGAACAGCCACCCGGGACAAGGACGACAGAGTGCAGGGACTTGCCAGGCAGACACAGGAGATGCCAGAAGAGCTGGATGTATTTTTGCTCTAAATCATCCTCAGAGGTCTCAGAATATAGGTGCTGCTGATGCATGTGCAGCTCCTCTGATTTGCCTTTGCTGGTCCAAAGAGGAAGGGAGACTGCTGAGCCCTGCTTATTGGCAACTGGCACTAACACTCTCCCTGAAGAATTTAGGTGGTAGTCTGGTCTGAGTGGCTTTGGAGAAGACCCCATTTTCTTTTGCTCTTTCTTCCACATCAGGAAACCCCCCCTCTCTTTTTCAGTTATCTCTCCAAGAGTGCCAGAAGCTGAGAGTTTGGCAGGGAGAGGTAACCACATACTACAAGGTTGGCTGCAGGGTCTCCCCCACATGAGGCCTCAGAAGGGTGCAGGGCAAGAAGCTCTTGTTTGAAGTCATGTGGTGCCAAGTTGGAGGGGACAAGTCCTGGGTAAGAGGCTGCCACCAGGAGAATTCTGACACTGCCAGGTTTGGAGGGCCAGCACCTCTGATTGTTGGGACATAAGTGGACACTTCATCAGCACTGTCTAGAGAGAACATCTCCAGAACAAGCTTCAATAAGATGGGAGCAGGTTTAGATTAAGTCACAGCTAAAGTGCCGTCTGGTGGTGGTGAAGCAGACAGTGTTGGCGGTGCATGATGATGAGCGTGGGAATCAGTGGGATCCGAGGCCAGGGATGAATTTGGTAAGGGGTTTATGTCTTCAGGAAAGGCTGGGGTCCAGTAACACGATGGTGTTCAGAGAGAAAGTGGCCTCTGGTTGGAGAACAGAACCTGCTCCTGGAGGGTGATGTGATGGGAGACGCAGAAAGGCAAGTGGCTGGGGTGGGGAAGGGTCCACTGGGAGTTTGGGATCCAAGGGGGGAACAGGCTCTGGTGGCAGAGAGTTGCCCAGGGGTGAGGGTGAAGGGACGTCAGGTAAGGGGGTTATCAGGTCAGGCAGGAGAATGGAGGGTGGAGGTGGAGAAGGCTCAGGCAGAGGGGCTGGTATCGGGTGTCCTGGAGGGCTTGCTGAGAGCGAGGAGAGGGAGGAAGCGAAAGGGGCCACAGAGGGAGCAGCATCTTCCAGGGACTCCTGAGACACCAGTGGCTTGGCTTTCACTGTTGTTCTATGGCATGCCTCACAGAGGGGTCTGGACATGATGGATGATGGATGTGGATGGTCGCATTCTGCAGGGGGCTGCAGAAGACAGGAGGCACAAAGCTGCAGCCAGGACCAGAACAAGGGAAGGGGAGACTACTTGCCTAGTGGGGGTGGGGCCCCTGCAGCCTCCTGCCCCCTCACCTTGCCCCCACCCACGACTTCACAATCCACCCTCTAGCCTCTCCCCAAGGCCTTCACTCACATACCCGTTCCCATGGCCACCCCCTCCCCTGACTATGGCAGGGGGCACTGAATCCCTGAAATGCACAGAACATGCTTTCGACAGGGGCCTGGAAAGAAGGGGAAAGAGTCATCACCTTGTCATAGCAGAAAGCAGCTTCCTCCCCTCCTCTGCCTCTCTCTGGGAAATTCTCCAACCTGGGAACCCGGGAGAGTAGGTTATATGTAAGGAAGGTAGAAGCAGAGGGATCATACAGGAGTTCCTGGATGGGAGACCCTTGGTGTATTAAACTCTGGTAGCCCTAAAAATCAGCAGACAAGGTCAAATCATCAACAGTAATATCAACAGGGGCCCCTTTTGTATGTGGTTTCATTTATAAAGTACTTTCCCAGACATCATCCCACGTGATGCTCAAAAGCACCAGGTGAAGCACAGACGTCAGTGGTGACCTCAGAGGAATCTGAGCACCGAGGAAGTCAGAGTCCTTATACAAAGTCAGGAGACAGAAGTGCTGACTCCAAACCAACTGCTAGTCCTTCATGGATGTCTCCCATGGCCACCCATTGGGGAGCACCCATTGCCCAGGTCCATCCCTGCTTCATGCCCACAGGTGGGCAGAGCGGGGACTCTGAGAAGTGTCTCAGGTCCCATTGCCTTCCTGGGAGCCCCCCTCTGAGGACTCTGCTTTCCCAAGAGACTATGCCTGGCAAGTGACATCCTCAGAGATCATGGACCTGGGGCTTCATGGAAGGAACAGGAAGGCTCACCCCTGGAGAGTTCGGGTCATGCAGACAGAACCTTACCTCTCAGTGTCCCACCTTTCCTTCTCCTCCTGGCTCTGCCCTGATGCTGGGAACAAAGAGAAAAGCATGAGAGGCTGGGACTCACTTCTCCTTCTGCTTCTATAAGATGCTGTTCATTCTCCAAGAATAACGTGACTCTCCATTTTAGTCAATAGACATGTGTTCCTTTTACCCACTTTTAAAAGTGATAAACTATTTCCAATTTTTCCTTCTTTGAGAAACTCAAAGGAGGATTTGTGTGTGAAATCCCCACTTGGTGTTCTCAGATGTCTTCTGCTGAGGGAGGACACAGAATCAGAAGCTGACAGTCACATCTGCTCCCTCAGAGGACCCTGCATACTGGGGACAGAGCGCGGATGCTCTCAACAGTGCTCTCCCAATCAGCCCGACATGAAGGGAGGCTTGGTTGAGTGACATCTGACATGGGAAAGTGACGATCAAGTGTCAGGAGAAACTGTTCTCCTTCAGAGAGCCCACACCGTGTAAATATGCCAATCCAGAACCCCAAAATTGCTGTGTTTGGGGGTTTATGCTGGAACCCTCTGCCACACCCGGATAGGCAGCCTGTGAGCCTGGGGTGGAAAGCTTCGTCCTCCTGAGCCCTAGCCCTGCCTAGCCTCTTCCCCTGGAAGGGTGATGTCCTGTCACTCTGGAAGCCAACCAGACTCATTGAGAAATGTGGGGATAGGAATGGGAGCCACGGCAAACAATCTCTCACGGCAAACAATCTCTCTCGGGTGTTCCTTTCCTTTTGGAAGTCTTTAGGTTTCCAGAGGGGTGGTAACAATTGTTTCACCGCAAGGTAGCAGAGGTATAGGAAACAACCCCAAACCCCTCAGAAGGGTGAGGATGGGGTTGCTGTTCCAGAAAGTTGAGCCATGGCACAGCCGTGACTCAGTATGGTTATTCGGGAGACAGAGACTTTAACTGAGTGCTGAGGGTTTCCCGGCTTGGCTATAGTCACAGGCCCGCATCACTCAGCACAAGAGACTCACTGAGGGGTCCTGAGGGTGGGGGAGGTGACAACAGGAGGAGGGTGTGGCCACAGCCCCTCCCCCACCCACCAGCCCAGCAGATCCTTCCTCCCCTCCTGGGCCCTCTGGGTGCCTCTGCCCTCCCTGCCGTCCCATTTTCCAGTTCCATGCTTTCTTCCTGTCACGTGTTTGCCTTGGTGAAATGTTCTGTTCATTTCATCTGGAAACTAGGTATTACCTGAGTCCCTCTTTACTTTGTGGAGACCTTGACTGGGACCTTGAAATTCTGAAATACTACCTGGAATTTCTGTTTGTACCCAGACATTTATACTCTAAGGATCACACATGTCCTCACATCCATGTTATCTACAGAATGGTTTTTTGCCTTACACTAACCCAGATAGCAAACCTAAAGTTCTTTTACACTTATTTAGTTTTATGAATGTTGAATAGCAAGTGTTTTGTTTTAAAGTCAGCCTTTACTGTTTTCAATCAGAGGGGCTGACTCAAATAATTAAAACTAATAATTCATTATTCAACATCCACAAAACTAAAATAAGTATAAAATAAATGTATATATTAAAACATCAAGTGACTTGGGGGGTAAATTTTTAGCACTTATTTTTGTGGAGTTAGTGAAGCTTAAACTGTTCAGAGACTTTTAGGACACGCTGTACACACACACACACACACACACACTTCCTCTGACAGATCAATCCAGTATTCTCAAATCCAGGACTGAGTCGTTTCCTCCTTTTATTTCAATCCTGCATTCGTTATATTGACCATGCTTTTTCTAACCTTTCCTAAAATACAGATAGTCCCAGCCCTCTACATCAATTTCATAGCAGGTCTGTAACTCCTCTTAGCCGGGCACAGGTCACAGTGTGATAAGCTATGGACTCCCTTAGTCCTTGGTGGCAGGGTAGGACCTAGGACTGTCGTGGCCTTAGGGCAGAATCTGGTCTTCAGCAGCCTCACCTGCTTATCCCATGGGCCACGCACACATGACCTTTTCCTAAGAATGCGTTGCTGCACACGCACACAGAGCTTGAGAAGGTCTGCTCTGTATAATCACCCCTGCATATGTCCAGTCATCAACTCACATGTGACACAATACAGGCTGCTCTTGTCAGGTTAAAATAATCCCAATATTCCCCCCACCCCTTTTCCTACACCTTCTTTTCTAAACTCTTTATCAGATGACAGCTGTCCTCTGAACTGTCTCCTAACTTCTCACATGTGTCTTAAACTGTGCAGCCTGTTATGTTACTTGGCACCCATGGGCCAGCACTGTGACTTGATCTCTTTTCAAGGGGTGACACAGCCTTCAAGCCTGGCCAGATCTCCTTTCAGTTATGCAGGAGCAGGCAACCTGCATTGAGGATAAAATCTGCCAAGAGTAAATATATATTTACTTCTGGAAACTAGGAGATACAAACATCTGTAAGTTGGGGGCTCTGCCCTTGACCTCATAGTGCAGTTTTAGCATGAAGTCCTGCGTAATGCAGGAGCCACTCAAATGCAGAGAAGAGGTTTCCCCACCCCCAGCGTTTGTAACTGCCAAGTGATCTCTGGAACAAGTCAGATACTGTGGGACATAACTGCTCAAACACATCATGCTCCTTAGCAAAGCATTCCTGAGTGTCTGCCCTCCCCAATTTTCTGATATAAATTAATGATTCTTTGAGAAGATGGTCAAAGAACAGCTTTTCTGTTTTAAAATAGCATTCCTGGGCTAGATAGCCTTGCAAGCATATGTGTGCCTAGAGTTTCAACCTATAAGAAGTTTCAGTAAAAAGGCTTTTCCCCAAATGCTGATAAGATTCCTCTTCTGAGCCTGGTAGAAGCTCCTTCAAAATTTAAAGGAATAAGAGACTAAAGGTACATTTGCTTATTTATTTATTTTTGTATGACCAACAGTAAACTCCACTGGCAGTGAGTGGCCAAGTTTCATAGCGGTCATCCTTTCCCTGCCAGCATCAACTGTAAGTAATACATGTGTTTGTCTAAGTTATAAAGAAGTTTACTTCCAGCCCTCTCAGTGGGTTTTCACAACCACCCTGGAGGTAAGCAGAGCAGGTATTATTGTGTCCATTTTATCAATGCACAAAGCCAAAGTTCAGAGAGGGTAAATGACTTCTCTAGATCACACAGTGAGTGAGTAGCAGAGGCCTGACTGATAAATCTCCTACATCCTCAATGCTTTTATTTTAAACAATATTAATAAATGATTTCTTAAAATACAAAGTGTGCCCTAGTCCTAAAATTAAAGCAGTTGTGTGGCTAAGAATATTCACTTTTTCCATTAAATGCTGGCAAATTTGGGAAGTAACGAGAAACTATTAATATTTTAGGTTCCCTATCACCTCTTAGCTAGCTTTTCTTTCCACTCTTAGCACCAGTATCTTTATAGTTTTTTTCTATTCCCCTTGGATGCTTTCAAGAACTATATTACTTATGACTCTCAGTAAGGTGTAATAAGTAATAACAGTTTAAAATGTCATCCCTCCCAGGAATACATGTCACACATGTTACATATGTCTAACCGCTAAGCCTTGTAAGAAGCTCTCACCAGAGCACTTCAGGCAGTCATTGGGAGGTGGTAGAGGTGGCTTCTGAGAGAGTGGGGTCTTCTCACCACCTTCCCAACTGACATACATCACCCCACAGAAGTCTGGTCCCGGATTTCACACTGCACTTGGTTATATTGTCTGCAGGGAGGAATTTTACCAAAAGCTCCACTAGAGTAAATGCTAATTTTGAAGAGACTCAGTATAGATTAATTGTTAGGATTTTCATATGTCCTCAGTTTCCTAGGGAGTTTCCTCAATGCTCACTCACTTGCATCATGACCACTGTCCCTGGGATAAGCCACTTGGAGACAGCTGTTCTCAGGGTCCCCAAAAGCCTGAAGCAGAGCAGATTCTGAGGCAAAATCCTTTGAAACTACATTAACACAGTAGGCAGGAGATCCCAGGTTCAGGCTGTTTCTGCTCCCGCAGAGAATGTTCTCCACATGCAGCAATGGTGCATCCCAGGTTGCAAACAGAAAGCCTTCCTTGACATTCTTGGCAGCTGACTGACTGTCTCTAATGATGAGATTTATGAAGGAAAGAAAAAAACATGACTGTTTAGAGTTTCTCATGAAAATTTTCATTAAACATTTAGATCTTAACAAAAACTTTATATAAAATATTCATCTTGTTGAAACATAGAAGTGTGCTGTCCCCATACTGGAATGCTTTTGAATGTGTACATTTTGGCAACATTTAAAAGTCACTTTAAATCATCATGCTTTAAACCCATCTGGCCTGCCCATTAGCCCAAACACATAGGAATTATTCTTGATAAAAAAAGAGTTTGTTAAAAAAATAGTACCATGATCAAAAACTAAAAGAAACAGAAATAGAAGGCAATAAAGCTTTACTTGAAATGATTTGTGCGGTTCACAGCCCTGAAAAGAAGCAAGGGTAGCTTACAGCCAAAGCACACAGGGTACCAGGGACCAAAATGTCACCTCTTTGGACCCCAGGCAGGCCCACTGCATGACACAGTGATGAAGGCAGAAAACAGCTGCAACTACTACCCAAGCTTGAATAAAGCTGCATATGTGTGAGAAGGAAGCCACAAAGATGCCAGGACCTGGATAACACTGAGGACAGAGGTCCTAAGCTGCCATTGAAAGATGGGAAGGCCCTGTGGTCTCAGTGGAAACAACAGTAAAGACTTTAGACAGGCTGGTGAGAGCAGAAAGGAAAATACATCTATACCTGGAGCTTAAAAACTGAAATTTCAAACCATATGACAAAACCTTCATCTAGAAAAAAAAAAACCTGACAAACTTTTCAAAAGATTGACATGCAACTAAATAAATGCAGTCAATCTGAAATTGCCTGGAAATGCATACTTAAGATCCTCAAATAGATAAAGCTATTTTTGAAGCATTTTCCTTAAAAGAACAAGAAATTGTAAAATTAAAACAGGAATTATAGGGCAGAAATAACAGGAAATAGATTTACCTTCCTGCATTAAGCAACTAAAAAATGAAAAAATACACGAGACAGTGGTTTTCAATATTCCCTATTGACAATGGGCAGCTCAGGAGACAGTTACTCCCGAGAGAAGGGAAACAAAAGGATGGGCCCTAGGATTGCCCCAGTTTACTGCCTGAAGAAAGTTTCCAGGCTACAATGAAGGAAGGGAACTAAGGCAGAGGCAGGTGATCTCTCTGAGTTGAGGAGACAGGGCTGGGAGTCCAGGGAGACCAAGGCAGCTGCAGTTTGCAAGGCAAAGTACCATAGAGAAGGGAGCTGCTAGATGCAGATGGAGTTCCAGAGAGGGCAGAGACTTCACCCCCCTTCACCCTGCCCCCGCCCCATTGGTAAGTACCTACCAGTGCATGTGTGTGAGGAAGCTGCCTCGAGACTGGTGCACACTCAAAGGGAGCAGAAGGAACAACCCCTGGAGTAAACATAGGGTTGGGAACAGTTCATGTTCCCACAAGCCAGAGTAGAAAAGCTCTTAGCAGCAGACTAGACACCACAGAAGAAAAGATTAGCAAACTTGAAGACATAGCTATAGATACTCTCCAAAATGAAACACAGCAAAAAATGAACTTTTCCACTCTGCCTGGTTATCTGACTACCATGGATTTAATAAGACAACAGTAATACAAAGATATATGAAAATTTTTTGAAATTAAATTAAACCTCTATATATAATGTGTCAAAGAAGAAATCAAAAGGGAAATTAAAAAGTATTTTTTTTATTCCTTGCTTTTTTTTTTAAATTTCAGAATATTATGGGGGTACAGCACTTTGGCTATATATATTGCCCATGCACTGCCCGTGTCAGAGCTACAATCGTGGTCATCCCCCAAACTGTGCTCCCCGCATCCATTCAGTGAGAGTTTTTCCCATCCCCTCCACCCCCCTCCCGCCTGCCCGCCCCCTGGTGAATATTATTGCCCTGTGTGATGTAAATGTTGATCAGTTAGTACCAATTTGATGGTGAGTACCAGTGGTGCTTGTTTTTCCAATCCTGTGACACTTTGCTTCGAAGAATGGGTTCTAGCTCCAACCAGGATAATACCAGATGTGTTAATTCACTATTGTTTTTTATTGCTGAGTAATATTCCATGGTATATATATACCACATTTTATTAATCCACTCGTGTATTGATGGGCACCTGGGTTGTTTCCACATCTTAGCAATTGTGAATTGTGCTGCTATAAACATTTAACTGCAGATGTCTTTATTATAGAGTGTCTTTTTTTCCTTTGGGTAAATACCCAGTAGCGGGATTGCTGAGTCAAATGGTAATTCTACTTTTAATTCTTTGAGGTATCTCCATATTACTTTCCATAGAGGTTGTACTAATTTGCAGTCCCACCAGCAGTGTATGAGTGTTCCTATCTGTCCGCATCCCCGCCAACATTTGTTGTTTGGGGATTTTTTGATATGAGCCAATCTCACTGGAGTTAAGTGATATCTCATTGCGGTTTTGATTTGCATTTCCCTGATGATTAGAGAAGTTGAGCAATTTTTTATATGTTTGTTGGCCATTATTCTGTCTTCTTTGGAAAAGTTTATGTTCATGTCCTTTGCCCATTTTTTAATAGGGTTGTTTGATTTTTTCTTGTTGATTTTCATAAGTTCTGTATAGATTCTGGCTATCAGCCCTTTATCAGAGGAGTAGCATGCAAATATTTTCTCCCATTCTGTAGGTTGTCTGTTCACTCTAGTGATAGTTTCCTTGGCTGTGCAGAAGCTTTTTAATTTGATCAGGTCCTATGTATTTATTTTTATTGCTGCTGTGATTGCTTTGGGGGTCTTCTTCATAAATTCTTTGCCCAGGCCAATGTCCGTAAGAGTTTTTCCAATGTTTTCTTCGAGAATTCTTATGGTTTCATGTCTTAGGTTTAGATCGGTTTCCATTGTGAATTGATTTTTGTGAGAGGTGAGAGGTGTGGGTCCAGTTTCAGTCTTCTACATATGGCCATCCAGTTTTCCCAGCACCATTTGTTGAATAGGGAATCTTCTCCCCAGTGTACGTTTTTCTGGAATTTGTCAAAGATCAGGTGACTGTATGAGGTTGGTTTTATATTTGGGTTCTCAGTCCTGTTCCATTGGTCTGCGTCTCTGTTCTTGTGTTAATACCATGCAGTTTTGGTTACCATAGCCTTGTAGTATAGTTTGAAGTCTGGTAGATAGATGCCTCCCAGTTTGTTCTTTTTGCTTAAGATTGCTTTGGCTAGATGGGGTCTTCTCTGATTCCACACGAAGCATAGAATTATTTTTTCTAGATCATAAAAAAATGATGTTGGTATTTTGATAGGGACTGCATTGATTCTGTAAATCAATTTAGGTAGCAAAGATATTTTTACTATGTTGATTCTGCCTATCCAAGAGCATGGTAGGGTTTTCCATCTGTTTACATCCTCTGCAATTTCTTTTCTCAGTGTTTCATAATTCTCTCTATATAGGTCTTTGACCTCCTTAGTTAGATATGTTCCTAAATATTTAATTTTCTTTGGTGCTATTGTGAAAGGTATTGCATCTTTAATTTGTTTCTTGGCTTGATTGTTATTAGCATATATGAAGGCTATGGATTTGTGTGTATTAATTTTGTATCCTGAGACTTTGCTGAATTCATTTATCAATTCCAGTAATCTCTTGGTTGAATCTTTGGGGTTTTCTATGTATAATATCATATCGTCTGTGAATAGTGAAAGTTTGAACTCTTCTGCCCCCATCTGGATGCCCCTGATTTCTCTGTCTTGTCTGATTACTCTGGCCAGGACTTCCAGCACTATATTGAAGAGAAGTGGAGATAGTGGGCACCCTTGTCTAGTTCCTGTTTTAAGGGGGAATGCTTTCAATTTTTCCCCATTCAGTATGATATTGGCTGTGGGTTTATCGTATATGGCTTTAATAGTTTCGAGGTATGAGCCATCTATGCCTATATTGTTAAGAGTTCTTATCATAAAGCGTTGCTGGATTTTGTCAAAAGCCTTTTCTGCACCTATTGAAAGGATCATATAATCTTTGTTCTTGCTTTTATTTATATGGTGAATTACATTTATAGATTTGAGTATGTTGAACCATCCCTGGATCTCGGGAATGAAGCCCACCTGATCATGACGAATTATTTTTTTATGTACATTTGAATTCGGTTTGCAAGGATTTTATTGAGAATTTTTGCACCTATATTCATAAGGGATATTGGTCTGTAATTTTCTTTTCTTGTTGTGTCCTTTCCTGGCTTTGGTATCAAGGTGATATTGGCTTCATAGAATGAGTTTGGGAGGATTCCATCCTTCTGGATATTTTCAAATAATTTCTGCAGTGTAGGCACCAGTTCTTCTTTGTAGGCTTGGTAGAATTCAGGTGTGAAACCATCTGGTCCAGGACTTTTTTTTGTTGGAAGATTTTTAATTACTGCTTCAATTTCGGTGCTTGATATTGGTCTGTTTAGAAATTCTGTTTCTTCCTGGTTGAGCCTAGGGAGGTAGTATGTTTCTAAGAATTTGTCCATTTCCTCCACGTTAAACAGTATTTTGAACTGAATAAAAATGTTTAAAAAACAACTAAAGCAGTGCTTAGAGGGAAAATTATAGAAATAAATGCCTACATTAGAAAAGAAGAAAATCAGTGATATCAGTTCCCCCCTTGAGAATCTAGAAAAAGAACAAATTAAACCAAAAGTCAAAGAGAGAAAACCCAAATAAATAAAATCAGAAACGACAAAGGAGACATCACAGTGAATACCACAGAAATACAAAGGATCATTAGAGACCACTATGAACAACTATGTACCAATGAATTCAGAAACCTGGAGGAAATGGGTAAATTCCTGGACACATGCAACCTACCAAGATTGAACCAAGGAAAGACAGAGAGCCTGAACAGACCAGTAACAAGTGACAAGATTGAATCAGTAATAAAAAGTCTCCCAACAAAGAAAAGTCCAGGACCAGATGGCTTCACCACTGAATTCTACCAAACATTTAAAATAGAACTAATACCAATTTTCTCAAACTATTCCAAAAATATGAAGCAGAAGGAATTCTTCTTAATTCATTCTACAAGGCCAGCATCACCTTGACACTAAAACTAGACAAGGACACACGAAGAAAGAAAACTACAGGCCAATATCCCTGATAAACATAAATGCAAAAATACTAGCAACTGAATCCAACAGCACATCAAAATGATCCTGTGATCAAGTGAGATTTATACCAGGAATGCTAGGATAGTTCAACACATGCAAATCAATAAACATCTTACATCACATCAGTAGAATGAACAACAAAACCCATACAATCATCTCAATAGAGGCAGAAAGAGCGTTTGATGAAATTCAACATCCCTTCATGATAAACCAAAAGTCAGAGAAGAAATGCAAGAAGAAAGGGTAGAAATCAACAAAATAGAAAGCATAAAAACAATAAAGGAAATCAATGAAACCAAAAGCTGATTCTTTTAGAAGATCAATAAAAATTGATAAGCCTTCAACCACATTGATCATTTAAAAAAAGAGAGGACACAAATTACCAATATCAGAAATGGTAGAGGGGACCCCACTATGAATCCCACAGACATTCAGAGAATGGTAAGGAAATATTATGAGTAACTTTATGCCAATAAATATAATTTTTCCACATACTGTTTGACAGAATTCTTAATACAGGCATGCCACTTTGATGATTAAATTAGCCTCTGCCATTCCTGTATTAGGTTCAAGTTGGAAGTAATTAATAATATTTATAAATGAAGTGGTCATAGTTGAGTATGAGAATTCTTATGGCAGTTTTGATCTATGTTTGGCCCCTACCACTTATACCCTTATATTATTAATGGTCTTTTTATATATTTCTTTCATAGCTCCTCATATATGTCTCACACTGTTGAGAAATGACCACCATGTCCTGTGACCCTTTTATTTACTCCCTAAGGCTAAATACAGTGCTGAGTGACACACTGTTTGTATCAAATCAACACATTCAGAAGTCAACGGAGATGAGTGGAAAATAAAATATTCTCTCTCTACCTTGCTGTCTTTCTCTAAATGGCACAAAAATTTTCCTAAAAGGACATTACTAATTATGAAAACTGAAAAATCATTAACAATCTGTAGACCTTAGTTTTCTTTTCCAAAAAATGGAAACAATGCCCCTGAACTTCACAATAAATAATTACAGTTCAATTACATTACAACTCCAGTACAATTCCATATGAGAGCTTTTGTTGAGTAATAGGGCAAATATGTACATCATTTTGTTGTTAACATAGATACAGATTCATTTCTGGCCTGTCACTGTATCAATTAAGAGAGCATTACCCTGTGAACAGCCGAATACCCAGCTAGCAGTGGCATAAACTAATAGTCTCACATAACAAGAAACTGCAGCATCAGTTCGGCACTCAACAATGCTGGGGCCAGTGTCTTTGTCATCCTCCCTTCTCCCCCTTGTCGTCACTAGACAACCACAAGGCCACATCCAAGGCACGTGGCCAGGAAATGCAGTGCAGTTGCATGTGTCCTCTCCACCAGGAAAGCGAAAGCTTGCCTAGAAACCCCAGCTGCACCCCCAGCATGTCTCAGTTTCCATCTCATTGACCAGAATTGTGTCCCTTGGGTGCCCCTAGCTGCAAGACAGGCAGTGAAAGCAAGCATTTAGTGTTTCCAATCCCTGTAGTTTACTACAGAAAAAGAAAAGGGTTTGAGGGTGCCTGTTGGGTAGACAACCAGAAGTGAATCCCAGGATAGCTTACTTTGGGCTTGGGAGTGGATCTCACCACTGTAACCCCAGCCCTGTCCTCCCATTCCAGGAGAGTGGGGGGAAAAGAGCATGGCAGTTGGCATCTAACAAGTGGCTCCGTCATGGAACCGTCTCTTGTAGCTGTGTGTGAATTTGAGGAAGCTGTAATTTATTCTCTGATCTCAATTTCCTCATCTCTATATTAGCAATAATAGTACCTACTTCATAATGTGCAGGATAAAATGAGAGGATCGATGCTAAAATTTTTGGTAAAATGTTAAATCTTACTATCACGCTAGTTACTTTCTAACAATGCAAAAACAAGCATTAAGGTCACATCATTGGATAAAATGTAAGATGCTGATAGATTCATCTGCTTCCACAAAGCAAGTGGAGAATTTCTGACATCCCAGATAGAGCTCCCAAGGGCTCTTGAAACTTCTTTCCTTCTGAAAAATCACATAATTCCCTACCACTTTGGAAGATATCTGGTGTCCTCTGACTGAACAGTAAACCCACCGGCATCCAACAGCCAAATTACAGCATTCCTTTCAAAGAAGATTGTTTATATAAAAGCAATCTTCTATAAAACAAAACCACCCATCGGTATTACAGTAACCCAAAAAGGAGTCACGTGGTTATAAAGCCACTTTATCTTCAATAAGAAGTGCAAAAAAATAGGCACCAAAAAAACTTTTAAAGCTTATTTGAAATTGTGAGAAGCCTTTGTGTTTTGAAAATAAGAAGCATGGTATTTCTTATAGAAAAGCTAACCATTCTCTGATTTATCTTCTTAAAATATGTCACGTCCTGGACATAAATAACAACAAGTGGTATTTTAATTCCTTGGAAAAGAAAAAGCACTGATTAAAACTTGACTGTACTAGAGGTTTACCTTGAGAACTGACTTGGCACATTATAACCAGTGCACATAAGCACTATAAACCCATGGGATTATTATAGCTTATGAAAAAAATTAATACTTTACTCCCTTAACATAATATAATTCAGGCTGAGTATGGTGGCTCACGCCTATAATCCTAGCACTCTGGGAGGCTGAGGCAGGAGGATTGCTTGAGCTCAGGAGTTCGAGACCAGCCCGAGCAAGAGTGAGACTCTGTCTCTACCAAATATAGAAAAAATTAGCTAGGTGAGGTGGTGTGTGCCTGTAGTCCCAGCTACTCAGGAGGCTGAGGCAGGAGGATCGCTTGAGCCCAGGAGTTTGAGGTTACAGTGAGCTATGATGATGCCACTGCACTGTAGCTGGGGTGACAGAGTGAGACTCTGTCTCAAAAAAAAAATAATAATAATCATATAATTCAGGACTTTTTAATAGTTTTAGCCATAAATTTCCAGGATCCCAGGGTATGTGAGTATGGAGAAATAATTTTATGTAAATCCTAAATTTATATGGAAATATAAAGATATAATGACTTTAAATAGTACGTATTTTGCTAATTTTGTAAATCCCTTTCTAGGACTAATCCCTGATTCTACAGTCCACTCACAATGTGCCCGTGAACACACACAACTCAGAGGTGGAAGTCACAGGCAGGTTAAAAGCGAGTGAATCCAGCTCCATTACAGTGCTTTGCATGCATGTGGTCCATGAATAGTGCTAAACAGATAGATTGTTTTTTCTTCTAAAGAATTCAAAGGTATTTATGAATAAAGTATGAATTTTCTAAATATCATGCTGTGTTGACCGCAGACAATAATTCGCATGGTGGGGTGGGCCAGGGTGGGGGATGCAGAGACAGCCTGAAGTGTTTCAGCTAAAGTTATTTGGGTTCCGAGAAATAGAGGGCCATCAGGCAAGTACAAGAAACAAATGTTTATTGCAGGACACAGAAGAATCTCGTGGCAACCAAAGGAATGGAAGAAAAGTAATTGGCCTGGAGAGAACAGAGACCAGGGGCTGAGAGCCAAAAAGATATTCAGGTCCTCCTTCCCTTCTTCCTTCCCCCCCTTGTCTCTCTGCCCTCTCTCCTCTTCTCTGTCCTCCCTCTTCTTTCTTCCCTTCTCTCTCCTTCTGCCCATGTGTTCCATGCCCCTCCGTCCCAGTGTGTCTTCGCCCAT
Organism: Daubentonia madagascariensis; assembly: GCA_023783475.1. Lineage (NCBI taxonomy): Eukaryota > Metazoa > Chordata > Mammalia > Primates > Daubentoniidae > Daubentonia > Daubentonia madagascariensis. The sequence goes on from JAKFHU010001783.1 coordinate 45,095, forward strand.
CATTTTCACTTGGGTCTTATGGCTGCATCACTCTGACTCTACAGGACCCGCAGGGCCTCCCTGGTTCTTACCTGCCTGGCTGTCGTTCTCCACGTCAACCAGCTTAGTCTTCAATTATGCAAATTCTAAATCCCACTAACTACTCTAGTTAGCCCAGCTCATCTGTCCAACCAACTGCCCTTGGGTCAGCTGTGTACACCCCTCCAATCAGCTCAGGCCAGAGACCAAGGTCACAGGGGAGTGAGGTCACATGGAATCTTGCACAGGGAAAAAGGGTCAGCGAGGAAGAATGTAGATGAAAGCAGTGTCAAGAGAGCAAACCAGCGGGAGTGTGCGTCCCCTGCAGCCTCAACAAGCCTAGGGACCTGGACGGCCCTTGTGAATGTGGGAAAATAGATGGGGGGTGCACTGCCAGCCAAACTGGCGACACTCAGGGTCTCTCTTTTTTATGACTGTTTTTACAAAACAGAATAATGTTACGTTGGAAACTACACCCATATATTAACCTGATGACTCCTTTTTATTATACTAATACAAGATGTTCCGTATTTTATCTTCTTTAATCTTTATCACTTACTCTAGATAATGAATTGTGTTTCTCTTTTGCTTAGAAGTTTCGTTTGATCACTAAGTCCAGTGAAATTCTCAGTGGATCTAGAGATGAACCTGAGTTTATCCTGCATCCATGTTCTTGCAACTTATCCAAATCAAGTCATATTTTCTTAATGAATTATACAGTATTATTAATACAATTTGTCTTTACCATCATTTCTAAAAGTCTCCGTCTATAGCTTTTAAATGTTTGAGGGGGTTTTGCCCGTTTTTTCTCACTCTCTCAGCTTGCTGGACACCCACGTGCTAGTCTCTATCTGCTGTCATGTGATAACATAAAGAATACGTAATTATTTCTCAGGAGCCCCAAAGGCAGAAGAATCTTTGTAAACTGTTATAAGAATTAATTAGCACGAATACTCATTTCTTTACCTTTTTGTAAAATGTGGACTTTCTTATATCATACAAGGACTTTAGAGATAACATAAACCTGCCTCTCATTTTGTAGGTGAAAAAAATGGAAGCACTGAACAGCTAATTTGCTCAGGAACATACAGCTGGTTGATAGAAAAGTCAAAACAGGATGACCCAGAGCTTGCTTCTCTCGGCCAGCTGTGTTTCCACTAGCCCTCCTCTCCTCTAATCAGATTTTCTGAAATTATGGCATGCCGGTAACTGTTCTCATTGCTGCAAATAATGGTTCCCATTCCATTTCTGTCACCAAGGAATTACCAGGGGTCATACAGTTTTATTTTAAAGTTATCCACTGAAATTATTTTGATTTAAACTGTTAACCTCGAATCGTTAGTTTTAGCCTTGGTGCCTCATGCCTGATAAAGTGTTTAAATTAGTGATTTCTATTAAACCTTTAGTTGGAAAGTCTCTGTTATATTGAGAATCTCAAACTAGGACACACCACTCAGCTCACCCATCCAAGATTTTTTTCAGTAAATGACTTCTCACAGTGGCAAACCCTTCCAGTCTCACATTTCCTGGAAGAAGTTGAATTTTGCCAATTTGGATATTAAATGTAATTTATGTGAACTATCCAAATTAATCTCATTTAATTAAATGAATAACTATGTTATACTAAACCACTGAAAAAAAATTGGCATCCACTACAGTCAAAACCAAAAATCCTAATCAAATTCCAAAAGCGAGCACTAGTAATTAGCATTTCAAAACTTTGAACCAAAAGATATCAAATCATAGACAACAACAATGGAATCTTACTAATGGCAAATACAGCTCTGGTTACTCTGGTGCATTTTTATTCTATTTCAAATAACAGTAACCAGTTCTGGTTAGATAAAAATAAGAGACACACCCAGAAGTATGTGAGCTGCACCCAGATGGGTTGGTGGGGTTTGGCAGTGTGGGTTTTCTGAGACCCTGAGCCAGGCTGCAGTTAATGTGTTCCTGCTGCCCAGCAACCTGCCCCAGATACAGAATCTGATCCAGCAAGACCACTGGCCTTTCCACAGACGATTGTCTGCAGCAGTATAATCACTGCAAATCCAAGGTGGTTTTCAAATTACAACCAAATAAACCCACTGGCAGAGCTGGTGGTGTTTATGGCACAGATTGGTCACTGCCACCCAGACATCTAGGTCACTTTCCTCCAGTGCTGGGTGATCTGTCTGCTACAGCCACACTATCTTAGATCCAGAACTTCAGTGACATTTTGCAGAGCTTTGATCTTGCTGAGAAATAAGAATCTCACCAATTCAAGTTTGCTGGAATTCTCTGAACTTCTGTATTCAGAGAATTGCCATGATAAGCTTCTGTGAAAGACTTATTCACTCAAAGTGCTAGGGATATCAAGAATATAAATGCAAAACACAAGAACAATAAAGTGAACATAGTCTTGCAGAATGTCATGCACGCCGTGTTAAGAGACGGCAGTGCTAATGCAGCCAAGATACCTTTGGGTGTAATGGTTGAACTCAGCAGAAGAGACATTTGGAATGATGCCAGAACTGTCAGTGTTATCCCAAGTGTGTGTTTCTCTAAAGTCACCAAGATATAGGCTTGCTGCTTTTTTGAAATCCTTCCTGGGGAAACAGGGGAAACAGGATGATGACTAGAAGGACCTTCCAGGGCAGTGTGCCACAGGGAGGAGAAGCTCCAAACACAAGACTGGAACAGGCTTTGAAAGTGCTCGAGAAGAAGAACAAGAGCAGAGGTATTTAAATTTTCAACAATTCACTTGATCCTCAGTTTTCTGTAGAAAAATTACTAAAGCAGCTAGAGAGCTCTCAGGAGAGGTGGGAAGTGAGACAGACGCCCAGGGACCTTATCTCCAGAATTATGGGCATTCATGAGTGTTTTCTCTTTAACTTCCATCCCTTCGTGCAGAGGTTTCTGGAGCCTCATCAAAGACAAGTAATCAGATCCTTCTGTCTGCTGCACAAGCATGTCATTATTGCTCAGGACCATGGTTAACAATTTTGTTAGGGGGAAGAACCTTGGGGAGCTGTGACAGTAGGAATCAATGCTATAAAGAGGTGACAGCTTGACTCTGTGACAAAAGAACTCTCCAAGACTGGCCCAGTGTAAGACGTACAAACACAGGAATGTGATGATATCTGATAGAACTTTGATTCAGTTCTTCTGAGTGCCAAGCCCTCAGATATCACAGAAGAAATTCTGGAGGAAGCCTACAGAGGTTTCCCCAGAAACGAGAGCACAAGAGAATGGAGAATTAGATGCTGAAAACTGCGTTCCAGGAGTGGAAATTCTGGAAGCGGAGAAAGAGAATGCTGAGAACGATGAAGAAGGGGGGAAATACCAGTATCAGGGAGGAGGAGGAGGATGCCCGTGGTGGACAGGTTGACGTGAACTACTCTTCTGTGAAGTACAGCTGAAACTGCAAGAAGCTGAGCAGCGTGCCCGTGGAGGAGCAGAAAGTCCAAGCTGCTGCCCTTAGCACTAGTCAAGTTCTCACCCAGGAAGGCTTCCAGAAAATCCACCTGGCCCAAGTGAGGAAGGCCCTAGGAAAGCCCCCAAACTGAAATGCATTGAAATAAATAGCACTGATGGGCCAAGAGACAAGTTACTTTCACTTTAGGATACTGAACACTTTCTCAAAAAGCTCAAGTCTGCAAGAAGACAAGTCTAATAGCTGCAATGGCTGGAAAGACCGACTGAAAAGCATATGTTAGGAAGAAAACCAGAAAGGATCCATTTTCCAATTCTGCAAATAAAGAGAATATAAAAGAAGAACTTTATGATGATGTATTACAGCTAGAATGCCCCGTCAAAAAGTAGGTGTTCCTTGAGAGAAAAAGACTTTCCTACACCAAAGTTAAAAAGAAATTCACCCACATTTTCTTCAGGTGTTTGTATGGTTTCACTTTCTAATACTTAGATCCCTAATCCATGTGAAGTTTATTCTTGTGTGAAATGAGATATGGATCTAATTTTATGTTTTCCAAATGGCTATACAGTTGTCCCAACACCCTTTATTTGAAAGTCCATCTCTAAACTGGACTTCACTATCATATACTAGATTTCCATATGTATCAGGGCCTAATTATGTGCTTTCTATTCTACTGCTCTAGTTTGTTTGTCTACCCATGCCTGACTACCATATTCTTTGAATTGCAGAGACTTTATGGTATGTTTTAATATCTTGTGGGGTTGATCTCCCCTGTATTTTCTTTTCCAAGCTTTTCTTGTATGTTTGTTTTTACATATGGACTTCAGTATCAATTTACTAATTCTATAAAATAGTTTTTGGTATCATTACTGCGATTGCATTGAATTTATAAATTAACTCTGAGAGAAATGCCATCTTATAGTGTTGAGTCATACTATCCAAGAACACAGAATGTCTTCCCACTTATTCACATGTCTTTTAGGAGTGTTTCACGTTTTTCCTCGTATGTTTTACACATCCCTTATTAAATGGATTTTAATCATTTTTAATCATCTTTGTTGTTATTGTAAATGGCATTTTCTCTGCCATTATGTATTTAACTTTTGTTTGTGTGTATGAAAGTTATTGATTATTGTATGTTACTTTTATATCCTGTTGCTTTGCTGAATTTATTGGTTGAGTTACTTTTATCAGAATTTTTGGAGTTTGTCAGGTATAATATTATATCATGTGCAAACAGAGACAGGTTTACTTCTTTACTCAATCATATGCCTCTAGTTGATTTTACTTTGTTAGTTGAATTGACTAATACCTCTACTCTACAATGTTGAGTAGCAGTGGACATAGCGGGTTTTCTTGACTTGTTCCCAGTCTTCGTGGAAATGCTTCTATACTCTTTCTGCATTGAAAAAAAGATTGGCCTTAGGGTTAAGGCACATATATTTTACAATGTTAGGAAAGCATCCTTCAATGCCTGTTTTCTTGAATGCTTATTTATCATAAATGTGTGTTGAATTTTGTCAAAGACTTTTTCAGCATCTATGGAGATAATATGATTTATTTTTATTAGATTTATTAATATGATATTAATCATTTCCTCATATAAAACCAACCTTGCATTCCTAGAATAAATCTCACTTAGTCATGGTATATTATTTTTTTAATGTGGTATTGGGTTCTGTTTCATTCTGGCACTTCTATTTAGAATTTTTCACTTTCATGAGTAATACTGGTTTATAGTTTGTTTTTCCTTTGTGCTTTTTTTCATTTAGGTATCACCGTTAAACTTGCTTCTTAAAGTACTTTCAATACTCTGGAATAATTTACAGAGCCCTGAGACTATCCAGTCTTTGAATGTTTGTTAGAATTCTCTTGTGACACCATCTGTGCTTGGTTCTTTTTTGTGAGGTAGTTTTTAAATTTCTCCATTTCTGCTAAGAACACAAGTCTGTTTAAACTTTCTCATTTGATGGGGTCAATTTTGGCAGTCTTTATTCCCCTGTGAAATTATCTGTTTCATGTAGGTTTTCAAACTTATTTGCATAGAGGTCTACATAGTAGTCTCTCTTTTTAAAAATTTTTCTTTTGTTTCAATGGCTATTTTATACTTGACATTTCTTATTTTATTTGTGCATTCCCATTTTTTTAATCAGCTTAACTAGTGGTTTATGTATTTTGCTAATTTTCTTAAGAAAATGAAATTTTGGTTTATTTATTAGATCTAATCTTTTATACCCATTTCTTCCTTATTAATTTCTGCTTTTATCTTTATTATTTTCTTCCGTGTGCTTTCTTTTGGCCCACTTTTGTTGTTCTTTTCCCAGGTGTTTGAATTAGGAATGCAGTTCATATTTTTATTGACAAAGGTGTTTAGTACAATGAATTTTCTGCTTATCAGTGCTTTTGATGGTGCCACAGATTTCACACATGCAGTAGTGTTTTCAATGCCATTATTTTCCTTAGTTCTGTAATTTCTGTTTGCATTTCACCCAGAAGTTATTTAATAAGAGACTTTTAAGTTTCTGAGTGGATGGACCTTTCCATCTTTTTGTTTTTGTCAGCACATTCTAGTTTTATTGCACTCAGGGAGTGCTACTTACGATCTTTCTACTTTATAAAAGTTACTGATGTTTAGTTTGTGACCTAATTATGGTCAGTTTCTGCAAATGTGCCACGGGCATTTGAAAGGAATGTCTGTTCTCTATTATCAAGGCTTTAAGTTTTCTGTAAGACTTGCGGTGTTGATTATGTTTTTAGCTCTTCTATTTCCTCACTTATTTGTTTGTCCCCTTGATCCATCTTATACTGAAAGTACTGTTGAAGTCTAGTGTTATTAGTGTGTTCTATCTGTGTGTCCTTACATCTTTAACTTTTATTTCCTAAAGGTGGTTGCTATGATATTTGTGAGATAAATATTCGTGAATATAATGTCTGTGCTGTGGATTGTTATTTTAGCATTAAAAATGTCCTTTCTGTCATGTTAAATGCTTTTGATTGAATCACACTTTGTGTGATGTCGGAATTTCTATCCCAGCTCTATTTTTCGCCCATATCCTGCAATACTTTCGTCCATCCCTTGTGGCCCTCACTACCCCTGCTCACCTGTCTTCCCAGGGTTTTCCCAGCCTGCCTTTGCTCCCCACAAAGCCTGCAGAGTGGGGTGGGCATTTGAGCAGTCGGGGCCCTGGGACTTTTTAATTTTTCTCCTCCAACTCACGGTTCTTTTGCAGCTTGTCTGTCTTCAAGTAATGCCAAGGTGAGGTTTGTGCAGATTTTTGTGGCTGTGCAGCTACCGCATATAGTTTGGGGAAGAGATTTGGGGAGATTGATGACTAGGTAGCTACTGTGGTCATCAGATACCCTGAAGTCCACCACTTTCCAATTTAATAAAAACATCTTCATGGCACTATTTTAATGGCTATGTAATATTCCATTGTTTATTAAACAATATTCAAATGCTGGAATTAGATTTGTTTTCCATTTAGCTAATGCCACAATTCTTATTTCAGGCTACTCTTATATATTTAGTAAGTTATTCAGCAAATATTAGTTAAATAAATGAACAGAGGAATGAATAAAAGATTGTGTAGGATAGGATGGGAGGGGCTGAGAAACCAGTCTGAACACAGGATGGGGATCCGAGAGATAGGATGGGGCAAGATGGCCTTTCCAGGGTGGTGCAAAGTGGAAAAAGTTTCCAGTGTAAGTCAGCATGGCCTTAAGGGACTTTTGGTCATGGAGAGGATCATGAATGGGAAACAAAGCCAAGATTTAGCAACCAAGAGAGATGGCAGAACTTCAGCAGAGCGGGCCAGGAAGAAGAAAATGCAATTGCTGTGGACAGCACTGGGGCCCTTGCCTAGTCATTATGGGTCCATGAACTCAGGGTGCATGGGTGTGACAAGAGTCAGGCTATGCGGTGTCAAAAATAAATCAGACCAAGTTTAAACATTTAAAAGTTCATTGTGCACAAAATGAAACAGTTCACAAACTAAGAGACCTCAAACCAGAAGTGGTAAGAAGAAGCTCAAACCGTGGTTTTACAGGCTGGCTTATAAAGTGACAATGAGGAAGTCCTTTAACCAGGAAGGGTGTTTAACCAAGACCATTAATGAGGAAGTTGTTACAATGATTGGTTATTACAATGGGGGTTTTCAGCTGGAAGAGGATTGGTTAAAAGTGATCATCTGACAGTGTTTTTGGAAGGCAACATAAATTTTGTTTATAATTATCAGAGGCGTTTACTATAAACAACCTAAGTTAAGTTTCACTTGTGTAGTCTAACTGGGACTTCTCAAGCCTGGTCTCCGTTTTATTTCGTTTTAACATGGATAAGGGTCATCAATGCCAGACCTACAAAGTGGAACTAGCTAACACAAGATTACACCAAAACAGCAGTAGGGCTAACCTAACTGTGGTTTTGTGCTTTCAGTACTTTCTCTATGATACCGTATTTGCAGCAGCAGAATACATGTTTCCTTTTTTTGAAGGACTTTGTGATATTTGTTTTTAAAGATATTATGAGGAAAAAAGATTGCTAATGAGACATATTGTATATAAGGAAGAATTTGATTGTATTTTCACTAGAAAAACCCGTAAGCTAATTTCCCAAACTTAATCATTCAGATTGCAAGCCATGAACTTTTCCTTCTTTGTACCAAAGCCTTTCATTAAAAATTATATTGTTCAGATGGCTCTTTTAATTATCAACAAGGTGGTAGATACTTCTTAAAGATCTCTACTGCAAAAGATGATTACTTCTTCAGCTCTAATCAATGTCCAAGTAGGTTATAAAACATAGAATATTAATATATGTTAAAAGAGTAATGACAAACTCAGTAATTATGGGCTTGCTATCACTTGGAAACAGTCCAGTTTCCTCTAAAGAAAGCATATTTAAATTTAAACATTCAGTGTCTATTTTTTTTTTAATAAAATGGAGACGGAGTTTTATTCACCTTGCTGCCTTTGCTCAGGTAGTTCCTTCTACCTGGAGTACCTCGTTCTCCCTTCATCAGGGAAACGTGAACTCTTTCTTCAAGCTCAGCTCAGACATCTTTCCCTGGATGCTGTTCCTGGCCCCAGAGGATGGACCATGAATTCCTTCTCAGGACTCTCTCATGCTTGTATTGCAACCCTTACCAAATTGTCCTGAAACCAGGCTTATATGCTTTTGCCCTTAGTGAACCACAAACTCATATAAGTTATGGGCTACATCTCACTTGTTTATATATTCCCAATTCTTAGCACAGAATTGTGTACATAAAAAGCATGCAAAACGCACTTGTGTTGAATGGAATGGACTCACTTTTCTGCATTTTCTTTGATTTGATTAAAAGTTTATATGGCTTTGCTACTCATACATAATATGTAACTAAAGTCATTTGTTGAGTATTTTATCGATGTATTTTAAATAATAGTTACAGAAAAAAATTCATCATTTAGTTTAGCCCTTTACAGTTAGTAGAGACTTCTAAATTGTTATATAAACCTCCAATGAGCAAAACAGTGACTTCTTACTGAATAAATTATTCCAGTATTTTTGCTCAATTTTAAAGCCAAAGAACTTCATATTCGCCATTAAATACAAATCAGTGTTTATAAAATAAATATATAAGATATGTCAGTGACCCAGAAGAGGTAAACAGTGACCCTGAGTCTCAAGGGAGGGAAAATAACATATGGTTATCAAAAAATAAAGCAAAGCTTTTTAAGAAAAAGAAGATACAATGTAGAGGAAAAAGTGAGCTTTACTTTTATATGCCACTCTCATCAAAAATATTTATTTATTTATTTAAATGAAGATTCATTTAAATACTTTCATGACCATGTCCAAAACCGATTAATTTGTTAAGTGAAAAACTTTAATTTCTAACAGGTACCCAACAATTCTGATGAGTGCTGTGAGGGACACAGGGATGCACACAAAAATTATAAGATACCTGTCTTCTCAATAGACTTACTTTTATAGACAAAAGTATAAACTATCATAAAAGAATTTAAGAACTCAAGCAGATGATGAAAGCTGCGTTCTAGAGAGATTAACACGAAGCTGCCTGGGTTGGAATGATGGGAAGCACAAGGAGAAGCAAGGAAACACACAGTTATGGATGCCAGGTCCACGCAGAGCTGACTGTGTGAGTGAGAGGCTGAGACGCTGACCAGGAGCTCACACGCCCAGAGGGCACCAGCGCCCAGGGCCTGGCACAGAGGGGCACGCAGCCAACATCACACAGAATGGGGAAAAGTTGAAAGCCTAAGAACTGGAACAAGACAAGGATGCCCACTGTCACTACTTCTGTTCAATATAGTGCTGGAAGTCCTAGCCAGAGCAATCAGGCAAGAGAAAGAAAGGGCATCCAAATGGGGAAAGAGGTCAAACCGTGGCTCTTCGCCGATGATATGATCTTGTATCTAGAAAACCCCAAAGATTCCACCAAGAATCTCCTGGAATTGATAAATAAATTCAGCAAAGTCTCAGGATACAAAATCAATGAACATAAATCAGTAGCATTTCTATATACTAATAACAGTCAAGCTGAGAACCAAATCAAAGACTCAATACAATTCACAATAGTTACAAAGAAAATAAAATACCTAGGAGTATATTTCACGAAGGAGGTGAAAGATCTCTACAAAGATAACTACAAAACTCTGAGGAAAGAAATCGCAGACAATACAAACAAATAGAAAGAAAAATCACGCTCTTGGATAGGTAGAATCAGCATTGTTAAAATGCCCATACCACCCAAAGTGATTTACAGATTCAATGCAATCCCCATCAAATTACCAATGTCATATTTCACAGATCTAGAAAAAATAATTCTTCACTTCATTTGGAACCAGAAAAAAGCCCAAATGGCCAAAGCAATCTTAAGGAAAAAGAACAAATCTGGAGGCATCACATTACCAGACTTCAAACTATACTACAAGGCTATAGTAACCAAAACAGCATGGTATTGGTACAAAAATAGACATAGATCAAGGGAACAGAACAGAGAGCCCAGACATAAAACCATCTACCTACAACCAACTGATCTTTGACAAAGCAGACAACAATGTACACTGGGGAAAAGAAGCCCTATTCAATAAATGGTGCTGGAAAAATTGGATAGGCACATGTAGAAGAATGAAACAGGGCCCATATCGCTCACCACTCACAAAAATTAATTCAAGATGGACAAAAGAGTTAGATCTAAGGCATGATACCATAAGAATGCTAGAAGAAAATGTAGGAAAAACTCTTCTAGATATCAGCCTAGGCAAAGAATTTATGACTAAGACTTCAATGGCAATTATAGCAACAACAAAAATTTAAAAATGGGATTTGATTAAACTAAAAAGCATCTGCAGAGGTAAGGAAACAATCAACAGAGCCAATAGACAACCTACAGAATGGGAGAAAATATTCACAAGCTACACATCCGATAAAGGGCTGATATCCAGAATCTACAAAGAACTCAAGCAAATCATCAAAAAACCCCAAACAACCCTCTCAAACAGTGGGCAAAAGAGGTGAACAGAAGCTTCTCAAAAGAAGAAAGACAAATGGCCAATAAACATACGAAAAAATACTCAACATCACTAATCAGGGAAATGTAAATTAAAACCACAATGAGATATCACCTTACCCCAGTTAGAATGGCTTTTATTAAGAAGTCCAAAAACAATAGATGCTAGTGTGGATGCAGAGAGAAAGGAACGCTTATAGACTGTTGGTGGGACTGCAAACTAGTACAACCTCTATGGAAAACAGCACGGAGATTCCTCAAAGAACTAAAAGTAGACCTACCATTCAATCCAGCAATCCCAGTATTGGGTATTTACCCAAAGGAAAAGAAGAATTTTCATCAAAAAGACATCTGCACTCAAATGTTTATAGCAGCACAATTCACAATTGCAAAGATGTGGAATCAACCCAAGTGCCCTTCAGTTCATGAGTAGATTAATAAAATGTGATATATGTATACCATGGAGTACTACTCAGCCATAAAAAATGAATTAATACCTTTTGCAACAATCTGGGTGGAACTGGAGACCATTCTCCTAAGTGAAGTATCTTAAGAATGGAAAAACCCTACGTGTACTCAATATTAAATTGGAACTAACTGATGAGCACATGTGCGCACACAGGGAAGTAAAACTCAGTGGAAATCAACCGGGTGGATGGGCGGAGAATGGGAGGGGTAAAAACCTACCTAATGGGTACGGTGAACACTATTTGGGTGATGGGCATACCTATAGCTGGGACTCAAGCCTTACAAAAGTGATCCATGTGACATAAAACATTTGTACCCCCTTAATATTTTGAAATAAAAAAAATTAATGAGTAGACAAAAAATTTAAATGTAACAAATTCTCCATACCATTGAAGACAACGTGAAAAACAAGTTTTAAAACTTTTACGGAAAATGTAGACAGATGTCTCTATGGCCTGAGAATTACTTAGTAAGACACTGAAAATATATTTAAAGAAAAAATGTTAGATTTGGCTGTATTGACATTGAATTTTTGTTTGGTGAAATCCATTATAAACAAAATTAATAGAAATATAACAGGAAAATGTTAATATTTTAATATATATTTAATCTCTACAAATTCAAAATCTCTTAGTAGTTAGTGAAGCAAAGGGGGTGAAGAGTCAATTAACAGAAGAAGCAATCTTAACAAGAAAACAAAAATATGCTTAACCACACCAGTCATGAGGGAAATGAAAAGTAAAACAACACAATATAACACTCATCAGAATGAAAAAAATCATTAAGTCTGGCAATGCCAAATATTGGTAAAAATGTAAGGAAAGACAAATTCTTACACTGTTCATAGGATAATAATCAGCGCAACCATTGTGAGACATGCTTTGGCCAGTTTGGTAAAGTTAAATGTGTTCATACCTGACCCCATACGTGCTACTGTTTGGTAGAGCAGATGACCCAGAGCGGGATGCTCTGGGGCCATCCTAAAAGAATTTTGCAAAACTGTGTACTCATTGTACATTTTTAAGTTAACATCTAAATGTTTTACCATAAATTTAAGTAGTTTCAAAAGATGTAATTTCTGCCATATTATGAATATTGTCATTTTGAAGTAAAACTCTTTTCATCATTTTTTTAAACTGTATCTTATGGAATCTAAAAGCATGGAGATTTGATATATTAAGGAATTGAAAACATGCAAACAGGCTGTCCTTGAGTTTTTGTCCTTGACCTGATATTTCCAGTTCATTTCCTCAGTTTTTTCCTAATGTACACCATGTAGGATCTCAGTGATCACTGATCTTATTTCTCCATAAGAAATATACATATTGAAAATTATTTCTAGTAACCATAGAATTTGTAAAATTTCTTTTGGATAGAGTTATAATTTAAGGACGAAACAACTGATCAAAACGATATAACTATAGTCACCCTACGGTGCTATAGGACGCTGGAACTTATTCCTCAGATCTAGCTGTAATTTTGTATCCATTAACCAACCTCTCTCTATTCTCCCCTTCTTCCATTACTGAATATTTTCAAATAGCTATAAGAGAGGATTCTGAATGTTCCCAACACAAATGATAAATGTTCGAGATGATGGATACACTAATTATCCTGATTTGATTATTACACATTATATACATGTATCAAAATGTCACTCTATATCCTATCAATATGTACAGTTATTACATATCAATTAAAAATATTTTAAAGTGAAAAATTTAATATAACAATATTAAATGTTTTGATAGCAAAAGTAAAATTGTATGGAAATGCATCTTTTAATGAATGTATGGAATTTAAAACATATTTGATTGCTCTATCAATGAATATAACTTAACAGAAGGAATCAAGGTTAGGCATCAATCCCTTTCCTTTGTTTTTTAATAAATGTACCAAGAAGCCTTGTTTATATAAAACAAGTAGGTAGGAATCAAAAAAGTTTTATTTTAAAGAAAGTCACTCAGTGTTCTGAACTCTTTCCAAAATATATGCCATCAAGAGCTGTTTGCGATGACTGTCAGCTGACAATCCTTTAGGTCCTTCTTCAATTTTTTTGAAAACAAAGAATTGGAAACCACGTAACTTGCCAAATGATTACCTCCACAATCACTAGAGTCATTCAATTTGTCAACACTGTCACCAATATTTTAAATTTCCCCTTGCATATTACCCTGGAAATATTTCTACCCCAGGACAGCACATCATAATAGATTCAGAATGAATGAACATATGTCTTTCTTTTATAAAGTGGGAGAAGGGAGCTTGTTAAAGGGCTGCTGGAAAGGGGAACCTCTGCAAGGTTCCAGCAGATCAGTTCTGGGCAAGAGACTGTTTCTGCCCATGAAGGAGTAATTAGGACTGGACTTGCCATCTCTCGTAAACCATGAGAACATTTGACAAATACATGAAACAACTGTTTTCAGACACTGGATAACAGGTGGTGCAAAACAAGACAGCAGCAAACGAGGGGAGCCCTACAATCACCCGAGCTTCTGCCCACAGGCAGGGTCAGGATCAGGGTACAGGGAGGGGAAGCCAATCAGAGCATGATAATCTCAGGAAAGGGAGGAGAAAGAGACCAGAGGCTGGGCAGGCTGAGGTGGAAAGAATTTGTGGGGCAGAGACTCAGAGAGGAGGTCACTATGCAGAGAAAGAGCTCCATAAATCTGCATCGAGGTCCCCATGTATGGATGTATCATAGGCTATTCATCCACTGTCCTATGCGTGAGCATTTGATTTATTTACAATATCTTGTAATTACAATGTGAACAAAATGTCCTTGTGCAGGTATATTTTCATATTTTCGGGGATGTTATCTTCATGGTAAATTCCTAGAAGAGGAATCGTTTGGTCAAAAAGATAAATGCACATATCATTCACTCAGATAATGCCAACTTCCCCCTCCCACAACTTCCCCTCCATTGGGCTATAAGAATTTGCACACTAGCATTGTTATGATAAAGCCTACTTTCCTTCCCCCATAGCTACCAACACAGTGTGTTTTAATCTATTTTAATTATTGCCAGTCTGAGAGGTTAGAAATTATATCTCTATATAGTTGAGATATAATTATATTGTCTGTGTAACAGTCTGCATTTCTCTTACTATAAGTGAGGTGGAGCAAATTTTCAAATGTTTAAGGGCTATTTTTATGTTTCTTTTTGTGAATTATCTGTTTGTCTTTTTCTATTGGCTTTTAAAAAATTTTTTTTGGTCTTTCTCTTCTCAGTTTTTAAGAGTCCTTTATATATTAGGGATATTAACCCCTAATTTCTGATAAACGTTTTAAATAATTTTCTCCAGTGTCAGTTGATTTGAGACTTGTTTATGGTACTTTATGTTATACAAACTCTTTTAATGTTTATATACTCAAATTTATTAATCTTTTTAAATTGTATCTGAATTTTAAGTCTTAATTTAAAAGATTTTCCTACAAAAAGAGGAAGTTGTCATCCATGTTTCTTGTACGGCTTTATCTTTTCTGTTTAGACCCCTGATCCATTTAGAGTTTATTCTTGTATAAGGTATGAGGTATAAGGTGTGAAGTCTGGATCTAATTTTATCTTTTCCAATTGGCCAATCAGATATGCCAGCAACTAGATTATTTATTAAAAACTTTATCTTTGCCCCTATGATTTGAAATACAATCTTTATCATTAAATTTCCCTATGCACTTGGGTCTCTTTCTGTACTTTTCACTCTATTCCACTAGCTTTCCTACTCATGTGCCAGTACTGACTTTGTTAACTAAATAGGCTTTAGAAGATATTTTAATGTCTGGTAGGGCTAGTTGCATGCACACACACACACCCTTGTAGCTTATCTGTTTCAACGGTTTTCTGCTTATTCTTGCTTGTTTATTTTTCCATATAAACTTGAATATTACCTTGTCTATTTCCAGAAAAGCTTATTTTAGCTTTATATTAGGATTATATTAAGTTTATAAATTACCTCAGGGAAAACTGACAACTTATAGTGTTGACTCATCTACCCAAGAACATGGATGTCTTTCCATCTGTACAAAGCTAACCTTTGTACCTTTCAGGAGCTTTGAAAAGTTTTCTTCATCTGTTTTCCACATCTCTTGTTAAGTTTGTTCCTAAGCATTTTAGCTCATCATCTTTGTTGCTATTAGAAAGGGGGTTTTACTTTACCACTACATCCCCTAGCTCTTACTCTTTTGGATATGAAGGCTATTGACTCCTGTGTGTTAATTTGATATCTCACTATCACTACCTTACTAAACTTATTTGGATCTGTTTTATGATTGCTTCACTGGGATTTTCCAGGTAGATACTATCATATCATTTGCAAATAGATATAGGTTTACACCTTATTTTCCAACTCGAATGTCTCCTGTTTACATCTCTTCTCTAATTGCATTTCCCAGTATCTTCAATGCAATGTGAGAAAGACATGCAAAAAGCAAGCATCCTTGCCTTTTTCCAGTCCAAGTGGAAATGCCTCTGGTGTTTCTGCATTAAGTAAAATGATATGAATGTGTGTTTTATATAGAAAGCAAATAGCAATTTCTATTTTGTGTTAAATGGGTATTGTCAGAGGCTCTTTAGCACAAATATTCATGTGTGTGTCTTAGATACATTAATATAGTGTATTATATTAATGGATTTTCTAATACTAATCCAACATTGCATTCCAGGAATAAATCCTACATTGGCCGTGGTATATTATTTTCTTAAAATGATGTTGGATTCAGTTTGCTAATATTATATCTAGAAACTTTGTGTTTATTTTGTGAGTGACATTGGTCTGCAATTTTCTTTCTCTTTTTTGTGTGCTATTATTATAAAATTTAAGTAGTGATGTTACTCCTGCTTAAAGAATTGGAAGTTTTCCCTCATTTTCAATGTTCTTGAATAATGTGTGGAGGGAGTATTGGGATGCTCTGATCTCCAGAAGTTTGGTAGAATTCTCCCTGGAACCATATGGGCTTAATGAAATTTTAAAAGATAGTTCCTTAATAGTTTACTTATTTGGATGAAATTTGTCTGTTTAAGCTGTCTACCTTTAATGGGGGTCAATTTTGGTCAACTGTATTTCCCTAGGAAATTATTAATTTTAATCTCAGTTTTCAAATGTATTGGGATAGTGGTCTGAAAGTGGTTTCTTAGGAATTTTTTAATTCCTTCTGTTTCAATGGTTTTTATAACAACTTATTGATAACAATCAATGTCTATAAATACATGATTAACAAGTGAAGCTCTGAAGTGACTGAACACAGTTTGCATAATCACATCCCTAGCTCCAAGAACTCGTATTTCATTTATCTCGAGTTAAGTAATAAGTCTACTTAAATGGTGAAAACAATTTATTTCTTCTGCTAATTGACAACTTGATGTGGCTTGTTTTCCTCAATTCTAGCAATTCCAAGAAAAAGGGAAAAAATCACAAAATGTCAAAAGAAAGAAAACAGTAAATTTAGTCAATTCAATAGTTGAAAACTGTTTGAAGAGTTGGAAGTTTTATCCAATAACAGAATAGCAGAATCAGTGCTCATACAAGAATTTATTGATCACATCTCTAGCTCCTGAGCTGTAAAGTGCTATTAATTCAGGAAAGTGAATTACAAGATGTAAAAAATTAATATTCTGAATATAAATTCATAAGTTTCACTTTTGGGAAGGGCTTACAAATATATATTAGCTCTAATTTTCTTTTAGCTAAAAGGAATTTTTTAAGATTTAATACTTTTTCTTAACAAATAGAAACTTTTCATTCTTTTTAAGATTGACAGATAAGATACAAAGTAATAAAGTTACTGAAACAGAACTTTAACAGAAGTCTTAAAGACGACTGAAATTTTACAGCCCACTGACTCCTACAGTAATTAAAAGTCTCGTGAAAAATTGAATTGGGCATGTCACAGATGTTTATTCATGGACATCTTATGCGGGTGACATTAGTTATCCTATAATGCATTACACTGCAGCATAATCTTTCACAAATTTCAAAAGATTTCCAGGTAAGAAGAGGTTATAAAAATGGCACTCCAGCCTGGGTGATGGAGTAAGGCCCTCATCTCTAAAAAAAAATTAATATATAAACATTTTTTCTAAATTAAAAAATTTATTTGGAAATATCTTAAACTTTAAAGTGTATCAGGGAAGAATTTGTATAGTAAGAGCTCTATATACAAAATTACAATTTAAGTCATTAACTTATAGTAAATTATGTTCCTAGTAAAAAATCATCATCATCATAAATTATCCCTACAAAATTTCACAGGACTTTTAAATATTAGCTCTAAACAGTAAGCATCTAACATTTTAAAGTTTCAAATCACCTTTTTTTCCATTTGTTTAGTACATGAAGACTTTGCCCACTGAAAATACACCCTGTAAACAGCAGTATAAACATCAAGGAAGTGTCTTTTCAGAATTAAAAAAATTTTATTAGAAATTAGAGGCATTAGTTTATTTCCCCCATTACCCTCATAAAGCATTATGCCTAGTTTGAAGTCCTTGAAAATCAGTTACTCAAAAGTCTATATGACAATTTTATCCAAATAACCACCCTAGATAGAGCATAAATATCAGCACTCTTCAAGAAATAGAGCCTAAAAACCATCAAATTAAAAAAAAAAAAGAAACAAACAAATAGAGCCATTGGATGGTGGGTTTGCAAGTACTTACTAAGTTACTAAAAACAACTAATTAAATAGCTAAATAAAGAAAAGAGCTCTTTGCACAAACCAAAGCTAAAAGTGTCTCATGAACTAAAGATTATTGTTGCGCTTGATCTTAGCCAAAAGGCCGAGAAGCAATAAAGATTATTATTAATCTAATTCTGGGCACCTGAGGACCAATAAGGTTTTTAAAATAAAAGAAAACAAGAAAGAAAAAAGACTCTGGATCCATGAATCCTAGGCAAAATAATTTTACTCAGCAGGCATCCCAACACTTACTAAGTTGAATCCAAACTGATATTTTCTGGAGTTGTAACTTGTTCTCATTGTCTTTCCTTCCTGCATCTTTTGCCTTTTCCAAGGCCTGAAATCAGATTTATACTTTGTAAATCCCTGTGAGTGTTCATCAACTTTTATGCGTTTGGGAAAAATCCACATGAAGCTCAGCTGAATTCATTTTCTATCTTCGCATTCCCCAGGACGCCCCTCCATACTCTTACCATAAACTTCCCTCAAAAACAAAAGAACCCGGAGCATTTGCTTAAACTGAAGCTCACCAGCGTAGGAGTGTCTGTGTGGTTTTTCTGGGAAAGGAGAAAGTCTGGGGGATGCAATGTGCAGCACATTTGTCCCAAGTCCAGTTTCTTTATCACACGACTTCCACCACCCTTTAGGTGTGACCAGGCTCCCCTTTTTTTCCTCCTAACTCCTGAATCTTTAGGTATTTTAATTCAATTGTTCGGAGTAGGAATTTAGATGGATTTTGTTTGGTTTCTGGGATGCTCAAAATAGAGACAAGTCAAGGGATAACTGTTGCCCAATATCATGACAGATGCTTAGCTTGGCTCATACCCTACTCAGAATGCAGAGAACCTTTTGCTGATTCCCACTGAGTCCAACCACAGACAAATTCACCATGGGACTCTTTTTTTAGAACTACAAAAAAAAAAAAAAAGCACCAGTTCTATGAGCAATAAAAGTAGCTTTTTAGACTGAATATTTCTCTCTAATGGTATTAATTAATCCAATAACTAAGTCACAGAAATTAAATTTATATGGTATGACAATCAAAGTAATGTGAACAAAACAAATTAAAGAAAACACTGAACTTAAAAAAGCAGAATTGGATTCCCAGGAAGCAAACTATGGTTTTTTAGTTTACTTAGGAAAAAATATTTCAGGGCAGTGAATCGTCAATACAAGAATAGCACTTAATACTGTGTATGGCTCAAGACAGCTATGCCTTTCGGGAGCATATTGGCATCTAATTCAATAGTCCACCAGGCTGCAAAATTAAGTCAACAAATACTTTAGAATATTTTTCCCCAATGAAAAGACCAATGTCAAAAATTTCAAAATCAGCCAATTATTTTGACATCAGAACTTACGAAGCAGAGTTACAATTCCCAGTTCTCAAAATAATTGCCTCATTCAAAATCCTAAGGCCAGTCAATGGCAAAACACAAATATTTATATATACATATGTGTGCATGTATAAAAGCAGACATACGTATCTATACATATTTCATAATTTTAAGTCCTATTAGTTTGTGAACTTACCAATTTTAAGTCTCCACAACTGTTGGCAATACAGCTTTCTTCTGACAACTCATTTACTGTCTTTTCTAATTGTCTAATCTTTTCTTCTGGACTATTAAAGAAAAAAATTGGTGTAATTTAAATCATTCAGCTACTAATAATCCATACTAAAATTTAATTTACTTTTAACATTATCCATTATGTTATTTTAAACCTTAAGAATAAGTCACAGATAAAACAAATGTATAAATGGTATTAAAGAGTAAATGCACTACTGTTTTTAATAACTATATCATGTAATTATTCATAACAATAGTAAAAACATAATATTTAATTTAGCACAAGAGTAATTTAACACTGAGCTTTGCCCTTATTATTTCATTTAATCCTCTTAATAACACTGGATACAAGTACTATCATCATTCCCATTTTACTGATAGGGAAAATGAAGTTTAGAAAGTTAAGTATTATGCCCAAGATCACAAAGCTAATAAAGTTATGGAGCCAGGATTTAAGCCAAACTAGCATATTCTAGAACCCAGGCTATTATATTACCACCCCAAAAAGGAAGCAGACTTTTTTCAGATTTTGTGGCAAATGAAAACTTTATCTTATCACTGGGAAAACTGAAGCCCCCATAAAGGAGATAAAAATTATTTACTAACAGAAAGATGCTATAGAGAAATCCTTTTTTTTTTTTTTTCATCATAGGGCACTACAGCCTTAAACTCTGGAGCTCAGGTGATCTTCCTGCCTCAGCCTCCTGAGTAGCTGGGACTACAGGTGCACACCACTGGCCCTAGAGAAAGTTTCTAACAAGGTGAAGAAGTTTAAAAATCCTGGCTCCATTAATAGCAAATCAAATATCCCAAAATCAGTCACAATTCAAAATAACATTAATGTTTTGCTACCACTCCATTCCAGCAAAATACCACACTAGTCAATGTACGGCAATGCCTAAATAAAATTTCACTATGAATGTATCGGAATAGAGAGGAGTTCTCTCAATTCTCTACAAATGGACTTTATAAAAGTATACAGGAATAAGTTCCACCGTATAGCTTGGTCTACAGAATCATACTCTTTGGGGGAACCTGGGACTAAGACTTCAAATTTGATTAGTTTATAAAGAACTGTAAAATTCTAACTGAGTAATGAGCGTAGATAAATAGCAGTTTCATAAAGGCTGCATGAAGTACAGAATTCTATTTTCTAGTTGTCTGAAACACTAATGTATGTCTTAAATGTTACTTACAAATTGTTATTATTAAACCTAAAATAAGTTAAAAATCTGTAAGAGAACTTTATGAACACCCTCAAAGCAATTACCCTGCCCCTATCAAATGCCAGGGAAGTGCAGTCCCCACGCACACGCTGTGGGACACCTACCCACACAGAGCCTGCCGCCCACCCTTCTCCTTTGCGTGCAGAACCTAAGCCAGTCAAGAGCGTCTCAGTCCCTTCGCCAAGTGATTGGTTCAGACACGGGCACGTGACGCACTCCTCGCTGAGAAAGGAGGGCACATCAGCGTGGAGTAGAGGGCTGCTAGGGAGATTTTCTTTGCTTTTTAAAAGGGACCTAAGACTAGGAACGTTCTGCCTCTAGACTTTATCAACTACGTGGAGATTCCGAACTCTCACCACTCTCTTGGCATCATAATGATGGCAGGGTCTTGGGAAAAGCCAAGAGAAACAAAGAGAAGCTGATCCCGGGATGATGACATTGAGCAGTGAAGTTAACCATCCCCAGAACTGCCCTCCTTAAGGCTTCTTATCATGAAAGGTAATAAATGTTCTTATTAATTACGTGTGTGTCTTTTTTTGACATGTTTTCTGTTGTTAGCAGCTGAAAGGATCCTAAATGACATAATATTTAAACAAAAGAACATGCTTTTATTAGAAAACATGCTGTCATTAATTAGGGTACAAAATAAACTGATTTTCTGTAGCACTTCCTTGTTAGTAAAAAAGGGAAATTATGTATTTTATATAATAGCTCAAATACTGGGTTTAAGAATTACAACTTTAAAATATATATTATGTAGAAGAAAAACAGTATAGTGGTTAATAGCATGAATTCTGGAACTAGACAAACTGGGTTTGAATCTCAGCCCTGATATTTATTACCCTTAGCAAGTTAAGATCTCTATGCTTCAGATCCTCTCTCTATGAGCAAGTGACAGTAATAGCTCCACCTTCACAGGTAAAGCACTTGAAACAGTGCCTGGCATGGAGCAAGTATTCAGTAAATGTTAGCTTCTGCTACGATTTGGAAAATGTATACATCAAGATACTTAGATAACAGTAGATGTATGTAACTTGATATATACCATAGCTTTTTGGCTATTGTCTAGCTACTAGCACAAAACTAAGTTAATTCTACAAAAAATTAAGTTTCTCAATAATATGACAAACTAACTTCCTATGTGATCTCTTAATTTTTTTCTTTGAAATGTCCTTTTAAAATAAGCATATCTTATTAACATTTTACAATCCCATGTGGCCTTCAAGAGAATCAATATTGACACCCACAAAAATTAGCCTGTATCTTCAAGTCAAATAATATTACAATAAAATTCCACAGAACACACATGGCTATTCTTCTTCGACTTGATTCTTTTGTTAGTTCCAACAACTAGGGATGATGTTTTGATTACTATCCTGCCGACACAAACTTTTAAAATATTTAAGAATTATGTATTTAGAAAACAAAAATTAAAAATATGCATCAACAAACAACAGATAAGGACTTGCATACCTATCTTCATTTCTGGCTTCTAAAAAAGGAGCAGGGCCCCTTGACCGACCAAAGGGGTCAAATGCGGAGCCTGAGACACAATTCAAGAGTTCATATGTAATTTGTAATCCAGCAAAATTGAAAACACTATGAAAATATGAAACTTTGCACAAGTTATTTCATTTACCTATTTATTAATGGTTTACATTACATATTTATTAAATAGAGACAACATTAATTGTGTCTACATAAACATTTCAAATATTGGAAAATTGGTAAGATAATTTTAACATAAAACTATGTAAATAAAACCTGTGTTAAAATGTAAAAACAAAACCAAGCTACTCTCTCAGTATGTACTTTCTCCCCCACAGGGATCTACCCCTATTATGCACTCCAAATTTTCAATCACATGACATATAACCTGGTATTATTGGCTTTTTAATTTTCCCTATTGGTATACAAAACAAAAATTTTTGTCATAATTTTATTTTTAAATTATCACTTAACATCATATATTTAAACACTATTTTCACCTTTCATTTTTAAACTGAGCTCTAACTTACATGAAATAAAATGCACATATGTTAAGCATATAAGTAAAGTGTACAGTCTTAATAAATTACACACTGGTGTAGTTACCACCTCAACTGAGATGTAGAAGGTTTTCATACCCTTTTCCTTTCTCAATAGTGCCTAAAATAATGGTCACCTTATTCATAATCAATAGCAGGTTAGATTTTATTGAAAATAGTAGTAATATTTATACTCACAAAAACAGTAAAAAATTAAAACAGTATTAGTAGAAGTAGTATAACAAACCTCTCAAAGCTGCTTTGGTAAAACCAGCTGCTCTCACTGTTGTCATGGGTCTAATAACTCCATCCTCCAAAGAACAGGAATCATTTAAAAAGTATTCTTATATAAGATTGACCTCCTATTTACTGTTCTGCACATGAGACATACCTTAATATAGCCCCAAGTTTTAATATCGATTTTTATTCACTACTTGCTTACACCTTCCTTCTGCCTCCTCATGTATTATTAATCCTCTCTCTTTCCTCTATAAAATTTAAATTCCTTGATCTAACTGGGCTTATCTCAGTTTGAAAAGAAAAAACTAATTAGCATATCAGCTACCTACTCCCTTACTTTGGGCTGGTCTGCTATAGAAACCACAGAAATTGCTATAAATGGTTGCAATAGGAAAAATGGGTCCCAGAGAAAATCATATAAGCAAACTGTCAGTCCTATGTCCACTCCCCAATGGGATTTCATTTGAGACCCAAGTAAACAAATCCAAAAAGACCTTGCCTCCAAAGATTTAGAACAGTTCAACCCTTAGTCCACATTTTAAACAATCAAGGTAACTACATAAGTAATATCATAACATTTTAATATAATAAAGAACAAAAAACTTTGGTGATAAATTCCAAGTCACAAGAAAGGCACAAAATGAACAACCATGTGATAGAGATGCCTAAATAGTCCCTGTCATCGGCCTTCCCACTGATGAAGCCCAGGATGTCTTGGACCAATAAACAGAAAAGAAAGTTAAAAGGATTCCTAAAAACACCTACCCTTATTTACAAACCAAGTTATAGAAGTTTTCTTCATAACATTTTTCTTTAATTTATTGGTGAGCAAACAAACATAATTTTTTCCATTTACCACCTGAGGGTATAGGATCAAACTATGAAACTCTAAAACAAGGGTCAGAAAACTACAATGCACAGCCTTTGTAAATAAAGTTTTATTAGGTCATTAAATATGAAATGTCTGATTTCGAATCAAAAGTGTAGTTTATTATATCTCAAACAAGAAGCAGTATAATTAATCAAAGTATGTGCCTAAACTATCAACACAGTTTTGCCATCTTAACCGTAGCTTGTTTATGCCAGCAGCGAAGAAGCCTGGAGAATGAGTGGCGATGAAATCGCAAAAGGCATTTTCCACAGCTTGTTGAGAATTGAATATTTTTCCTTGCAAGAAGTGGTCCAAAGCCTGGAAGACGTTGGTGCAAAGTCTGGTGCAAGGTCTGGTGAATACGGTAGATAACAGAGAGTTTCCAAGTCCAGCTTCTGTGGTTTGAGCAGCGTTGTTTGTGCAACATATGGTTGAGAGTATTGTCTTGCAAGAGGATTGGCCTGTCTCTATTGACCAATCTTGGCTGCTTAATCACAACCGCCCTCATCATTTTCTCCAATTGGTTGCAGTAGACATCTGCTGTAATCAGTTGACCAGGTTTCATGACACTGTAGTGGATAATACCAGAGCTGCACCACCAAACAGACACCATCAGCTTTTTCTGATGAATATTTGGTTTTGCACTGTGTTTTGGCACTTCATCTTTATCCAACCATTGTGCCAAACGCTTGTGATTGCCAATAAGAATCCATTTTTCCATTCTTCGCACACTATCTGGGGGATGAGCAAACTTATAACTTTGACTCAAACTGTACAAAAACAATTCATGTAACCAAAATATTTGTACCCCCATAATGGTCTGAAATAAAAAAGAAAAATAATCCATTTTTCATCACGTGTAACAATATGGTATAGAAATGGTTTGCCTTTATGTTGTGACAGCAAAGAAAGGCAAGCTTCGAGACGATTTCTCTTCTGTAGCTCATTTAATTCATGAGGAACCCATCTATCCAGCTTCTTTACCTTGTCGATTTGTTTCAAATGTTTTATTAGAACACAGCCACGCCTCATTCCTATGCATATTGTCTACGGCAGCTTTTGCATTACAAATGCACAGTTGGATAGCTGGGACAGAGACCATATGACCTGCAAAGCCTAAAACTCCTGGCCCGTCACAGAAAAAGTTTGCTGTCTCTTATTCTGAAACACCACCAAAAATCAAATTTATGAGTAACACATGCTCAGGCTGATTAATAAAAGCATATTTCATATGACACACAGTTATATTATGTAGAAGGTGACTTTCTTCACGCATATGAAGGAACATCGTGAGGCAAGGGCCCTGAACCTCTAGGTTCTGAGGCCATTTTTCTGACCCCTAAGAAAATATTATCATAAGGACTAGGAAATGCTCTTCCCCCTCATCCTTCCAACTTTCTCATTCCTCTATTATTTCACATAAGCTAAAACATCCAAATTGTAGGTAATTTGGGGAAGATTAAAAGGTTTATTACTTTCATGGAGTTTTATATTTTTCCTCTAAAGATCTCTAATACAAGACTCAAATATACACCTCTGAAATACTTCTGTTAAATTTATTTTTTATTTATTAGAGAGTTTTTTATGATAATAAACACTATTACATTTATACAACATTAACTTCACATAAAATGAATGAAATACACATGAGACTTGGTTATATTACGTAGAAAATGAAAGGCAATCAACAAACATAAGGTTTCCAAATGGAAAAGTAATAAAATATTTTCTGATATATTTATAAAACGAAATGACTAGAATATTCAAAGCTATTAATCAAATTAGACTTTTATAATATTCATAACTATCCAAAATGGATATCTGGGTCACAAACTGAAAGACAATCAAAATTATTTAGACCTGCCTAAAGTGAACTATGTATGAGAGAAAGCATCTTAATATTTTCAGCTTACAAAAACTTACCCCATATCCAGTAGCTACAAGTCTAGTAACTGCCATCCTTGGTATTTTACAGTTATCTTGGGGAGGACAAAGAACATAAATAACAGGATTCAGATTAAACTATATAATAGAAAACAAGAAAAAGATATGGAAAATATAGACACATCAATGAAGAAACATTTCTATAATTCTTAAAATGATTTCTTTTAAATTATCTTAAATATCAGGGAGTTCAGGTATTTTAAGTATTTGAGAAGCAGTCTCACACTGGAATTCATTTTAAAGGAGAAAGGGGACATTAGAATGACTGGAGGTGCCAATAAGAAAGCCTTGTTTTCATCCTGCATCTGTCATGCATTAAACATTTACTGCACACATATTACCACCAGCCACTAGGCCAAACAACAGACACAGATTTGGAGTCTAAGAATCTGGGTTTGAATCTCAGCTCTCAATCAACTAATTGTGTTTTTAATCTCTTTGAACTTAAATTTTCTTCTCGTCTTTTATTTATTTATTTATTTTTAGAGACAGAGTCTCACTCTGTCACCCGGGCTGGAGTGCAGTGGTGTCATCATAGCTCATTGCAACCTCAAACTCCTGGGCTCAAGTGATCCTCCTGCTTTGGCTGCCCACAGTGCTAGGATTACAGGCACAAGCCACCCCGCCCGGCCCAGAGTCCTATTTTAAACCAAGGATGGTACATTCAGACGACATCCTGGAACCCCATGGCATAATACCGCCAGTCCTAGGGCTGAAGGAGCAATGATGTGGGGAGAAAAGTTAGAGGGGCTGGGCAGACCCTGGGGTGAATGATGCCTATGCGTGTGTACACATGTGTGTATGTGTGCATATACACACGAGCATGCATGTACATGCATTTGTGTTTGCACATGTGTGTATGTGTGGGTGTGTGCATGTGTGCATGTGCATGTATGCTAGTATGCATGTGCATGTGCACGTGTGTGCGGGTACACATCTGTGTATATGTGTGTGTGTGCACGTGCTTGTGGGCATGGCATCTGTCAGCAAGGGACAAGGCAGCACAGCGCCCAGAGCACCTGGAGCCCCCTGGGTTCCTGCAGAGGAAGATGAGATTGAGGAACATTATGGTCCCCAGATGCCTTAGTTTGGGCCGCCCCTGATGCACACTTGGACATAAGGATTTTATTTCGGAGGTGAAGGTAGGGGGTAGGGAGGCAAGCAGAGGAAGACAAGTGGCGAACAATGGTGGTACCAAGCCGCACATTGCCTTGGGACGTCCACCACTGTGGACAGCAGGAGCTCAGTCCTCCGGGGAGCCCTGGAAACCAGTCCAGAGCCGCCTCCAGCTCTCCCACCTCAGGGCCCAGGCCGGGGGGCACAGCTGAAGGCTGCTCCAGGGGACGGTAGGGCTGCACGCTGCAGCCTGCTGCACAGGTAGCGGAGGGGCCCCACCAGGCAACAAAGGGCAGGTGCTGGCAGGTGAACATCAGCCTGGTGTGCACTGGGGAGGCAAGACCAAGGGGCTCAGACAGCCAGTGCTCCCTGGACAAGGAGAGCCTCACTTGTCCTCAATAGAACACAACAGATAACCAGGCTTCCTCCAGGTGGCCTCCAAAGGCCAAGGTACAAGTGATCGTGTTTGTTGCTCTCATTTCCCTCCTGCGGTGGATCCTGCAGGCTGTCCTGTTCACCATGTGTGCCAGCCCCTCCTTCCATGCCTCCCTGGACTTGCACCTCTAGAAAACTGAAATCTATGTTTCCCCAATGACCTTGCACCTAGGGTTCTGCAAGTGGCCCCAGCTCCTCTGGACAAAGGCCTGCCCAGCTAGAGCAGGTGGATGTGAGCAACATGGGGTAGAGGGACGGCTGGCAGAGAACACAGAGGCGCCTGGTTCTCTCACCACAGCTGGCTCCAGTGTCCAGGCTTGAGCATCACAGGCCAAGGCGTTTCAACAGCAACAGTCGGGTGGGGTTAGATGAGGTCCAGGCTGTGTTGTTCTGGGCTACGGGACATCCCAGCTTGGTCCCCTAATGTCCTGGAATCTCAGTCAAGCACCTAGGAATAAATCCCCCTCAGCTCCAACTACAAAGCGTCGATTCTGTCGTCTGCAACTAAGTGCTGTGACTGATCCAAATTCAGGTTTTCAAATCACCACTATTGTTTTTCTTGCATGGCATGATACAGAAAAGCATAAGAAAAACAAGTAAAAATCATCTGTAATCCTGCCACCTGGAGGTAATTGGTGTTGCATTCTTGCATGTTTACTTCTGGGCTTTGTTTTCTATTTTTGGTATATAGTGGAAAGGACACAGTTTACATCATTCCATGCCTGTCTCCCTCCCGTAGCAGGGATTATAACCACATCCCAGTGGCTCGTCCACGAGGCCTTCGGCAGCTCCCTAGACTGAGTCAGGTTCCTCTGTGTCTACGCTGCAGCCCTCTGCCTTTGGAACAAAATCTGAGCTCCACCCACAGTCCATGGGGCCCGTGGGGATGGCCCTGCTCATGTCTCCAGCTTCCTAGGGTTCCAGTGTCCCCCAGCTCCCCACTCCAGCCACTGCCCTCCCTTCTGTCCCTCACACAGCTAAACTCCCCACTCCAGATCTGGGAAACTGCTGCTCTCTCTTCCTGGAACGTCTGTCCCTGGCTGGTGATTTCGCTGGCTCCCTCTCCTGATTCAGGTTTCACTTTAAATGCCACCTCCTAAGACAGGCCTTCCCTGTATCCCTCACCTCTGAAGAGCCCTCCCCACCCCCCATGAGTTTCTGCCACATTCGTCCTTCTGTGTACGTGTCACAATCTGAAATGGTCTTATTTTCCGACTTGATTATAGTCTGTCTTTCCCAACAGAATGTTAGCTCCAAGAGGGCAGGCACTGTATCTGTCTTCTTCATCACTATATTCCCTGCAGGGTCCCTGCAAAATTCTCTTAAAACAACCCTTACAGTGGTAATATAGTGTATATAGTGTGTTATTTGACTTACCTTTCCTATTTGGGATTAGTAGTTTGTTTAATCGTTGCAAAACATGCAGAACTTCTGCCTCCTGATGATTTCCTTAGTCCAGTCCTCAGATGATATTGATCACGACCTAACGTTTAAAGCTTGTACCCGCATGAGGCTGAGGAAGTCGATCAAGATTGGATAACTGGGAGTGCATTAAGTCCAAAACCGGTCTCATCCTTATCTCCTCCTGTGATGTCGGTGGACTGTACGAGCAGGCCTGGCACTTGCGTGACCCCAGGCCCTCATCCATGCAGTCCAATCAGGAAGTCGATCTCCAGCTGAGTGCCCCCCAGTGTGCATTTCGTCAGCAGACCACGCTCCAAGGATGTTTAAGGGTTCCGGGGTTTGAGTTGGTTTTCTCAGTATGTTGAGCATGTCCTGTCCTCCAGGATGCTCGCTGCCCTGGGTGCGGGTGGCCTCTGGCTATTCCCATGCCGCACGTCGTCATTGGACAGCACAGCTTTCTCCTTTGAGGCTTGCCCCCAGTCCTATCCTGACCAGGCGCTCTAATCTTTAAGTGTCCGGGTCGTTATGAGTTTTCCTACCAGCGTGGTAGCTCATGCCTTCACATCCAGGGTGCTCCGCTGCCGTTTGAGACAGAGTGGACCATCCGGCTGGAATTCCACACTGACTTCTGATTCTGGACTCTTGTGCCACAGTAATCTTCTGTCTTGAAGGCACCCACACAAGCTTCCTGAGTGCCATGTGGGTAGTGCGGTAACCCTATACTGTACAGGATTTTAAGAGCCACACATACCAGCCATTGCCAATCAGTGCACTCAGAGGCCCGTGGTGGTAGCAAAGGGTTGAGCACGGAAGTACCAGCCAGCACAGCTGGAACCCACGAATTATGAGAAGGAAGCCCACCTCTGGGGCTGCCTGGGAAAAAACATCCCAGAACTTCCTGAGGGTGAGGCCCACATGGAAAAGCACAGCCAAGGTGACTCCTGGTGACATAATTTGAGCCCCTGAGTCAAGCCAGATCTGATGCTGACAGGATTTGGATTGTGGTAGTACACAGAGGTGCTAGGACCAAAGTCATCAAAGCACAGCACTAGCTTGAGCACTGAGCACTGATGCTTGTCGGAGTGCTTAGCACAAACTCAGGAGGGAAGGGGACTCCAGAAAGAGAAACCCCCAGAGTGTACATTCATACACACACACAGACACACACATGAACACACACACAGGCACACATACAATTAAACTGCAGCCATGCAGAACACCAGGGTTGTGCAGCCAACAAAGAGGAGGCTGCTCTAAGTTAATAGGAGGTATTCACCACATTATTGGGGTCCTTGTATTACATGCAATTAGCTTTGAAGCAAGAATAAAAATGAGAGACACATCAGGCAGCCATTAAACAACTTAATGGGGGGACACAAGTTATCAAAATCTGTGGGATACAGCATAAGCAGTCCTGAGAGGACAACTCATCACCTTAAATGCCCACATCCAAAAGAGAGAAAGATCACAAATCAGCACACTAATGAACCATCTCAAGGAACTGGAAAAGGAAGAGCAAACCAACCCTAAACCCAGCAGAAGAAAAGAAATAACCAAGATCAGAGCACAACTAAATGAAATTGAGAACAAAAGAACTATACAGAAGATTAATAAAACAAAAAGTTGGTTCTTTGAACAGATAAACAAAATAGACAGGCCTCTGGCTAGATTGGCTGGAAGCAGAAAGGAAAGAACTCTAATAAGCTCAATTAGAAATGAAAACGGAGAGGTCACAACTGATATCACAGAAATACAAAACATCATCTTTGAATACTATAAAAATCTCTATGCCCCAAAACATGAAAATGTAGAGGAAATGAACAAATTCTTAGAAACACACAAACTCCCTAGGCTAAATCAGGAAGAAATAGAATTCCTAAACAGACCAATATCAAGCACTGAAATTGAAGCAGCAATAAAAAATCTTCCAACGAGAAAAACTTGCAGACCAGACTGGTTCGTGCCTGAATTCCACCAAACCCACAAAGAAGAACTGGTGCCTATACTACAGAAATTATTCCACAACATCGAGAAGGATGGAATCCTCCCAAACTCATTCTACAAAGCAAATATCACCTTGATACTAAAGCCAGGAAAGGACACAATAAAAAAAGAAAACTACAGACCAATATCCATTATGAATATAGATGCAAAAATTCTCAATAAAATCCTAGCAAACCGAATTCAACTGCACATTAAAAAAATAATTCATCACGATCAGGTGGGCTTCGTCCCCAAGATGCAGGGATGGCTCAACATACACAAATCTATAAGTGCAATTCACCATATAAATAAAAGCAAGAACAAAGACTACATGATCCTCTCCATAGATGCAGAAAAGGCTTTTGACAAAATTTATCACTGTTTTATGATAAGAACTCTTAACAATATAGGCATAGATGGCTCATAGCTCAAAATTATTAAAGCCATATACAATAAAACCTCAGCCAATATCATACTGAATGTGGAAAAATTGAAAACATTCCCGCTTACACTGGAACCAGACAAGGTTGCCCACTATCTCCACTTCTATTCAACATAGTGCTGGAAGTCCTGGCCAGAGCAATCAGAGAAGAGAGAGAAATCAGGGGTATCCAAATGGGGGCAGAAGAGATCAAACTTTCACTCTTTGCTGATGATATGATAGTATATCTAGAAAACCCCAAAGATTCAACCAAGAGACTCCTGGAATCGATAAATGAATTCAGCAAAGTCTTAGGATACAAATCAGTGCACACAAATCAGTAGCCTCCATATACGCCAATAACAGTCAAGCCAAGAAACAAATCAAAAACACAATAACCTTCACAATAGCACCAAAGAAAATTAAATATTTAGGAACATATTTAACTAAGGAGGTAAGAGACCTATATAGGGAGAACTATGAAACACTGAGAAAAGAAATTGCAGAGGATGTAAACAGATGGAAAACCCTACCATGCTGTTGGATAGGTAGAATCAACATTGTTAAAAAATGTCTATACTACCTAAAGTGATTCACAGAAGCAATACAGTCTCTATCAAAATACCAACACCATTTTTTGCAGATCAATAAAAAATAATTCTATACTTCATACGGAACCAGGGAAGACCCCATCTAGCCAAAGCAATCTTAAGCAAAAAGAACAAATTGGGAGGCATCAACCTACCAGACTTCAAACTATACTGCAAGGCTGTAGTAACCAAAACTGCATGGTACTGGCACAAGAACAGAGACATAGACCAATGGAACAGGCCTGACAACCCAAATATAAAACCATCCTCACATTATCATCTGATCTTTGACAAAGTAGACAAAAACATATACTGGGGAAAAGAATCCCTATTCAAAAATGGTGCTGGAAAAATTGGATGGCCACATGTAGAAGACTGAAACTAGATCCACACCTCCCACCTCTCACAGAAATCAACTCACAATGGATAACAGACTTAAACCTAAGACATGAAACCATAAGAATTCTAGAAGAAAACATTGGAAAAACTCTTATGGACATTGGCCTAGGCAAAGAAATTATGAAGAAGACCCCCAAAGCAATCACAGCAGCAACAAAAATAAATATATGGGACCTGATCAAATTAAAAAACTTCTGCACAGCCAAGGAAACTATCACTAGAGTGAACAGACAACCTACAGAATGGGAGAAAATATTAGCATGCTACACATCTGATAAAGGGCTGATAACCAGAATCTATACAGAACTTAGGAAAATCAACAAGAAAAAATCAAACAACCCCACTAAAAAGTGGGCAAAGGACAGGAACAGAAACTTTTCAAAAGAAGACAGAATAATAGCCAACAAACATATAAAAAATTGCTCAACTTCTCTAATCATCAGGGAAATGCAAATCAAAACCACAATGAGATGTCACTTAACTCCAGTGAGAATGGCTTACCTCAAAAAGTCCCAAAACAACAAATGTTGGTGGGGATGCGGAGAGATAGGAACACTCATACACTGCCGGTGGGACTGCAAATTAGTACAACCTCTGTGGCAAGTAATATGGAGATACCTCCAAGAACTAAAAGTACAACTACCATTTGATCCAGCAATCCCACTACTGGGTATTTACCCAAAGGGAAAAAGACATGCTATAATAAAGACATCTGCACTTGAATGTTTATAGCAGCACAATTCACAATTGCAAAGATGTGGAAACCACCCAAGTGCCCATCAATCCACGAGTGGATTAATAAAATGTGGTATATGTATATGATGGAGTACTACTCAGCCATAAAAAACAATGGCGAATTAATCCTGGATGGAGCTAGAGCCCATTCTTCAAAGCAAAGTATTACAAGAATGGAAAAACAAGCACCACTGGTACTCACCATCAAATTGGTACTAACTAATCAATACTTATGTCACACATGGAAATAATATTCATCATGGGTCGGGCAGGTGGGAGGGGGGTACAGGAGATGGGTAAACTCTCACCTAATGGGTGTGGACTGCAATGTCTGGGGGATGTTCACGACTGTAGCTCTAACTTGGACAGTGCATAGACAATATATGTAACCAAAGTGTTTGTACCCCCATAATATTCTGAAATGTAAAAATTAAATAAATAAATAAATAAATAATTTAATGAGTGCCAGAGTCAAACAGCATTTAAAGATGGTGAGCAGCCTATCTGGAGTCTTTAGAAAGCCTCACACAATTCACCTCTCCCCAAGGAAATCCTAAATGTTCTCTCTATCCTTTTATTATGCATGTTCAGGGCCTCAAATGTACCAATTTACGTGATCCAGGGAAACTGAGGTGCGGACAGGTGAGGTGGCCTCCTCAAGGTCACCCAGACTGTCGGGGCAGGTGAACACAAGGGCAAAGGTTTTCTCACTAATCCCAGTGTTTGATTCACCACCAGAGGCAGGTTTCCTAGAAAGCTACAGGACTTAAACCACTTGTATCTGTTCTTTCTCAGATTCTGCCCATAATACTGGGCTCTTTTTCTTTAAAATCCTCACCTAAAACTAAGTTACAAGCTTCAGGCCCCACAAGACCTGATCGGTGCCAACCCACAGCCACAGCCCAGGCTGTCTCACATGTCTTTCTCCCTCTATTTAAAACCTCAAGCCCAAGGACACCATCATAAACTTGAAACAGGTTCTCAAAGTCCTCAGCTTCCAGTGTATTTGTGCTAGTCCTTGTTTGCAATTTCTTCCCTATTCCTGATGATTCAGATACTTGTTATGCAAACGACATCCACAGGGACCCATTCCCTGAAATGCTTACATGCCTCTTTTAAGGTCTTCTTCATCTTAAAAATAAAACCAAATCTTCCTGCCTCTCCCTGGGTCAGAGCTCAGGAGTCCCAGCCTGGTCTGCTTTTCTTCTGCAGAAGGGGAGAAGCCTCCTCTATCTGGTGGCCCATGAGAGCAATCTCCATCTCTAGGCCTCTTGGGGACCCCTGTTCCTGCTGCTGACCTGTCAGGGCTGGAGGGGGTCTGCAGGCAGAGGTGGCAGGCTGCATGGTGGGCCCTGATTCAACTTCTAGGAAGATTTCCTTGGCCTGCCCCAGGCCTTCTAAGACTTTCAAGGGTGTCCCAGCCAAAAGGCTAAAGGGACACACCTGCCCTCCCCACCCCTGTGCAGAGGAGCCCCCAAGCCGGCAGCACTAGACAAGAACATGTGGGGAGGGGTCCCTGGGGTGTGGTTGGGGATGGGAGGCTGGAGCCCCCCCCCACAGAACCACCTCAGGGCTTCTCAGCCTCCTACCTGGAAATGGTGACTCAGCATCGTGGGCCTCCAGACACCCCACAGCCCCAGGATTAAAGGGACTTTGGCTATGTGACAGCTATTACTGATTTTGCAGAGCTACTGGAA
Source organism: Daubentonia madagascariensis (assembly GCA_023783475.1). Classification (NCBI taxonomy): domain Eukaryota; kingdom Metazoa; phylum Chordata; class Mammalia; order Primates; family Daubentoniidae; genus Daubentonia; species Daubentonia madagascariensis. The sequence goes on from JAKFHU010001783.1 coordinate 79,842, forward strand.
AGTAATGGGGATCATAACAATAACTGTCATTATGGTCACAACTAACAAGTACCCTCACTCACCCCGTGCCAGGCCCTGTTCTGATCCCTGGACATGTGTCCACTCATGTCATCCTCACTACACCCTGGAGGCAGGTGCTATCTCCATGGAATTTTCCACACTCTGGAGTTGTGGTGTTTTATTGCAGAAGGCACTCAGCTCGTGGGAGCAAGTTGCCCAGTCCAGAGGTGTGGAAAGAGCGAGTTCTCAGTCTGCCCCATGCCTGCTGCTCCCTCCCTCTCCGTCCTGCTCCGTTTCCACACTCCTGGCACAGCCCAGGCCAGCGGTTTCACGGCTACAGCCTGTCCTTACACCAGCACACGCCTGCACAGGTCAGAATCCTCTCTGAGAATGATCCTCCCTATTCTGTGGAGAAGGAAAATGTGGCTCAGTGCAGGAGCTGGCACTTGAGTGATTCCAACAGCAAAGCCCGTGGTCTTACCCACAAGGCTGCACTGCCTCTACAATCCTATCAGCTTGGAACAAAAGGAGTAGTAATAGGCTGGGCACAGTGGCTCACACCTGTAATCCCAACACTTTGGGAGGCCAAGGTGGGAGGATCACTTGAGGCCAAGGAGTTTAAGACCAGCCTGGGCAATAGTGAGAACCCATACCTACAAAAAATAAGAAAAACTAGCCAGGGGTGGTGGCAAGAACCTGTAGTCTCAGTTACTCGGGAGGCTGAGGCAGGAGGATCGCTTGAGTCCAGGAGTTTGAGGTTGCAGTGAGCTGTGAAGACACCACTGCACTCTAGCCTGGGCAACCAGTGAGACCCTGTATTTAAAAAAAAATAATAATAATAGCAATAAAATACAGGGGCACACTGGCTGGCAATCACTCACAGCAGTTTTCAGCACATTAGACACATCCATCCATTCTTCCCCAAAGCCCAGTGAGTTGATCCTAGGACTTGCAGTCCTTCCCCATTTCACAGATGACAGAACTGAGGCTTCGTGAGGGGACGCCACTGGCCCAGGGCACACAGCTGCAAGCAGCGGCAGAACGGGATTCAGGCTCAGCCCAGTCATGACAAAGTCAGTCCAGGAAGGGGGGGTGGGAGAGGGAAGGGTGGTCTTGAGTCAATGGGCAGCATGCCCACTGTCCCCATCCTGAACCCACATGGGCTTCACACAGTGCCTCAAACCAGCCACCGCAGGGCCTTTGCACAAGGGGGACCCCCACTCTCACCCCTCACCTGGCCAAGAGGGGCCTGCTCCTCCTCAGCCCTCAGCTCACTCAGCATCTCAGGAGCCCCTGGGTAAATTCCAGCGCTCTCTGCTGTACTCCCGAAGCCCAGTAGGGCAGCTGGTCCACAGCACACACGTGACAAGTATGTGAAGGTGTGGAGGCTGTGTGGGGCTAAGTGGACAGTGTGTGTGAAGGAACAGAGGGAACAGTGTGCAGGGGTGAGCAGGGGCTCAAGGGGCCCGGGCCCCAGGGAGGCACTGGGGAGGGGTGGGGAGTGCGGCAGGGCAGGAGGAGGCCCACAGGATGCAGCCCATGGAAGGCAGCAGGGAGCCAAGAAGGCCACAAGCATCTGTCATCTGAGTTGAGAGGTGGACCTCGCAATTCCAAACACCCACAGATGCGGGAAACACAGCTCCCAAAGCAGAAACGACACCTCCACAGACAAGGATGCTGTTTCCTCCCACCACAGTCAGCTGACGTGGGGACAGCCTGAGGGGACAGCCATGGCTGTGCGTCTGTTCAGGGGGGACCTAGGCAGGGCCCAGTGACAGCAGTTCTGGAATCCACCCGCCCCTTCCCTGCCATGTGGCTTTAGGCAAATCCCACTCACTCTGAGCAAATCTCCATCTCCGGGCTTCACATGAGACTGGGGGTCTAATAAGCGTTTCTGAATGAAGGAGAAGATGAATGGGTCATGGTCGCCATTGTCCTCCTTTCACATCTTCTTGTGAGACTCAAGGTTCACGAGTCCAGAGGGTGTCCACTGCCCTCATGAAAAATCTTCCCCAAAGAGCTTCTGGTTCCCGCGGAGAGGGTGACGGGGCACCGTGAGCATCTGGAATCAGGAAACACCAGCAGGGAAGGACCGTTCTATTCCCACAGGCAGGTCATTCTGACTGATGCGACCAAACACCCTGCAGATGCATGGTGAGTGGGGTCCGGCCACCGTGGAGGGAGCGGGCACTCAGGGCGGATAGCTTTCCTTCCATACGTGTTCAAGTGTAAAAGATATTTGGGGCAAAACAATCAATGCACCCTGGATCGGGTCAAGGGCTGCTGCGAGCCGGAACCTTAGAAACATCCAATATCATCTGCCCTCTTTAAAGACTTGCGTTGATCCCTGGCAAGAATCAGAAACTCTTGGGGGCAGATGATGTCACAGAGGGAGGAGGGATGGAGAACAAGGATGACTCATCCAAACAGGCTCCATCGAATCCTGAGCAGGTGTTTCTTCAATGGAGCCGACGTCCGCACTTGGCTGCGGCCTCACGGTGCATCCAGGGCTCCTCTGCCAGAAACTCCCCTGTGCTCACGCCTTGGTCAGTGAGATCTGCAATTCTGGAGCCTTGTTTCCCCTAAGGCATTTTCCCAGCCACCAAAATAAGCCCAGCCAGAGCTAATGATCTTCCCTACCTGAGAGATGACACTGGTCACTTCCCAGGTGGTGGCAGTGGGGGACCAGAATGTGTCCAGTGGACACCCCCAGCCTATGAGGAGTGGCTAGAAGAGCTGCCCCCAATCTCGGCACAGCTGCTCCAGAGCAGGAGAGCTGGAGAGCTGGTAGGGTCAGGGCACCCAAGGGATGAGTTCACCCCACAGGGGAGACAAATACTGTGGTTCCCAATCACAGAACCTTTTGTGTAACTCTAGCTATCTCAGGAAGGAACAGCTGTGACTAAAAATAGAACTCCCTGTCCCTAGAGGCATGCAAGAGTCTGGGTGGTGGGGAGGGTGCAGGAATTAGACAAGGACGTGCACTGTCTCCAGGTCCCCTCGGCCATCAGGAGACACCAGGATGCTGAGATGCAAATACTCCTCCCAGTCTGGAGAACTCCCAGTCATTCAAGGGCAGACTGTGCTGTTATAGGAAAGACAGCTCCACACCACACGTTGTTCCCGTTGGCCAGTGCTTGTCCATCCACAGGGAGCTTTGGCAAAGCCCGACTTGATCCCTGGTCCTCAGCGGGGGTTGGGAAAAGCAGTCCCTCCTGGTGGGGCCTCCCTTCTAGAAGGATGTCAACCCATGTCAGCAGAAAACTCTTTGCTCAGGGCTCATGTGTGCAAGGCGCCCCGGGGGCAAAGGTGAGGGATGAGCTTCCCAGGCCCAAGGGTCAGAGAGGACAATCCGAGTGGCTTCTGGGAGGAGCCTGGAGGGGCAGCCACCACCTGGACAAGAGCATGAAACACACCCACACTCCCCCAGAATCCTGGGTTGAGCCCCCAGAAGAGCAGTGAGACTAAGCAGGCCCCACCACACACCGCCCTGGCATGGAGGGGTCATGAATCCGACGTGCCCATAGGCAGGACGCGCCCTATGGAAGCCGTGTCTGTGGGCAGGACACAGCCTTCCCGCACAGATAACATCTGGGGATAAAAATATACGACACTGTGTTCTCTGTTCCCTCCCCAGCCGAGTCCTCTGAGCACAGCAAGACTCTCGGCCTCCATCCTGCGTGGTGGGTGGGGGAGGCTGGGGCTGGGGAGCAGATGGAGCCGTGGCCTTGAAGCGTGGGAGCAGGGCCTGGTGCACGCAGGAGGTCTGTTTTCCACCAACAGGTGTTGAATGAAGGAAACAGATGAGAACAGCAATGTCACGTATGCACAGGAGGCACATCGGCCGGGCTTAAATGGGAAGGGGGCAGAAAGAACAAGGTGGGGGCTGAGAGGACTTGGTTCATCCAAGCAATAGGGAGCCATGGTGGGATCTTGAGCAGAGTAGTGCCATGATGAAAACAGTGCTCCAGAAAGACGACTTTTGCCATCTAGGAGGGGGTGCAAAGTGGGATGGGAACGAGATGAACAAAAGTCCTACTGACTGGCACTTACTGAGAGCAGATGAAGCGTGTTCTGAATTCTTTGTATCCTCATTCTTTCCTGCAGGATAAGTCTTCGAGCTGCCGTGGTCCCCTGGGTGCAGATGATGACAGCGACCTGCCCCAGGTCACACTGCTGGTAAGTGATGGCACCGGGACTCCACACCTGGGTGGCCAGCTTAGGTCGGTGCCATCACCCAGGACATGTGCTCTGCTGCCTCCCAGCCGTGTGCCTCTGGGGAGTTCCTTCACGTCCCGGGCCTCAGTGTCCCCCTCTGTGCACGGGGAGTGGTGGGTCCCCATCTCTCAGGGTGGTTCTCTCCCACCCCACAGACTGTGTTCCTTCCCCTGCACTGCAGGCAAACACCTGCCTGTGAGACACACTCAGGAGGAAGGAAAAACCTCAACAGGTTTCCTTGAAAGGCCAGTTTCAACCACACTGGCTGGCATTCTGTGCTTTCAGTTTTGTTCTCCTGGGAGAAGCCTGGAGGAAATTAACTGGTGTTGATAAAATTTGGGAAATGTCCAAGGACTTTAGGATTCACCTTGCGTTTCAGTTCTGGACCAGGCAGTCACCTTGAAACAAAACCAAATACTGTCTTGGGATGGCCACATGGCTGGGGATGTTCGATGCGCCTGGACCATGGGAGGAGTGTGAGGAGGAGGGGCAGCCCCTGGCTCTGTGCCCTGTGTCCCCTCCCACTGGCACAGCTGTGACTCTTGGGCCCCCTCCCCACCAGAGATCAGCTGGACAGAGGAAGGCTCAGCCAGGGCCTCAACGCAAGTCACAGACAATGCAGTGGGGGCTCAGAGGTGAGGGTGCTGGCCCAGCTTCACCCAGCTGACAAGTGGCAGAATTAGGACTTCATCTCTGTTCTCGTGACCCGTAGCCTTGGCCTTGTTCCTCCATCCTGCTCTCTCTCCTACCCATGCTACAGGCTGGGCTGTCATGTCTAAGAGGCTCTCCCACAATGTCTAACTGTGTGGGGACCCCTCCTCAGGAGACTACTGATTTCAAACCATAGCAGGAGCACCGGGTATGTGGGCTGCATGACACAGCCCAATCCTGTGGTCCCTATCAGGCCCTATTTATCTCTGAGTACATCCTGTGTATTGGTTTGCTAGGGCTTTCATAACAAAGTACCATAAACTGGGTGGCCTAAATAAACAATGTATTGTCTGGAGGCAAGAAGTCTGAGTTCAGGATGTCAGCAGGACGGGGTCCCTCTGAGGGATGTGACCAGGCCTCTCTCCTGCCTTCTGGTGGTTTGCTGGCAAGCATTGGTTGTCCTTGGCTTGTAGATGTGTCAATCCAATCCCTGCCTTCATCCTCATGTGGCATCCCTCCTGTGTGCACCTCTGTGTCCAAATTTCATCTTCCTTTAGGGATACTGAGGACTAAACTCTGACCTTTTTCTTTTGCTCAAGTATCTTTCTAAGGGGGCCTAGTGAGTCACACCCACACATAATAAAATCTCAGTAAACAGGTTTTTATGACGAGGTTTACTTCCCAACCTGATTCTGGTATAACATTAACATCATCCGAAAGATAGAAGACCCCCTTGTCTTAACTCAAGCATCCTAGCAGATTCTTATCTTAAGAAAGAGCCTCCTGTCTAGACCTCCCAGAGTGCTCAGACCTTTCATCTTAAGTTAAGCATTTCCTTTCTGGTCTTTTAGATAAAACCTAACTCAGCCAATTGTCAGCTAAAGAATCCCTAAACCCATCTATGACTTGTAAGCCCCTGCTTTGAGATGGCCCACCTTTTGAGGCCAAACCAATGTATGCCTCCCATGTATTGATTTACGACTTTACCTGTAACCCCTATCTCCCTAAAATGTATAAAACCAAACTGTAACCCAGCCACAGTGAGTCTACTTACTCGAGACTTCTTTAGCTTGGCTCCAGGTCATGGTCCTCAAATTTGGCTCAGAATAAACTCCTTTCAATTATTTCAAAGTTTGGATTTTTTCCATCCACAATACCAATCATATTGGGTTAGGGGTATACCCTACTCCAGCCTGACCTCATCCTAATCTACTTAATTACATCTGCAATGACCCTGTTTCCAAACACCATCACACTCTGAGGTACTGGGGCTTGAAGACTTCATCACAGGAATTCTGGGGAGACACAATTCAACACAGAACTCCCCATTACCTTTGGGGCTTTCAACATGCCAGTGCCTCCCTTGTTGCCATAATAACTAATGTGCCCCGTATGGGAACTAATATATATCAAAAGGGAAGCAAGTAATAGAGAACAGTACCAACGTAGGATATGAGAATATTCAGTAAAATTTATAGGAGACTGTTGGTTCAGACTGATCTACTGCACTAGGCCCACACACCAAACAAAAATGGAGGGGTTACTGATGCTGAAGTTCTGTGCCGCTAAGCCAAAAATAAGCTATCTGACCTTCCAACAAACCAGGAGAGAGATAACAGCCAAATCTCCAAATAGGCTATTTTTAAAAAGTATGTTAAGGAAGTCCCCTCTGCTTTATTTAACCTTTACAAGAAAAGTAATTTTGAAAGGTCAAATACACTTTTCCTTCTGTTTCTGCTCTCCAGAGCCCTTTTCTGTCTATAAAGCCAAGCTCCGCTGCTCAGCCCATGGGAACATTCATTCTATTGTAAAGAAGGAGGTGTTGCCCAATTCTAGAATCACAAATAAAAGCCAATTAAACTACATTTGTTGTAATTGTGTCTTTTGAGAAGACAAAGGTATTCTTTGAGGAACACCTCTCTCCATACACATATTCGATCACTAGACAGAAAGGACATATTCGATCACTATACAGAAAGGTATCAGCTAACTTCCCTCTCAGCAGGAAATAAACTGGTGATGAAATTCGCACAACTTCTTTGTGTGCCCTTCTATTAGTATATATAGTATATTAACTCCTGGGAAGCAGGAACCTTGATTAAACTATTTTCTATATACCTGTTTGTTGATCTTGTAGCCTTCAAACCAGGAGACAGCCCTACCCCTTTCTTCTCTCCAATTCTAAGTAAATTTCTCCATTAGCACATTTTGCACATTTCTTACTGAGGAATTTGGGAGGATCTTCATTCTTTTTTCTCTTCTGTGTATTTTCAAATAGCCTGTCTTCAAGCAGAAGAAAGAATTAGTGAGCTTGAAGATATGCTATTTGAAAATACAGTCAGAAGGAACTTAGTCTTAAGGTTTTTCTGGGGTCCCCTTGGCCAATAGGGGATCCATTCAGTCAGCAGAGGTGCTTAGGACTTTAGTTTACAATATAAACTACAAAGCACAAGAAAAGGCATCTCACGAATCCCGCATCCATTAAAAAATGGAACATCATCTAAATTGTGAGCCAGCCCCTGCAGAGATCCTCACTATTGCAAATTTCCCATTTACTCGTTTTTCTTTCGTTTTACCACGTCCTCCTCGCCGCAGGTGGCAGGAGGGAGGCCAGTGGGAGTAGACCGGCCGCCTGCCAGACCCCCGCGCACGTGGGAAGCAGGGCAGCGCGCGTATTTAGGGGAACAACCGCTAACAGTAGCAGGGAAAACACCCTTCCCGGCCACCGTCGCCAGCCTGGTGTAAGCCTCCAAGACGGCGGCGGCCGGCCCCTCCGGCCTTCACGCGAGGGGCTGCGCCAGAGCCTTGCGGCGGAGCGGACGACGGGCCGGTGTGTGGCGTCGTCTTCGCAGGTCAGTGCGGCGCGGGGAGAAAGCGTGCGGACGGCCGGGCCTCTCCGGACTCCCGCGGCAAAAACGCCCGGCAGCGGCCGTAGGAGGGGGCGTGGCGCAGCCTGTGGCGTCATCGGGCGGCGCCGGGCCGGAGGGACGAGCCAGCGTGGTGGGCGGTGGCCAGGGTGACTCCGGAAGCGTGGGTGGCGGCGGGCTCTGCCTGAGCGCCGCAGCGAAGGTGAGTGCCCGGCGGCCTCTGGTGGCCTTCATCGTGAGCCGGCAGCGTCTGCGCGCCAGTGCCCCAGGCCCGACAGACTCCTTCCAGGAAGAAGGCGCGCCTCCTGGGCGAATCCGTGTGCGCTGCTGACTTTTGCCGTGTGGCTCCCGCTTTTCGTCTTTAGTAGGCAGTGTTGGGGTCGGTATTTGCCAACGTCCCCAAAGAAGCCTGAGAGATACACCCTAGGGGCGGGACGTGTTAACACTCCAAATTCCCCGCCCTGGGAGAGCCTTCCCAGGGAAAGGTAGAGCCTTTCCGGGGCAGCGGGCCCTGGGAAATGAGGTGACAAGTGTTCCAGCTAATTCTTGTCAGGGCAGTTTGGGAAAGCCCAGGTGAGTGATCACTAAGTGACCCTCACTCCGCTGTCCTCACGCTGAAATAAAGGAGGCTTCCTCCCTGATTCCTAAGTGCAGCTCAGACCATGTGGCTCCTCTGTCACCTTTTAGTGGCCCCTGGGCTTCCTTCCGCAGATGAGCCCTAGGGCCTCTCCCTGCCATTGAGTTTCCACAGAAATATGGCTCCAAGGTGGCTTCCACAGGTCGCACAACTCAGCCAATAACAACAGGTAGGTTGTTAAGCACTCCTGATCCTCTTGGAGGTGGAAGACTTGGATTTGACCTTGGCTCTGTGACTTTGAGACTCAGTTTTTTCACCCTTAAAATGGAGGTGGTGATGTGTCTCCCTCAAATATGTGCTGTAGAACCCCAGTGAGATACATAGTGTGTAGAAAAGTCTTCTTAAACTGTAAGGTACTGTGCAGCAGAAGAGATATAGTTAGTGCTGACTTCAACACTTACTAGTCCTGTGACCTTGGGCTAATCGCTCTACTTTCCTGTGCCTCAGTGGGTTCAGCTACAAAATAAGAGTAAACACGGTACTGGCCCCTCTTAGAGGTGCTGTGCTTTGAGCTTGGCAGAATGTTGGCTGATTCTGACTCACAGAAGCAGTTATCCCATGGGTTCTCCTTAGAACATCCCTCTAAGGTTGTCAGGCTGACCCCTTCATAGCAGTGCTCCAGAGGCAGAAGCTGAGATTCAGACTAAGCCGTTTGCCCTGCCGGGAAGTGCAGAGCTAGGTCTTTAAAGTGTGGGAAACCCTTTTCCTCAATACTCTGGGCTGTGTGGTGCTGTATCCGGGGACCTCCTGCCTCCCAGCAGCATGATAAAGAAAGAACACAGATCTTTCAGGTCTGTTTCTGTCTTTACACCAGTGGCACCACCTCCCTGGCCCTCACTCTCGGCTGTCAGCTTGGCTTCCCATCTCACTGAGAAAAATCCATGCAGTCAGAGGAGGCCTTCCGCCACCACAGTTACGCCCTCCTCCCACGTGTGTGCCTGTATCATCTACATTCTGTTACTGTGGATGAACTGTCTGCTCCTGGTGAAACCACCATCCTCGTTAGACCCCAGGCCTTCTCAGCCACTCAAGGGTGATTCTCTCCTTTCTCCTTTACACCATCAACTGTTCTCTCTTTTGTACCATTCAAGCTTTTGTCCCTAACAGTCAGAAGAGTGAGCAGTGACCTCTGTGTCTGTGACATCTAGTGGTCTGCAGTGACATCTAGTGGTCTGTTCTCAGTCATCCTACTGCACCCATCAGCAGCATAGAAAATGATGACTCTACTGTTTCACTTGTTGAAACCAAACACATGGAGTCAGCTTCCCCTTCTTTTATTCTCCTAGTCCACATCTACTATAACAGTAAATCCTGTGTTCCCTACTTTCACGTTATATTTGGAATCTTTTAAGCCCCTCTACTGATACCCTCAATGTCATCTCTCACAGCATTACTGGGGCTCATGTGAAATAGCTAAGTAAGATGACAGGTAAAGGATTACAAATAAAAGCAAAATACGTACTTGAGATAAAACTGACAATCTAGAGTAAACACTCAGACTTTGAAACTTTTCAACCCTCCATGGCCTCAGGGCCTTTGCACTTGCTGTTCTCTCAGTTTGGAACACTCCCCAGTGCATTACTTATACTCCAAATGCCTTCAGGAATTTTCTCAAAGGTCCTTCCTGATTTTATCTTTCTTCATGGCACATGTCACCACCTGACTACATATTATTTCGTTATTTTTTCTCTTTCTCCCCAACTAGGCTGTCAGCCATCAGAATGGAGCTCTCTGCCTGCTTTGCCTCCTGGGATGCTTCATTGTCTGGAATAGGCCCAGCTCCTTGTAGGGCTTCATTGAATGCTGCCTGAGTGAGTAAGAACTGTAGAGCACACACACAAATGTCAGGTGGTGATAAGAGTTGTTCAGTCATTATTGACCCCTGGTATGTGCTTGGCCCTGTCCTAGGCTGGAGACAAGGCAGTGAATGAGAAAAAACAAAAAAACTTCTGTTCCTTGGAGCTGACACTGTGGCGGGGAGGAGACACATGGTGAACATCATGCAGCATGTTGGCAGAGGTAAGTGCTATAGGGAACAGACTAGGGCTAAGGGAACCCAGGAGAGCAGGGGTGGGGCTGGAGTGGGGGGGTAGTGGTGGGGGAGGGGACACAGGGGATCTGGGGCCCAGATCCTGTAGGCCTTGGGGCCTCTGTGAGAACTTTACTCTGGATGATGTGGAAGCCATGTCAGGGTGCTGAGCAGAGGGGGACAGGCCTTGAATATCATGAAGGCCATGTAATGGGTAATGGCTAAGGAGACGTGGGGAGGGGGAGGCTGTCACTGCAGATGGCATAGACAGGGAAAGCTTCTCTGACAAGGTGACAATTCATTGAGGCCTGGCATTGACCATGTTTCTAGCTTCCGTAAACTTAAAGGCTTAACATCTGTCCTCCATGCACATACTGTACAGTACTTATTCTGGACAAGCTGATGGTGTGCCGAGGCACCTTGCCTTGGGCTCCTGCTTCCCCCTCACTCACCATCCCCTCTGGAGGAATCCTCCTCTCGGGGTGCACTTTTCAAATACAGGCTAATCAATCCAGTGTCCACACCCCAACTCCTTCCCCTGTGGGCTCTCCCACTGGGGCCTCTAACCCCCTGTGCTAATCACCCCAGCACAGGAACCAGACCACTCTGGACAGCCCTACACCCCAGAGCCCTGAAAGTATTCCCACTGGCCCATCCTAAGTCTGCTGACCCCCTCATCTTTTCTCCCTGCAGGAAGCACAGGATAAGCTGCTGCCCATAGTGCCCCACTCCCTCTGCCTCCTGACCAAGCCCGCTGCTTCCCGTGTGGCTCCGTGTGGTATGCTGTGCCCCTCCTCTTGCAAACTGTGAGTTACAAATTGTCTTTTCAGTTGTACTCATCTCCTGATCTGATGGCCTTATTATACCTCAAATATTCTATTAATACAGAATATTTAGACCAGCCTTGAATGACCAGGTTGGACACGCTTAAGAGAGAACAAATGAAGAACGTGTAAACTGTGCACCTTTTCCCAATATTCTCAATTCTCAATATTTAATACATGAGGGGTTTTTTTGGATGATGTGGTTGAATTGCAGTTCTTGGTGGTATCTGCAGAAGGCAGGGACTCACTTCAATGATGTAGCCTTCTACCTCCGGTATGCTGTAGCCCAGGATCAGCTACTAGGTTATGGTGTCAGCAAATTTTTGTCCCAGTAAGGATTTTTGGATGTGATCTGTCTTGGATCCCATGGACACCATGAACTGTGTCTTTTCTTGGTCCTGGTGATCGGGGCAGTGGTTCTCACCATAGCCTTAGTGTCTCCTGGCCAGTGTTTATCCATGGGTGTCCCATGATGTAACATAGTGAGAGCCTCTCCCTGGGTTCAAAGGTACCAAATTTGTTCATTCTGCTTTCTAGTTCTGAGGAAATGAAGATCCGGGTCTTATATCTGCCACGTAGAATCTGTTTCCTCAGCTTCACAGAGGTTTGTCGGAAATGGCAAGGTCCCCGTCACCATGGGGTATAGAATGACTTCGGTTTCCACATGTCCACCACGGGGCCATCATATTTTTGGTCCCAGAAAAGTTCCAGGGCAGGCTGAGTGAGAGTTGCACAAAGGGTGTCAAGGTTATGGCCTGCAGTAAATTTGGTGCTTAGGTGCTTAGTCAGCTATTTTTATAATTGGCATCTAGAGGGATGTTCAGGGGCTTCAGGTCCCAGTGGACATTTTTTTTTGGTGGGAATCCCTTCCAGCTTCAAGGCCTGCTCCTTGTCCTGCTGTTAGCAGTTACTCAGTCACCAGACGTTCACTGCATACCCTCCATGTGTCAGGCCTGGCTGGGTGCTGATCCAGGGATCAGCAGGACTGATGATGTTCCTGTCCTCCAGGAGCTGACACTGTAGCGGGAGCAGACAGAGCAATCAGGAAGACAAATTTAGATTGGGTAAGTGGAGATGACAAATGAAAAATGCGTGATGGGATGGAGGGTGTCCATGGAGATGTGTGGGAGGTGGGCAGAGAAGTGCCCTGTGAGGAGGTGACATTTGTGCAGAGGCCAGGAGGAAATGAGGGAAGGGCCATGTGGACCAGGGTCCCAGGGAGGGGCAGCTCCTGCAAAGCTCCTGAGGTAGGAGCCAGCTTGGGGTTGGGAAACCCTTTTCTTGAAATAGCCAGAGAGTAAATATTTTGGGCTTTATGGGCCATGTGGTCTTTGTCACAACTACTCAGCTCTGTCATTGTTCAGAAACAGCCATTGAGAACACATAAAAATGGGCCTGGATGTGATCCAATAATACTTAATGGACACTGGAATTATGTATAAGTTTGAATTGTCATGTCACTTGTCTTTTTTTTTAAGTGACAGGGTCTTGCTCTGTCACCCAGGGTGGAGTGCAATGGCACGATCATAGCTCATTGCATCATTGCATCCTCAAACTCTGGGCTCAAGCAATCCTCCCACCTCACCCTCTTGAGTAGGTTGGACTAAAGATGTGTACCACCATGCTTGGCTAATTTTTATTTTTTTATTTTTAAAATTTTTTTAGAGATACAGTCTTGCTATGTTGCCCATGCTGATCTCGAACTCCTGGACTTAAGCAAGGACTCCTGGACTCCCAAAGTGCTGGGATTACAGGCATGAGCCACCGTGCCCGGCCTGAAATAGTGTTTTTCTGTTGATTTTTTTCAGCTATTTAAAAGTATAAAAACCCTTCTTAGCTCAAGGGCCCTGAAAAACAGGCAACAGGCCCAGCTTGTCCTGCAGGCTGTAGTCTGCAGCCCCCTGTGTTCAGAGGATTAGAAAGGAGGCTGGTGAGGGAACAGGACAGTGGGGAGGGCAGCAGCAGAGAAGGGTCAGAGGGATCCACAGGAGGCCGCCCTATAGCTGTGTGGCTCCCACATCCTCAGGGACATCCCTGTCTGCAGTCTCAGAACTATTTACTCTGGGTGGTGGGCATCACCTGGGGCACGTTCCATAGGAAATGAGCCATGTCTGAGCAGATATCTGCAGGCTGTTCCCCTCCCACTCTGCCTTTGCTGTGCAGCCTGCAGGGAAACCCTTCCCCTCCCTGGGCTTCTGCTTGATCACCAGCAAAATGAGACACTGGGGTAAATGAGCTCCCGCGCCCCACTCAGCTCTGACACAGTTTAGTTGCCCTTATCCTCGGGGGTCAAGTTCCAAGACCTTTAGTGGATGGCTAAAACTGCAGTTCATGCCACACACTATATGTACTATGTTTTATCCAAACAAACAACCTATAGTAGAGGCTATGTCATCAATTAAGTACAGTAAGAGATTAGCAACAATAACCAATCATAAAAGAGGTTAATGATAATGATATAGTGTGATAAAAGGTGAATGTGGTTTGTCTCTCTCAAAATATCTTGCTACACTCTACCCACCTACTTTCAGAAAGCGTTTGAGTGTGTGAACATGTTCTCTGGCTTAACATTTGTCTCAGTTGTCTTGGCTGATGACAAGTGAGAGGAACGTGGCAGGTACTGTGGGCACCAGCGCTGTAAGAACCACTTTTCTGTTCCTGCCACCATGACGAAGGCGACGTGCCAGATGGAGCTGGCGCAGGCAGCCTGAGTGCAGAGCACAGAGGACAGGAGCAGAGCTACGTGGCACGTGGTGTGGGAGAGAGCACCCCTGGCTGTGCCCCTGCCAAGTGGGGTTGTGTGTTACTCAGTGTCACCCAGCCTGCCCTGACCCATGCACGGGGTCCGTCAGTTCCTGCTGATTGTCCCGTCTTTGCTGGGGACCCTCTGGCCTTCCAGTAGTTCCACGACATGCTCCCCCACCTCCCACATTTCCCTATGGAAAGTTCTGCACCCCCTTTTTTGCCCAGTTCACATTTCCTCACCAGTGAGATCTCAGCTTAAGCGTGCAGTTCTCAGGAAGGATTGTCTGCCTGTGCTCAGGACCCCCGGAATTCACTCTCTGTCATTATATATGTCTTTCACTAAACTGTAATTTCTGTGAAGACTGACACCAGGGATTTAGCTCAGGCTACTTTGAGGCCTTGCTCCATCCCCATCACATGCCAGGTCGCTGCTTAGGGGCAGGGGTGAGTCAGCAGGGGCCCTGCTCCTGCACCCCTGCCCCATAGAATGGGAGACAGACATACAAGCAACAGGACGGGCCCCACCGTGTGTTCTAGCAGGTACTGAGGATGCGCAACGCCAGGCAGAGGGAAGGCAAGGGAGGCTGCCTGGAGGAGGGGGTGTCTGAGCGGTTTTGACACAGGAGGTGGAGTCGTGCAGGTGGGGAGCTTGCTGGGTGGGGTGGGGTGGGGGGTTGTAGAGCAAGGAGACAGGCCTGAGAGAGGATGAGCCCGGGAGCAGCAGACCGAATGCACCTCTCGCATCTCTGTTCCTGGGAATCCGAGTGTTCTTGTTTTGGTGACTTTGCAAGTGCAAAGTAGCAGGTGGTGCTTGCACCCCTGTGAGAACCAGCACTCTGTGGACATCTCTAGAGGAGGGATCATTCCTTCCCACCAGGGAGGAGGGCACCTGGGGCAGGTGCAAGGAGGATTCTGCTCAGTTGGGCCGTAAGGGGAAGGAAGGTGGCTCACCAGGCAGGGGCACAGCAGCAAAGGCAGGAGGCCTGACTTCCAAGGGAGTGGACAGAACACAGTCCATTCTGCCTGCCCAGCACAAGGGGGCTTCCTGGGGGCGACTGGCTGCATAAGGTCACATCGGCACAATGGGCCATGTTCTCTGGTGCCCCAGACTAGAGTGGGATGAGGGCCCCTGCCTGGCCCTGTGGCAATGGAGCTGTGTTCAGGTGCAGGAAGCTCAGCAGCACAGGGCTGCCCAGAGTCTGCCCACCCAGGAGACTGGAGGCTGCAGGGCGGGCGCTGGGAAGCTGATGCCCCACGCTGCCGGGCATCAGGGTCTCTGGCCCAGGATGGCTCCGAAGCTGGTGGCTCCTCCCTGGGGGCACCTAGGTGTCCAGGGCCTGCTGGCCAGGCTCCAAACTCCCAGGCCCGAACCAGATGGCCTCTCTGGGTTAGCAAGTAGGTGTCACTTAGTGTCCCCTGTCTGATATGCCAACCCTGGCAGCCTGCAGTGGAGGCTGAACAGGAGTCCAAAGCCATCTGCATGCTCAGCAAGAGAGAGTGCCATGGGCATCAGCCAGGTTAGCAATGGTGACGACGGGGAGACCTGTGGTGTCAGTGCCAGCCGTTTGTCACCCCCAGCACCTCATCTGGTGCACGGAGGAGCCGAGGCTCGGGGGAGGGAAGCCCCCCAGGTCGGGTCTCTGTCTCCTGCTCTGGCCACAGCCCTCTGGGTTCCTGCTGTGACCTGTGATGAAAACAGTGCTGCATGCGACAGGGATGCACACGTGCTCCATCTGTCTGGACCCGCACTGTGTTCCTGCTTTGTTTTTCTTTGCCTGTATGTTCAAATATTTAATGTCCTCTGTATGTTGTGTGTGTGCATTTTAACGAACGATATAATGACCATCTGTGAACCTATGGCTGAGCTCCAGAACTAGAACATTCCCAATCATTTGCATCCGTGTGTTTGCACCTTGTCCCACCCCAGAGGCCCCACTCTGGATTTTGTGGTGTTCTCTTGCTCGTAGGTTTACTATCTGTGTCCACACAGGGTAGTGTGTCGTGTTTGTGCAGCTTTACGAAAATGGCATAATGTGTAAACTTCTAAGATTTTCAGTTTTTACTCAACGCTTTACTGTTCCTGAGCTTTATCCATGCTGATGTGTGTAGCTGTAGTTTATCTTCACTGGTGTGGAAATGAATTGTGTTGAATATTCCAAGGTCATTTTTGAGGTCTCCTGTCAATGGATGTTTGAGCCATTTCTGTTTTGTTCTATTACCAACAATGCTGCTCTGAGATCTTCCTGGACGTGCCTTGTGCATGGGCTAAGAGTGGACTTGCAGGCCGTAAGGCGAGCGAATGGTCAACCTAACAAGGTGATGCTGACGTGGCCCCCCAGTGGTGGCTCCCGTGGATGCTGTCATCAGCAGTCCTTCCGGATCCCACTCGTCCTCCGTCCAGCCCTGGGTCCTGTTGGACGTCTCCCTTGCCATTGGGCTGCTGGGATCCACCGTATCTCCCTGCAAACTGGGGAGGTTGAGCGTCCTTTCCTGGGTCATTGGCTGTCCCTGTTTCCTCTGCTAAGAAACGCCTGCTTGAACCTTTCTGTCCCTGCTCCTCCCTCTCCTGCGGGTGCGTGGGAGCTCTGTCTGCGTCCTAGACACCCATCCAGTGCTGGTTGTGCGTATCCCAGATGCCTTCTTGCTGTTTGTGGTTAGTCTTTTCTCATCCTGCTGATGTCTGGTAAATAGAAATGCTTAGTTTTACTGTAGTCAAATCTATCAACTTTTTTATGCTTGAGCTTTTTGTTTCTTGTTAAAAGATCCTTCCCAGCCCCAACTCCTTCAGGCTATGTCCCTGTATTTTCTTCTGGATGTTCTAAAGTTTTCCTGGTGAAATGTGGGGCTTCGATGCTTCTGGGGTTGGTTGGGGTGTAGTGTGAGGCCGGGTCCACCTTCACTTTCCCTCATGGACTCATGCTGGTCCTCTAGATTTGTACGGGGGCCTCCGTTCTCCAGTCTTGTGTCACGGGGCCTCTTTACAGCCCTGCGTTCTGATCTCAGTGGCCGAGGGTTGGAAGCACCCTCTGGTCAGGCCTCTGATCTGTGTCTCTCTTCTGCCTCCTCCATCGCACCTCCTGGTGTGTGTGAATTCCGCCAGCAGCCCGAGTGATGATCACAGGTGTTTGGTGAAGGCAGGACAGGCTGGGAGGAGGGGCTGCGTCTGCACTGACCAGCCAGGTGATGTCACTGTCCAGCAAAGCCCCGCACGTGGAGTCTGACTGGGCGCTCCTGAGGGCAGGATCTGGTCTCTCCTCCCGGCGTCCACGGCGCTCAGCACTGGGCGTGCCTCCCTGGGACTGGCAGTGGAGGGATGGGGCCACAGCCACCCTCCCACCTGCCTGCTGTGGCTCTGCTGGGCTGTCCCGCTGTGGCCCATTCCTCCACTGCGCTTCCTGCAGGTGCCTGTCCTTCCCTGCCTCAGCCCTCCCATGTCGTGTTCCGGGTGAGGCACCCGGGTTGGATAGACCCCTTCCCTCCCTGCCCTCAGGCTCTGCCTGGTCGTGAGCTAGGGAACCCTGGGGCAGCCCCAGCACCCTCAAGCCTGGAGCAGATAGCCCTGTGCTGACCAGGGAAGTTCTGTCGCTGCCGTGGGGTCTGGAGCCATGGCCTCTGACCGTGGGCTCCCCTGGCCCATCATCCCTCCTGGGTCCCCACCCTGAGGGCTCTGCCTGGAGGAGAGGTGGCCGCCCCTCCCTGGCCTGCACCAGTAGCCAGCACTTGCTCCAGCCTCTGACACCTCTGTCTGGTCCCATCTAGCCCCGTCTGGCTCTCAGGCCCCACTCCTGACTCCCACCCACAGGGTCAGTGAGGCCTCAGGTTCTAGAACAGGCCCCTCAGACCATTGCTGTGGCCCAGACCCCTACTCTGTGATCACAAGGAGGATGGTGAGGACAGCGTCCTTGCACTGTACTTGTGAAGTGTCAGGCACTGGTCTAAGCACTTAAAGGCATCCTCACAGCCCTGTAAGGCAGGCTCGTTTATAGGCCCATCTTGCAGATGAGAAAACTGAGGCTCAGAATGGTTAGTGACTTGCCTGGATCTCTCAGACCTGTGAGTGAGCCGTGGTTAGAACCTGAGTTCTCTGGCAGCAGACTCCACGCTCCTCACTGTGACACAATACAGTCCCTTCAGACCCTGAGCAGGCCTGAGCTCTGCCTCCTGGGTGCTGGGCTGAGACCCTCCCTGCCTTGCGGAGGGTAGACAAGCTTTGTCCCCAAGTCCTGGACTTGTGGTGGGCCTGGGCCTGCCTCGCCCTCCCTGCCTTGCCCTCTCTGCTTCCGGGGCTGGGCCAGGCCTGGGGTGGGGACTCCCGCCTGCTGCAGGGGCCCAGCTCCCAGTAACAGCCCCTCTTGTTTATAAGCTCTGGTGTTTCTGAGAACACCCTGGATGCCAGGCCATTGCCTCAGCTAGAGGTTTTCAGACTGGGGGTGCTCCTGGGTAGACCTGCTTCCTGAAACCTCCTGCCTGCCATGGAACAGATTTCTAGGGCCACCTAAGTCAAGGTGCTGTTGAAAAATGTGCCTCACCGTACGAGGCTAGTGAGCGGTTATGCCACGGCCATGAATCTGGGCTTTGGTATGAATGCTGAGACACCAGCTACTGGAAGTGGTTGAAGTATTTGGTGAGACTGAATTCCACTGTTGTAAACTTAGCCACTTGCACAATTAAGTTTTGTGCTTGACTTTAAGAGTATCAGCTCTATGGCTACAAACAATAAGAGGCTTTTTTAGGGCTGTCAGCATCTGCTCAGTGGGCTGCAGCCCCTCCTCCAGTGAGGCTGAGCCTTGGGACCAGAGGAATGGCCCACACAACCCTTAGTATCCTGAGAAACACACAGTTGTGGTTCTAAACCAGGATGTTTTGGGGTATTCGGTTTTGCAGCAAAAGCTAACTGACATACCAGTTGTTTAAAGGTCTGTCTTTTCTCCAGGGATTTGTGATACCATGTTAATGACATACTAAATTTTCATGTAATTGGGTCTAAACTTTTAATTCTGTCCACCTGGTCTCATCATTCATAAAGCAATACCACATATTTAATTATAAATGCTTTATAGTATGTTTGAATATCTAGATATACCTACCACTAACCCTAAAAACAAAAAAAGCAGTGATTTTCCTGAATATTCTTGCTTTTTTAAAATATGCATTTAAAATCTTGAGTAGCTGCAAATTTTTTAAACTCAGAAGTATTGACTTCTTTATGTTAAACTGTGCTATTAAAAAAACATGGAATGTATTTGTATTGTTTAAGTCTATTTTGTTTGTTTTTTGTTGTTGTTGTTATAAGAGACAAGGTCTTGCTATGTGTTGCCCAGGCTGGAGTGCAGGGGCTATTCACAGGTGTAATCACAGTGCACTGCAGACTCGAACTCCTGGCCTCCATGGCTCCTGCTGCACCTCAGACTCCCAAGAAGCAGGGACCACAGATGCATGTCACCAGGTCAGGCTTCACCTGTGGTGTTTTTTTTTTTTTTAATTTATTTTAAAGTGTTTTAATCTTTTCCTCACATATATTTTCATTATTTTTGTGAAGTTATTCCCAGACAGCTTCTTTAAAAATTTTATATAGTCAGTGCAGTCTTTTCTTCCAGTTTTTTGTTCTTTTAATGTATATTTGTGTCTTTTGATTCCTATGTATTAATTTGATATCCAGTCATCTTGCTAAGTTTCCTCATTGTTTGTCGTAGATTTTTCATTGATTTCTTAGGGTTATTATATCATCTACAAATACAAGTAATTCACCACTTTCTTTCCAATTCTTTTAAAAAATATTTGTATATACCCCTGGGGTACAAGTGCAGTTTTGCTACATTGGTATATTGCAGTGTGGTGAAGTCAGGGCCTTCAATGCATCCGTCACCGGAGCACTGCACGAGGTACCCACCAAGCACCTCCCATCATCCACCCATTCCCACCACCACCCCCTCTTTGAGTTTCCTTTCCAGTTCTGCTGCCTCTAACTGTATCTGATTGCACTGGCTCAAATGGCAGCGCAATGTGAACGAGAAGTGAAGATTGTGGTCATTGTGCCTTTTCCTTGATTTGCATGTAATGCGTTTGCTGTTTCTCTGTGAAATTAAATGCTACTTTTTGGACTTTATTCTAAAAAGTGTCCATTTATTAAGCATCTTATGTTTCAGGAATGGGTTCTGGATTTTGTTGAAGGCCTTTTGACATTTATGGATATGATCATATGATTTTTCTTTTCATTTCAATTAAAATGGATTATATTAATGGATTTTCTAATATTGAAATTCACATTCTTGCATTTCTGAAATAAACTGCTATTTAGTCATGAGGTGTATTCATTTACATGAAATGTGCCATTAGATGTTTGCTATGATTTGATTCAGAATGTTCCATTGATGATATATAGCTTTGTATTTATGCAGCTTTTATCAGGTTAAGACACTTCATAAGAAGCATTTGGAAGTTTTCCTTCCTTTGCAGTGACCAGAAACAGCTGAAGTAGCATTGGGACTGTCTGGTTTGTGAAGGTTGGAAGAATTCCCCTGTGAAACCATAGGGGCTCCATGGGGCAGGTTGAGTACGTTCTCTATTTCTCTTATGGGAATTTGTTTAGAATTTCTCTGTTTCCTGGGTCAGTTTTGGGTAATTATTTATTTCGTCTAGGTTCTCGACTTTGTTTGCATGAAGTTGCTCAAAGTAGCATCACTTTTAAAATTTTCCTTCGTTCAGTAGTTACTGTCTGCTTTGCACTTCTTATTCTTTGTTAGTGCTTTTGTCTTGATTTGGTTAGTGATGGGTTTGCCTGTTTTCTTTATTTTCAAATATCAGCTTTTCGATTCGTAAGCTTTACTGTTTCCATGTGTTGACTTTTGCTTTTTATGCACTTGTTTCTCCTTTGTTCTTTTCCCAGTTTTGAGTTTGGTGTTTCTTTTCCTTCTTTCATTTTTGATGTAATTTTCTTTGCATCATTGCTTTAATTGTATCATGGATTCTAATAAGAGGTGTTACCATTTTTAAACAAATTCTATAGTTTTAGTTTGTTTTTTGGCCCAAGAGTAATTTAATAAAGAGTTAATAACATTTCCAGTATGAAGGGAATTTTTGATTTTTCAGTTAAGTGTTTTAGCATGTTGTGATTAGAGTATATATTTGGATTATCTCTGCCTTATGGAATTTATTGGTTTCTTTTATGCCTTAATAGGTGGCCAGGTTTCATAAATGTTCCACGTGTGCAGAGTTTGATATCACACCCATAAGAGACTGAGGGCTTCTATACCATTTCATTTTCGTCCTCTTAACCAGTCTTGGATTCGAGTAGCATGTTTAACCTGTTACAAATATGTTATTTCTTCTTTCATCGCCTATAGTTTTTTCTTTTTTTCTTTTTTTTTTTTTTTGAGATAGGGTCTTGCTGTGTCCCCCAGGCTAGAGTGCAGTGGTGACATCATAGCTCACCGCAGTCTCAAACTCCTGGGCTCAAGTGATCCTCCTGCCTCAGCCTCCCAAGTAGCTGGGACTACATGTGTGCACCACCACACCTGGCTAATTTTTCTATTTTTTGTGGAGACAGGGTCTTGCCCTTGCTCAGGCTGGTCTCAAACTCCTGGCCTCAAGTACTCCTCCCGCCTCGGCATCTCAGAGTGCTGGGATTACAGGCGTGAGCCACTGTACCAGGCCGGTTTTCACTTTTTGATGACTGCTGCTACCTTATGTGGTGCATAGATGTTCTCATAATGTCTTCATTGGGAATTACAGCTTTTAGCATTATCAAGTCACTTTATCTTGCACAGTGTTTTTAAGGCTGATTTCTACCTTGTCAGACATCAAGATTGTAACTTCCCCCCACCCCATTTTGGGTTTCATGTGCTTGTACATATCTGCCCATCTCTTTATGTTTAGCCTTTCTGAATTTTTGTCTGAAGTGTGCCTCCAGTCTATTGACATGGAGTTGGTTGGGTTTTGCTTTGTGGTCTAGGCTAGATTGAATATGGCGCTATTCTACACCCTAGCCTTGACTTCCTCCAAGGCAGGGGATACTTCCTAACCCTTTGCCTTTGGGCTGGGTGTAGATCGATTTAGTCAATGGAGTTGTGGTGCACATGGTACAAGCAAAGTTGTGCAATGTGCTTGCAGGGCCAGGCTCGCCTTATTGCACTCCAGCCTTTTGCCATGACTGGGACATGCCTCCCCTAGACAGGGGGGCAGGAGAATGAGAGACAGGTGGAGCAGACCTAGGCCCCCCGTGGCTCAGACTGACCCTGGTCTAGACCAGCTGAACCCTATCCATGTGCAGAGGCAGGACTGAGAAATAAGTGGTGGTTTAATGCCACTGAGTTTGGGGTTGTCACACAGAATTAGTGTGGCAGTAGCTGACTGATCCATGAGCCAATCTTAAGCTATTTTCTTTTAATAGGGGAGTTAAACACATTTATGTTTATTGATAGAACTGATATTTTGTTGTTCATTCTGTAATATTATTTGACGTTGTAAATTTACTGTGTGTATTAAATATACTTGTGTACCTTTCACTCTGATGTCTGTGGTCTGTTCCACCCCTGTGTCTTTGCTTTGTTTTTTCATTTTATTGATTTATTTTTTCTGTATTTAGGAAGGTTTTATTTTTGTTCTGGACCTGTATTAGTCCGGGTTCACCAGAATAAGTAACAAATAGGATACACACGCATGAGGGGATGGACTTATTGTGGGAATTGGTTCACACCATCCTGGAGGCCAAGATGTCCCAGGATATGCCAGCTGCAAGCTGGAGACCTGGGAAAACCAGTGGGATAATTCAAAGTCCAAAGGCATAAGGATCAGAAGAGCCAATGGTATAACTCTCTGTCCTAGGCCAGTGGTCTAAGACACAGAGTCCAAAGGCACAAGAACCTGGAGTTCTCCTGTCCTAGGGTCAAGTTCTCGTGTCCAGGTCAAGCAGAATGAATTCACCCTCCTTCCCCCTCTTTGTTCCATCCCAACCCTCAGCAGATTGGAGGAGGCCCACTCCCATTGGTGGGGGTGATCTTAGGCAGTTTACTGATTCAAGTGCTAATCTCTTCCAGAAACACCAGAAGTAATGTTTTACCAGCTATCTGGGCATCTCTTAGCCCAGTCAAGCTGACCCCTAGCATTAACCATTGCAGAGGTTGCCTTGACAACAGCACCTTCATCTAATGCTTGTGAGGCCCCTGAACAACCCCAAGTTTTGGTTTGAACAACTCAGTGGTGATGCTCTTTGCCAAAATAGGGAACAAAGGAGAGGATCTCGTTTTTTCCGTGTGGCTGTATGATCAAGATAGGGTCATGATTTCAGAATAGCACCAAAAAATAAAAAGAGAGAGAGAGAAAAAAGAATTTGGTCATGGAGATAAAAGTTTTAGGTGCTGTTGGAAACACCAAGGGAACATGGTGCTCAACAGTAGGGGTCTGGGCTGGAGATGCACGTGTGGAAGCCAGGGCCACGGAGACAGGTGACTGAACGTGTGGGCTTGCAGGATGTTGTCTCAGGAGAGGGGAAAGGAAGGAAGAGGGCTTGGGCTTGATCCTCTTAGCACCACGCATGAGCTCCATGGGAGAGGGCCGGCCTGCAAAAAAGATAATGAGCGAGTCTCCAGAGAGCAAGAACAGCACATGGGATCAGAGCTGCCAAGGAAATACCATTTCAAGAAGGAAGCTTGAACAGTGTCTCAGCTGCTGAGGGGTCAGTGAAGGGAGGACTAAGCATGTCCCTGAGATTCAGTGGCACGGAAGGAATGGTTGGCAAGCACGAACTGCGCTCTGGGTTTGATTCTGCCAGGTGTCTCCCAAACTTGTCCATGTCCTGGGTCGCAGGTGCTGAGCAACAAAGTTTTCATAAAATTTTGATGAGCAGGATGATGATGATTTACACACTCTACACCCAGCCATTGGTTTTGTTATGACCTGGCCTCCCTGCCCCTTCCAACCATTGGTTCATTTTCGGATGCATTTTGACAAGCCCAGCCCTGGGCTGGTCACTGGACACACAGAGGTAGATCAGGCAAAGTCCTTGCCACCCATGGAGCTCACAATCTCAGGGAAGGGAGACAAACACAAACCCCAGACAATCATGGCATGGAAGCACTGGCTTAGTAGCTCACCTACCTCCTGCAGCATGTGGATTGCAGACCCACGTGTCATAAGAACAAGCCCTGAAACACAGCTAGGGATTTCCAGGAATTTTCTTACCCAGCTTCACTCTCTTGAAGAGTCCCTGAATGGCCTGTAAAAAGGATGGACACCCAGCAGCAGAGACAGGAATTGTGCCAAGCAGAAGTAGTACACGTTTACTGAAATTGCAGGTTTCCTGGTTTCGGTGTGGTTGACCAGCAGTCGCTGTGAGCGAGCCTGGAGAAGGCCAATCTGAGAACGCCTTTTAGTCAGATTCACTTCTGTGTGAAGGGTGGGCCACAGCTAATTTTGGTCACTAAAATTAACCTTTTTTATCTTCCACAAATTAGATCTACCAGTTTTAATTCATTTCATAACCTGTGCTGAAACTTTAAGGTGGGACCCTTGGGAACTGAATCTGGCCAGGAAAGGAGACGTAGGACAAGCCAGTCACGTCATCACAGGACCCTTTCTTCCAGGAGACTGAGAACGCACCTTCTTGGTTTTTGTACATCACATTAGCCAACATGGAAAAACGGGCAGCCCTGACCTCGTAGAATCATCCCTTTTTACATGTGTGGAGCCTGGGCTGTTGCATACCTGTGTGCTTGTTTGTTCCTTCACTAAGTCCTTCCTAGCCCGCTTCAACACGTCATGGGGTCCGTGTCCTCCACCTCAATGAAAGTACCAAAGTTTACTGAAGGCTGCTAGAAATTATAAATACCTTTGAAATATTCTGTCAGTTCCTAAATTGTGATGTGTCCCTTTATCTTTAATCTCTTGTCAGTGTCCTCAAATAAAGTCAGTCCAGTGTCTTCAAGGAAAGTTAAGTGCCCAAAGTCACAACAAGGAATGGGTGAACTCATCAGCTGGAGAGCTCTGTGTTTGGCCAACAGGGCAACTTGACTTTTCAGAAAAAGTAAGAATCCAAGAGTTTCAAAGGATTTATTTGATTCTCCACGTGATCACAGCCACGGTTTTACATCAATAGAGTATGTTACTACTCACAAACAGAATGCAGATTAAAACAAAAGCACTGTTCTCCTCCCATAGTTATATGGTGCATGTTGGGCTTCTCTGGGGTGTCCCTTGAAGTCTTTGAACAGTCTGCATTCAAAACCTGATTCTAATCACTTTAAAAAACCTGGGAGGTGAATGGCAGCACCCAAGAGGAGACGCATGCTCTGTGCAACCTCAGTATAACTTCAGACAGGAGTGACCTTGATGTGCATACTGTGTCCACGTGGAGGACAGGTCCCTCCTGCTTGTCCCTTGTTCACCACCCCCACTTCACTGATTAGTTTTGCAATGTTGCCTTGATTATTGTTGTTACATAAAATACTTATAAACTTACTCATTTTTCAGGCAGGAAGGGTGATATATTACAAGGAAAAAAAACTAAGGTGCATGCTTACCTGTGGGGACAGGGCTGCCTATGGAGCGCTGAGTCAACACCTAGCATCAGGCTTAACATCTGCTATCTTTTCAGCTCATTGTTAAGAAAACAAGAGGCTCCTGCTGCATGCAGTGCATGGCAGAAAGATCACTCTACACTGGGTGCTAAGACATTTTTAAGCAAGATGTGCACATACTAGGATGAACTTTATTTTTACATTGTTGTACAATTCATTTGTAACCTTAAAAAAATACAAATACATGATTTGATTGTCCCAGAAAAGACTTTTGTCACATTACCAGCTGCCTCCAAGGGTCTCCTCTTGTCAGCAATTCTATATGTAACTGAAATAGTTTGTGCGACTTGAGAAAGATGTCCCAAGGGTGTCCTGACAGAAAGGATGAGGCAGACATCCCAGGCCCTCAGCTCCTTCTGCCTCCCTGCCCGGAGGACGTGAGCACAGGGCCCCGAAGCTGTGGCTCTGTGACAGGTGAGGATCTAGAGAGGACAGCCCCATGAAAGACACACAGGGACACCAGCTCACTAGGAGCTTTTGCTTCCCAAACAAGACGTGGGCAACATGACTCCAGCCTCCTGACCCCAACAGTGTACCTTCTGTAAACACTCCTGATAAGCCTACAAATGAAACGTGTGGAGGGTGAAACCTCATTGGCCTGAACCAACACACCGAATAAAGTCGGAACCCCAGGGAAGAGCTGAGCATGTTCCAGAAGCCCCTTACACTAGGTGCAGTCCTGCTGCCCAGCACAGCTGCAGGACACAGTGGGGACAGTGCTGGAGGCTGGGAGTTGGAGTGGCTGTGGAGCTCACAGGACAGCCATAGAGAGGGACAGAGAGAAAGCCCCTCCGTGGGATTTACTGTTTCTTCCTTTTGTTGAGTTTTGTTCATTAGTGATGCCCCCTTCAGAAAGAGCAATTGTGCCAAACGGCCTGTATCTTTTCTGGAACAACCTAAAAGGTCACGGTGCGACTCTACCCATGGTACAGAGGAGGGTGAAGAAAAGCCGACATATTCAATATGTTACCACTTTACTTCAACTATTTGTCAACAGTCACACTGATATATTTTGTAAATGTACAATACACAGAGTGCAGCCCCACACGACTGACACCGGATGACATGCAGTACAACTCGACTTTTCCAAGTCAGAACAACATCCTTGAAACTGCAAGACAGAGTGTCTCAGGGAGCCTGACTTTTAAGGAAAACCAAAAAATTCAGGAGTCAGTGACACCAGGGCGCCCCCACCAGCCCAGCCTGGACCCAGTCACACACACGTGCTTTTTCTTTCTGAACGGATGCCAAAGAAATGCCACACCGATGGGAGGACAAAGGTGGGCAGGTTAAAGTCACACATTTTTAAAAAGGCTCAACTCTAGATGGCTGTATTTGCTCTCTGTGGAGATTAACAAAGTGCTCGGTTTGCAGATTTGCTGGTACGGTGATCTCAATGACATGACCAAGGGAGAGGGGAAGGAGGGACATCGGCAAAGCCCCCAGCCAGCTAGGGTGACACACAGCCAGAGCGGGCTCCCCTCTCTCTTCCTGCCATCCAGCCACGGCTCACCACGCTGTCCACTGAGCGCGGGGCCCCGCGGCCCGCAGAGTCAGGCGCTAGCTTCACCCTTTCTGAAAGGGCTCTCCGCCTGGGCGGGTGCCATGGGGCAGTCCTCGGGTCCCACGGCTTAGGAGCAAAGCACTGGCGGCTGCAGTGGCTCGAAAGGCTGAAACTACAAAGTACAGCCCATGGGTGACTCAGGCACAGACCCGACTCGTGCAGTGTCTGGCCCCAGGGGAGCGCATGGTGTCACCACAACACAGAAGCGACAAGAGCACAGCTGAGTCATGTGATGCCCTGGCAGCTCATTGGACCATGAGGAGGCAGCAGGAGCTCTGCCTGGTGAGGGCTGGGCACTTGTCGGCCGGGGTCACATGGGTCATGGTGATGACACAGGGGTTCTGCCAGCACATGGCTACATGGAATTACAACGATCACTGCTACCACTCAGAAAACAAAATGGGAAACACACACACTGCCCTGGGTTGCTAAACGCTAAAACCAGCCTTCAGGTTCAAGAGTGGTTCCTGGTGGAAACACTCTCTGGGGGCTTCTGCCTGCTGTGGTCTGAGACGGGATGAGTAAGTTATGGTGTTGGGGAGACAAGGATGAGAGCTGGTCATTTTCATGTTGGAGATGAGTACTTCTGCTGTATATGGGTGCCCCCCTCAGAGGACTCTGAATGAGTGTGCATCAAATAATATGCATATAAAAGAAATATGGATCATGGAAATTCACAGTTATCGCAGCCATTAAAGTGTCTAAGAATCTGTGTGACCAATATCCTAAGACAACCAGTTCTTAACTAGTCGTCCTGAGTTGCTACTGTAGGTTACTGCATTCTAGCTATTTGCTTACCTGAAATAACAGAGCAGTTATAATACTGATTATTTATGATAGTATTCTGTTAATAAAATAAGGATTTATACAAAGCAATATTGGACTTTTTTAACAGATGCTATGTTACTTGGCACAGTTAGTAATGATCGCATAAAGATTTTAGCCAGTCCTAGAGGGACTGCTCTTCTTTGTATGAAAATATGGAAGTATCTGAGTTTGTTTCTAGCATTTAAGGGTTTGGTCTACTGTCTCACACACTCATCTAGGGTACGGTCTTCCTTTCTGGGAAGTGGAGTTCCTTGTAAGGTCAATATTGCTAATGTTGTGGACTGAACCGCTTGCCTTTCACACACAAGTACTACCTATACAGTATATATATATATTTATATATTTATATATTTATATTATATAAGGTTTACTTACGTATTTTCATCAACCATATCAGGTCTACTTAATTTTTTGCCCATTCAATAAAAGAGCAATAATGCAGCAAGTTTTGGGGTTTTTTTTTTTGTTTTGTCTGTTATTTTTGTATTTCATTTCTTCTCCTAGGTTGGGTTTTCATATGCATGTAAATTAGGGAGCAGAGAGCTGGGGCCGGAGTGGGGGAGGCAGTTCGACATCTACTTGGCCGGCGGCACCGTCTCAAGGCTGATGTGGCTCAGCCCCACCCCTCGGACTGAGGTGACTGGAGCCCAGAGTGCCAACACTAAATGAAATCTGGAGCTCTGTTCCATAGAACACGTGCCCTGTGGGTTCCTAGGGCTCCGTCCAGGCTGTGAGGGGCAGGGGCAGAGGTGGCCACACAGTGCCCCTGGGCGTGGTGTGAGGCTGGCTGCCCGGGCGTGCCGTGTGTGGTGTGCAGCTGCCCAGGGAGCCTGGGAGCCCCGTCCAGGCTGTCTACACAATTGTGCTGATGCCGCTGGGTTTGGCCTTGCTGCTGGTGGGGGGCGGTGGGGCAGGTGGCTGCCCGTGGTGGTGCACTGCATGCCCCATGTGGGCTGAGGGCAGCGGTGGGTGGCCGTGAATGTGGGCCCCATAGGCTGGGTGTCCCCCGTGGGGGCCGTGGTGGTACTGATGTGCATGCTGGATGTGTTGGGGGGGGTGGTAGTGGTGGTGGTGGTGGTAGGGGGGTGGGTTCTGCTGCATGTGGCAGTACTGGGTGTGATGCCCATGCATCTGGGCCTGTGTCGGACCCTCTGCTGGCCCCGGGTGGTGGCCGGCTGAGGAGTGCTGCGGGTGGGGCAGGACTGGCGGGTGGGGGGGTGGGGGGGGAGGGACTGAGGGCGGGTGGGCCTGGGGAGGGGGTTTCCCTCTCTTACTCCCAAATAAGGAGCCTAGGAGGGAGGATGAATTAGACATAGTCTGGTGTGGGCGAGATGGACACTCTCGTGTTGATGTAGCTCTCCGGCGCATGTGAGGACTGCTAATGATGGACCCCTAAAAAGGAAATTCATAGAAATCAAAATTAAAAGATCTTAAAGCACTTCTGTCAGAATGATTTTTTTTTTAAATGTAAAAATTCACCCACTGACTGCTAAGCCTTCATTCAACTTGCTGGCCAGAGGGCGGGGCTGGATGAGGCTGGACTCGGGCCCCCACCTCCTCTCACACGACTGTGCAGGACAGCTGGGGGCGACTGACCTTGACAGAAGTGGGGAGTGAGTGCAGGGGAGGGGGGCCCGCCTTTCTGTTCAACCGCCGCAGCACAGTGTGGCTTCTGCTCATTCTGACAAGCACTTTGGACCTGGCACCCTGCCTGAGGTTTGGGATGAAACGACTGGGTTGGGAGGTCTGGGAGCTGTGTGTGGTGAGTGGAGCAGAGGGCGAGAACCTAGTTCCTGCTGAGCTCCTGCCCTCAACTCCCCCGGGACCTCCCAACTGGGCCGAGGGCATGTGCTCTGCCCATGTGGGTCCTGAGGTTCCTGGGGAGGTGGTGACAGGGACAGGCGGGACTCAGAAACCTTGTCCCTTGGGGGCATGGGCTGCCTAGGTGTTTCACTGCAGCTACCTGCTACAAACCAAACAAGGAGAAAGAAGGAAAGAGAACAAGATCTGCAAGCTGAGGTTAGGATGTGAACAGTAACAGCGATGGCCAGAGGATGAATGGAATCTCGTGAAACCCACACTGAGTTTTTCTTTCTCTCAAGACGCTCCTCCCCCCACAGGCCAGCTAAGCGACTCCACGGTGTCCTAACTGCAGACACACAGCAATCGGAACTCCAGGAAGGAAGCGATGGGATGGTGGGGTGTGGAAGGCAAGGGCTGGGCAAAAACATCCAACAGCAAGAGTGGAGGGTGAGTGGGTGCACAGTGGCCGGTGCCTGCTGCCTGGGAGCAGGGGTGGCCGGGCAGGGACCTGGGGTGGGGATGCCAGAAAGGTGGGGATGGTTAACCATGCTCAGGGACCACAGGGGACGGGGGTTAAGCAGAAACTAAAACATGAAATCCAGAACCACCCCCCACTGTTCAGTCCAGAATAAGCGGTGAGAGGCATGGATGTTTCTAGGCACGAGGAGAAGCTGGCATGCACAGGGTCTGAGGCAGGCGGGGGTAGGGAGGGGTGTGTCTGCGTCTCTGTGCAGTAGGGGAAGGAAGAGCAAAAAAAAGACAACAGATATAAACCAAGGACTGGGGAGGCAACACACGACAGCCAGCTGGACGGAGGTGCTTCCTACTTACTTCCACATTGCTCTCTAGCGATCCCGCACTGCTGCGACGCCCTCGCTTCCCTGCCCAGAACATGCAATACCAGAGGTTAGACACGGACACGAGGCCTGGGGCGCTGCCTGCCTGGCGCTGCGCTGCTGCTGCCACCGCCGCAGAGCCTGCACCTCTGTCGGGAACAGGCGCAGGTGCCAGGCCCACCTGCCCGCAGGAGCCAGGTGAGAGGGGCCGGAGCAGGGGCTTGGTGGGGATGCCGGCAGCAGTGCAGGAATGAATTTTAAAAATGGAGTTTTCAAAAAGCACAAAAAAAAAAAAAAAATTTAAATCAGCCCCAACTTTATATGCCTTCTCCTGGACTGGCAGTCTGTGGGGAGGGGCCTCGGAGCTGAGGCGTGTGTACAGGTGGACCTGATGCCTCCTACTCCTGTCTGTTCACCCCAACTTGGGAGAACAGGAGAGGGGGCGAGGGCAGCTTCTGCAGCAGCCACAAACACACACAGCGTGCTTGGTCCTCAGCGGCCCTGTCTTCCAGTGGATTCCATATATATATGTATATACATACACACACACATATATATATTCCCCCTGCCTTTATTGGCAGAGTGGGGACTGATGGTTAAGAAGAAACTAATAGTCATGTCCCCTTTTCCTCCTGGGTGCCTCTGGGGGCTGAGTTTTGGTTTGTGCAGTGCCCTGGCCAGGGCAGGTAATGGGGTTGGGAGCTGAAGGGCAAAATTCCTCCCAGCCCAGGGCCCCTCTGCTGGCACTACCCCCCAGGAGGCCACAAAGCATTCCCTAAGGCAGGAGGTCTCTTCTTCGCATCCCCAGGGCAGGGCACACAGCAGGCACTCAATATGTGCTGGCTCTTTTAAAGGAAGGTCAGTCGTGCTCTTGGCTCCAGATGCCCAGGGCCCAGCCTGGCCTCCACATTCCCTTCGGAGGACTTGTCCACGGGTTTCTGCAGGACACGGCCTGGTGCACAACGGTGTCTGGCCTTAGGGGCCCGCTCTGGCCAGCTCTCTGGGAGTGAGGATGGGAAGAGGGGACAGAACGGCTCTCCGTGCTTGATCTTCTCTAAGCTTCCATCTATGCAACATTGGCTGTGAGTCGAGTACCACGCCGGACACGTCAGTCCTACAGGTGTCACTGTGTCCACGACAGAGGGAAGGACACTGAGGCCAAATTCCCATGGGGAGTGGGGTTCACATCCAGACCTGCCTACCCACCTCTAAGGCTGGACGACTTGGCCATCCTGCCTTCTGAGCTGGACTCAGGGCCAGGCTAGGGCCAGGACCCTGGAGGAAGGAAATACTGCCATGTGCCTCGCCGCTGTCCACCTTCCCCAGCCTCTGGAGTGAAAGCTGCTGCTCCTCAAAGCCAGACCACAGCCGCCAGCCAAGCACTGGGTGAAGAGAGTGTCCATGGGTTTTAGGCCTCACGGTCATCTGAGCGTGCTGGGCTGTGCCTAGGATATGGCTTCAGTCCTGGGCACAGCCACTGACTGAGGGGAATCCAGTCACTTAGCGTTGCCTGCTGACCCCCACACCTGAGGTCCAGATGGGAGTCTGGGTCAATAGAAGGCCTTGCTCAGCTCTGGCTTGTGTGAAACGGCCCTCAGAGACCACGCTGGGGCCAGGGCTGCACCACAAATTAGGGGCAAGAGAGTTTCCACCAGTTGCTGAGGCCCTTATTCCCAGCCGGAACAAAGAGGAGGGTCACATTTCCTCATCCTTTTGCCCGTGCAAGAAGAGAGGCTGACATTTGTTCCCTTCCTGCCCAACACAGTGATCCAGGGACATGGAGCAGAGTTAGAGTCCAGCCTCCCAGAAGAAAGTTCTATGGCTGGGATGTGGCCTATCTGGCACTCCTAAGACTCTTTACCTCAGTTTATACATCTGCAAAATGGACGTGACCTCCCTCCTCCACTCCCTCTTGGGTGGCCATGGCCATCAGACACTCAGGACATTGTGGCACCATGTGGAAATGCTGAGAGCCAGATCTCTGCTGTCTTTGGGGTTTTAAAATCGGCTGCTTGGCCCCTCTAAGGCCTGGGCAGTCCCCCGACTAAGAACCAGGGGCAGAGGAAAGGTGGCCTGTCCTGCCAGTGTCCTGCAGCTTCTTCCAATGGCTTGCTTCTCCTGACAGGACCTGGGCCAGGCCTGAGAGCTGGGGTTGGCTGTCCACATGGTGTCCCCACCTGTAGTTGAACATAGCCCTCCTCCTCCTGCCCAATTTGGGCTGACACTTGGGAGTCCCTTGAATTGGCTGTCTTGGAGTGACGCTGAGTGTCTTAAAATCCACCTTCTTAATGTCTCAGATCAGCAAGGGATGCAGGGTGACCCCAGGTGCTCTCTCTGCCCTGAGTCCCAGAGCCTGGTGCTCACAGGCACACCCACAAGCATGTGCCCATAGCAGATCCGTGCAGATGTCCTATGCATACATGCACACACAGTCCTTGCTCAAACACACGGGCTGACAGGCACGCCAGAGTAGTGCCTCACTCTCAGGCCACACATGTGCACACACACGCAGCCACATGGCCCCACCTGTGCCCACCCTCGCCCACTTCGTTCTGTTTCCAGCCCCCCAGTCCTGCGCTAGCCTCGAGTGAGCCCCAGCCTAGTCAGTGCCCCTCTGAGAGCCAGGTCAGGCCTAGCCAGCCCTGGCAACACATTGCCTGGAGGGATCTAGAACCATTTTTCTGGAAGAGCTCCCAGCATGGTTCTTCACAGCTGTTGCTGCTTCCTCAGAGTCATGACAGGATGCCATGAGGCAGGGCTCTCCTTAGGCCAGGAAGGTGACCTTGCTTGGTAACCATAACAGAAATGACAGCTTCACACACTGCCGGCTGTAGGAGCCAAGTGTGGTCTGAAGGCTTTCCTGGCATCGACTGTTTCTTACAGCAGATGGGGAAACTGAGGCCCATGGGTGTAACATGCCGGGGTCCGACAGCCAGAGAGCAGGTACAGTGGGGAGTGAGCTTATGCAGCCTGAAGGAATCAGGATGCTGCACCCCATGCTCTGCCAGACTTGGCATGGTTAGGGAGTGACGTGGCTGGGGCGACAGCAAGCACAGCCCCTCTCTGGGCCCGGGGCTGCTCTGTCTACCTACCACCACTGCCTGTCACTGCTGCAGCCCTCACAGATGGCGCTGCCCTGGTGTAGGACATGGAAGGTCAGAGGCATTCCCTTGAGTGGTGACTGCTGCAGGCAGGTCCTCTCCATGGGGACTTGGTGCTAGCCAGCTTGGCTATGAGGGGGCAGGAGGGACACTGGACGCCTGTGGGCAGGGTCCACATGACTTGACTGATCTGGAGGCAGGCACTAAGGCCTGGTCATCCCTGTTTCCTTAGTCCTTGCTGGGTCCTTGATCTCAGGCCAGCAGGGCTCTTGGGCCACTGGAATGAACACTGGTGGGGAGTCCTGGCTGAAGGAAGACTGTGGCCGAGAGACATTGGGTGACATACTGCAGCTGGGGCAAGAGCCCCCCCCTTCCTCTAACTCTCGCAACATCAGAAGCTCCCAGAGGCATTTGTGGATGGGCTTCCTCCAGGGCATCAGTCACGGCCACGTCACTGGTCCCCCTGCTTCATGCTGGGCTGAGGCCGTGTTCATGGCGTGTCCTCTCCTGGGTGGATGTGCAATTGCAGGCGTGGGGTAGCTGCTGTCAGGGTCCCCTGCTCCAGGAGCAATGGTGTGCTGACTACTGAGGAGAGAAGCCCCCTGAGGGCTTCCCTGTTCTCGACAAGCTCATCTCGGTATCCCGGGCTCAGGCGCGGTGCTGCGAGGGCCGCAGTGAGTGGGTGGGAGTCACGCTGCCCTACTCAGGCCAGCACGTGGAGTCCTGCTTCTCCCGCTGCCCAGCCCAGCACCTTCCCAGGAGACTGCAACACTCACCTTTCTCACCTGGACTTGAACACCTACCTCACCTCACCCAACCTTCCTGGGTGCAGGGGCTCCCATGGGAGCCATTCCTGGGTCTTTTTTTTTTTTTTAATTGCAGGCCCAGAGAGGACTCAATCCCTAGAGTCTTCCTTAGCTCAGAGTCCCCAAGTAACAGTGGCAGTGGTAACACTAAACAGCAAGCAGCCAGCTTGGAGCTCCACCCCTTACGTGGATGTGGGCATGGGCAAGAGGCTCTGTCCGACCCCAAAGCTCTGGCAGAGAATGGACAGCCAACTGTGGACCCGTGTAGATGCGGCTGGCCCTGAGGGCCTCAATTCCAACAGAGCTGCTGCTACCTGAGAGGGGCTGGACAGGGCCCCCAGGCCCTCCTGGGGCTTCACAAGGGAAGGGACAGGGCAGGGCCTGCCACACTGCACAAACTCAAACAGAGGCCCCGCATCGCAGCCTGCAGCCCAAAGCAGTCCAGCGACGTCAGCTGCATTTCACAAGGCCACTGGGAAAACCAGTGGTTCTCAACCAGGGGTGATCTTGCCCCGCAGGGGACACCTGGCAATTTCTGGAGCCATCAGTGACTGTCCAGTCTGGGGAGGGATTACTGGCATCCAGCAGTAGAGGCCAGGGAAGCTGCCAAACCTCTGCTGCGCCCAGGACAGCCCCACAGCAAGGGCTCACTTGGCTCAAAAGCAATCGTGCCGAGGTTGAGAAGCCCTGGGTTAAACCCTCATGCTGGCAACTGGCAATGGATTTCTGATTTTTTACTATGGAAAAAAAAATGACAAAACAAAAGCAAAGGGGATAATCCAACTGAAAAAGAAAAAGAATAAAAAGGATCTGAGAACCGAATAAGCTGAGGGGAGGGGGCACTGCTGGCAGGCAGGCACTGGACGGGGAGTCCTGAGCAGGCGGCACCCGCGGCGGTGTGGGGCAGGGCAGGCAAGCCCCTAGTCCCTTGCAGGGGAGTGGCCCAACTCTCGCTTCGAGGTCCTCCCGACAGACAAGCATCATGCCGGGCTCGTCAGGTGGGCGCAGCTCTTGATCCCAGAGCCTGGAGTGGCAGCACAGCTGTGTGCCCGCTGTGCGACAAGGCTGGGCCACCACCGCCCCAGGCAGCCTGGACACTCCCTTACCCCACAGCTCCTCGGGCAGCGCCGCAGGCAAAGCAGGCTGCAGCGGCACTGGCAAGCAGCCCACCGGTCTGCCCCACCGAGAGGGCAGGCTAGGGGGAGGCTGCCAGCAGACGCTCCCTGCTCCCTGATCAGGTGCCCCACCAGGAGATCCAGGAGGCCTGAGGGGCGCAGCTTGCTTGGGGGTTAAACGGCTGGCAGCAAGTTAAACACACACAGAAACAAAGAAACAACCACAACAGTCACAGTTCCCACCAGGGCTTTCCCCGACACCCCACAGCCAGCCGCGGTGCGGGGGGCGATCGCCTTTGGGCTGGATGTTGGCCCTACAAGGAAAACAAGGCCCAGGATAGCGGGAAGGGACTCCAGACAGAGGGCTTCACTCAATTTCATTCATCAGCATAAAACACAGGGACGCGGCAGCACAGAGAACACGGGACACACCTGCCTGGCTCGCTCCGTGTTAGAGCGACTTCCAGAAAATAAACAAATGAATAAACAAAACCCTTAGAAGAAGAAAGGGGAAATGGAGGTGACTTCCCTGGCTGTTTCCTTTTGACAATAATTTGGTCCTGTTTCCCTCTGCCTTTTGGGATGCCCTTTCTGTGCTGTCAGACGCTGCTCTGGTTTGGGGAAGGTCACGGGAGACCCCATAGCGCTCTGCGCAGCCCTGCCACCGCTGCCGACTCCCCCCAGGCCCTTCCTGGCACGCAATGCATGCCCCGACTGCGGACGCCCTAGTTCAGTCCTGCATGCATTGGGCTAGGAAGGTGGTTCTAGGCCAAGCTCTTACCCGCTTCTGAGAGGTCCCTCAGGGAGCTGCTGAGGGCGCTGCGCTTGAGGCCCTCGCCGCTAGCGTAGCTGTCATCCAGGCAGGCCCGGCTCAGCGTCCCGTTGCCTGACTCCTTTTTGAGGCTGGAGCACTGGGACATGCTGGGCCGCACGACGCCCTTCTGCTTCTCGAGCTCCGCTGGAACAGAGAGGGTGAGGGGCCGGTGAGAGGTACACAGCCTAGAGCAGCAAGAGACTGGGGACCATGGCCTTCTGCTTAGGGCCGGGCCGGCACTGCCCTGAGCCACCATCTGCTTGGAATGGGGAGGGGTAGTTTCTGGAAAAGAGAGGATGTGACAGCTGCCCTGGACAAAGGGAGCAGAAAGGAGAACCCAGGAGGGAGGCTGGAGAGGCCTTGTGATCTGCAGGGTGGGCAGGGAGGCAAAGACTTGCCTGAGTCTGGGAGATGAGCAAGGGTCAGTGAGGCCCTTCCACAGAGGGTGTGGAGGTGGGGACGCCCACGTGTCTCCAGGGAGTAGGCCTGGAGCCAGGGCATGGCCTCGGCTGTGACACCATCAATGGCTTGAGCCTGATTCACAAAACAACGAACTAACTAATAGTTATGCTGAAGTGCAAGGTGCTCAGCTCCAGAACTCTGGAAGCTTCTGTATGGGGTGACCAGGGAACTAGGGGGCACTCCCCAGGGCATGCGATGTGCCCTAGGACAGGCGCCCTAGCTCAGTCCTGCATGCATTGGGCTAGGAAGGTGCTTCTAGGCCAAGCTCTTACCCTAGCACAGGCAGGGCAGGTCTGGGCCTCTGAAGCCCCGGCTATCACGGCCTCCCACTCCTCCCTGCCCTCCCCCTGCCCCCACCTCCTTCTGTGGCATGGACATGCAGGCAGCCCTGTCATGTGGTCATGGGGAACCCCTGAAAAGACTGGGGGACATCGTGTCTCTGTGGGCTCAGGAGTCTCTGGCATCATCAGCCTCTGACCACTGTCATTGCCAGGGGACAGGGAGGCAAATGCTGTGGCCAGTGAGTCCTGGCCTTCCCGGGTTCCTGGGGCCTGCTCGCCCACGAGTTCCGGGACTTACACTCTATCCTGTGTTTCTCCATCTCCTGCACTTCTGCGATGGACTCCCGCAAGTCATCAGTGAATTTCTTCCGGTCTTGAGGATTTGGGGCGTTGAAGTTTATTAACACTTTGATGTCTGCTCCGGGGACAGCCGATGTGAGCCGGATGCCATTGGGGTAGTCTGCAAAGGGGAAGGAGAGGGGACGAGACCCACAGGTCTCAGTGCGTTCTCTACAACCTCCTGTCTGGACAAGAGAATAATGAGGAGCCCAGGAAGGAGGCCACCAGGGCCCTCATTACTCCCAGACCTGAAGGTCACGGAGACCTTTACTGTGAGGTCCTTGGCACTCTGCCAGCTGCCAAGTCCCAGAGGAGGCCAAACGTGGTGTTCTGAGCTGGGGGAGGGTGTCTTATCCAGTCAACTTGGACAACTCTGGACAATAGAGCAAGCACCGTTCTCTCCTGAATCATCTCCAGCCCACACCTCCCTTGTGGTGCGCTGTAGGCACCCCACACCCTGTGTCCAGATCTGCCTGGGGCCACCTCCAGGCTCTCAGGGTCCCTGGGCCTTTGGTCTTCTGGGAGTGCTGCTCCCCAAGTGGGAGTCACCTGCCTGAGGACTGGCCACTGGATGTGTGAAGGTCCTTGGCCCAAACACCAAGCCCACCTCTGCTCAGACCAGGCCAGCCAGGGCCAGGAACAGCTGCAGTGCCAGCGTGAGTGTGTGGGTGCGCAGCCCATTCCTGCCATGTGGGAACATGTGCCTGGTGCCAAGCCTCTGATTTTCAGAGAAGCCCCATTCTCTAAATTTTGATGTGAAGATTTAAATATTGGTGCAACAAATTTTTTTTTTTAATGTGTAAACCACGTAAAACATAACTGAGCTGAGACTGTCCCCAGGCTGTCAGTTTGAGACCCCTGGTGTGAAGGCATTTCCTATGGATACTGCATGGTGGGCTCTTGCCAGCATCCAGTGTCCAGGATCTAGGGCTGAGCCCTGGCAAACTAGACGTGATCTGGGTGCAGCCTCTGCCCCAAGGACTCACGGTTGTCCCAGCCGCTGCTGGGAACTTTGCTGCCAGGACCTCACTAGTTCTTGCCCCACCATTTCAGAGAGGGGCTGCTGTTGGTCAGGGATGCAGGGATGGTGCTACCTCCCCATGTATGCATGTGGGACACCAAGCCTGGGGTGGGTGGACAGGGCAGGAAGTGGGGAGATGGCCGGAGCAGGCAGCCTGGGCTCCTCATGGGCATGTGAGAAGGGTGCACATAGAGGGGGGAGGCTGCCCCTCGGTCCTACTGAGGACAGGGAATACAGCAGACAGCCCCAGAAGCAGGGTCTCAGGCCTGTGTTTTTGGATGGTCCAGCTGTAGGTCCCTGACACTTCTTTAACCTGCAGATGGAAGGCTGATCACACAGATGGTGACAACCTCTCCCAAGAGGATGAGGGACCCCTGCTGCTCAAGACACGGACACTCCACGGCAGTACCTCTCCCTTAGGCCTCTCCAGAGCATGCAGCACAGCAGGCCCCCACCCCCATGCCAGGAGGATTGGCTCAGCCTGCAGCACAGAGAGCCCCAACAGGGAGGGGACAAAGGGGGGGCAAAGAGAAGGGGTGGGCAGGAGAAGGGGCAAGGTCAAAAGAAAAGGCCAGTAGGGGTGTTGCGGGCATACGCCAGCTCCGCCGGGAGCTCCCAGGCCCCCACACCTCACTCACAGCTGACAGGGCCCCAAACCCCAAGGTGTTCTGGCAGCACTTAAATCCTTGCTGAGCGCTCACATTGTGCCCTAGGGGTTTACACAGAAAGACTCACTTGCTCTTCGGGGCAACTCCATGTGGAAGGCACTACTGTCACCCCCACTTCAAAGACCAGGAAACAGAGGCCAGAGAGGCTGAAGGACCGAGCCACACGGCAGCCAGGCGCTGGAGCCAGGGCCTGAACCAGGCCACCGGGCTCAGCTCTGAGCTGCCACAGTCATTTGGGGATTGCCTCCACCTGTCTTTTGGACCATATTTGCATATCACCTATACCATTAATGTTTTCCTATGCAAAGTTTATTTAAGTAAATTCATTTCTACCATATATTAAAAAATCTTATCACTTGCAAGAAGCTGAGGTAACAGTAAAATTGAACTCACAATGTGACTAAATTCTTCCTACTGCCTACTGCTCCTTGGGCCTGCAGTCTGCTCTCTGTGGGTAAAATGGCAATGACAGCACGTCGGAGCCCCCTGGGTCCCAGCTTTCAGGCAGCCAGGAGGAAGAAGCTACGCTGGCAGACACGCACTCTTCCTGGCAGACCCCAGGCAGACTTACACTGGTTCTCGAAGAGCAGGACCTGCATGCCGTACAGCGAGAAGGACTGTCGGAAGCTGTATGTCACCGAGTTCTTCTTCTTCTGGAAGATCTTGGTGACCTGGGGGCAGTCAGAGACAGATCTGAGCTGCAGTGTCTGTGGTAGTGACTACATGCAATCTCTGGGCCAAGGACCCTCCTGGAGTTTGGACTCAGGAAGCCTGGGGGCAGGAACAAGCCAACCTGGGGCAGAAGGTGTGACCTTTCACACCAAGACTTGGACTCTGGTTCCTGTCCCTGTGAGTCCCTGATGCCATCCTGGCTGGCAGCAAAGCCCCACAACCCGGCAGACAGGTGCCAGGCATGTCACTGCACATAGCCATGCAGGTGCCTTCTCACAGCCAGGTGAGGTGCACACACCTGGGGCTAGGGATCCTGCAGGGCAGGAATGGGCAGTTGGTGCTCAGCAGCGCTGACCTTAGGAAGAGGCCATGGCTTCCTCTCTCAGAATAACCAGAGTGGGAAGCCACGACTGGGAGGTGCACTCCAGTGAGCCTAGCCCATGGGCTAGTGACGGGATACCTGCATCTCACCTGGACCCCTGCTACGATCCTCGGCTGCTACCCTGGTTGGCAGGTAAGGGAAGGAACTTTCCAGCCTGGCAGCCAAAGGCTGGGCTAGGAGGGGAAAGGGGAACTCCTGTGTCTCCCATGCCCAGCATGTGCCAGCGCCACATAAGGATCCATGATCCAGGATCTTACTGGACCATTGCAACCCTCTGAGAGATTCATCTTACAGAGGAGGAAACTGAGGCTCAGAGATTTGAAGTGACTTGCTCAAGGTCAGGAGCTCTCAGTAAAGGCTGTGAACCTAATGTCTGAATTTCAGCCTCAGGAGTCAGAGAGGAGTAGCCAGTCCTTACATCCAATCAGGCATGTGGGGATCGGGGACAAGAGCCTTTGGCAAGAAAGCCTGTTGGTATGCAGGAGGGACAGAAACCCAAATGACAGTTCTCCCTTCTCTCTGCAATGGGCATTTTGATCCCCACCTGGCTAGCACCCATGCCACCTTCTTTCAGTCCCTTAGTCCTGGGGGACTGGACTCTATTCCCAGATGCAGGGGTAGGCTAGTGGCCCAGGCCTAGCCAATCAGAAAGCACTGCATCTGTCTGGCCACAGTGAATGGCTTGGGGAGAGGCATATGCAACAACCAGGATTAATTCTGAGACCTTTAATTCTTAGTCTTAGGAAGAGGATTCCACTGGTTACTGAATAGAGAGGGTCAGGCGTGGAGCAGCTAGGGCTGACTTTCCTTCCTTGGACAGAGCTTGCCTGCCGAAGGGACCACACACAGGAAGAGCCTCACAGCTCAGGGGTGCAGATAACACAAAGGAGTCCTGCTGACATCGTTGGAGGCTCTGGAAACAGCTAGGTCTGAAGCCAAAAATCTCCCTCTGGACTTTTACACAAGCCAACCAAGTCTTGTTTTCGTGTGCATCAGTTTGAACTAGATTCTGTCCCTTGTAACCAAGATTCCAGGTGAATCCCCCTTCCCCACCCTATGTGTATGCACATTTCACTACACACAGACACACAGCCAGATGGAGATCGTGGGTTCCCAACACTGAGGCACCCAGTCATGACGCCCTGTGGGTGAGCCACGTACCACCAGGAGGTCGTTAAACAGGAAGATTTCTCGCTGGTGCAGCCCGAGCTTCTGGGGCTTGTTTGGGTCTGGAACCTCGAAGAGCCGGCAATAGCAGACCAGCCGACGATGGGGCAGAGAGAGCACCTGTGAGGGCAGAGACCGTCCTGCCATGGCCACCCAGCCCTCCTCTGGGCCCAGGAGGCCTGGCAGACAGTCCAGCCCTTCATACTAGAAACCCAGCCTGCAGGCCTCATGTGCAAAAACGCCTTCTCTCGAAAGCAGTGCAGAGTAGTTGTGTCTTCTGGCTCACAGCAATTTTCCCCAGTCTGTCCTCAGGCGTTGCTATTTAAAATACCTTCTCTCTGCTCTCCTGAAGGACTACGGGAAGCCCCTGCTGCTGCTGAGACTCCTTTTGATTCTTTTGGGCAGGTACCAGACTGCTTAAAACATCATGCTCACGTGGGCACCCCTCGCCAGAGAGGGAAGCCACGTTTTCTGGGTCCCCACACGTGCCAGGCACACACGTAAACTCATCAGCCCATGTAAAAAGTCCATCCAGAGAGTCTGCTCTGCATAAGGAAAATGAGGCACAGAGAGACCAACTTGACAGAACCAGGAAGCCATGGAGCCAGGGTCTGGTTCCAGGCCCCAGGATTTTCCCTCTACCAGGTTTCCCCCTAAAAGAGTCCAAGGGCCCTGATGCCTGAAAGACCCTGTCCAAAATCCTGAGCCAGCTGCCAACGCTCTGTGGGACCTGCTCTGAACATACCCACCACGGGTTCACATGAGCACCGCCCCCCGCCAAACTTGCCATAGCTCAAGCTGCCCTC
Source organism: Daubentonia madagascariensis (assembly GCA_023783475.1). NCBI lineage: Eukaryota > Metazoa > Chordata > Mammalia > Primates > Daubentoniidae > Daubentonia > Daubentonia madagascariensis. Next base: position 122,051 of record JAKFHU010001783.1, read on the forward strand.
GAGGCCCAACGCAGGGTGGTCAGCAGCTCAGGGCCAAGGGGTTAGGGTAGGACAAGGCACCGTTGGGGCTCAGGCCCAGCTCCAGGAGCACCTAGGCTGGGGAGCACCCAGGCAGGGGGCGGGGGTGGGGCGGGGCGTGGCTCTGCCCAGGTGCTCTGGCAAGGGCTGCTCATGCTCTGGGGAGGGCAGCTTGCGCTCAGTGCATTAGGGACGAGACAAGGGGAGGGGAAAGCATGGCCCAGTCTGATGTGTTCAGGGAGCAAAAGTATGAAGGGGAGAGGATGGGAGGATGGGCTGGGGTGGGCCTGGGCAGGTGCAGGAGCGCCAGGGTCTCAGGCTCTCACTAGGGGAAGCTGGTGAAAGGGAGGGCAGGTAGAGCAGTTTGCAGAGCTGAGGATAAGGCCAGACCCTTGAGGGTTAGCCACGTGGCTGAGGCTAGCTGTGTGCGCTCTGGGACATGCAGGTGAACCACAAGGCGGTGGCAGTGGGTGGGTCATGGGGATGAGGGGGCAGGAGCTGGGAGAGCCTGGGCACAGGATGTGAGGGACAGGAGCAAGCTGGGGTGCATGGAGTGTGCATGGAGCAGCGCAGGGCAGCGGCGGAGCAGGGGAAGGCCTCAGATGCCACCCCGGGGTCATGTGTTTCAGGTGCAGTCTTGGGGCCTGGGCTCAACAGGACCCAGACAAGAGAGGACAGGGGTCTCTCCATGCTTGGCCTGAGAGTGCAGCCTCCCCACGTGGCTGCAGTCTCAGGGCCTCCGAGGTTTAAGGCTGGGGTAATTATGAACATCAGATTCCTTATTGCTCCAGAAATGAACTCAAGCAGCCAGAACTCTGGCTCTGGCAGCCTGGGGACCCAGGGAGTGGCTGAGGGTGGCTGGGCCTCCCCTGGGTGGGTAGGCTATCAGCTGGAAGCAAAGAAATACTCACACAGCCAAGGCCGTGATGCAGGGATCCAATCTATGGGAAAACATCAAACAAACAAAAAAGGATATTAACGTTCCAAAAGACATGCCTAGGCCCCTCCAGGGAGCTAAGGGGGTGATGCGGACTCTTAAAGCAGCAAGTGCCCCTCCCTCTTATATACTCTACCCAGCCAGGATGCACAGGACCATGCTCACAGGCAAAGCTCTCTGAGGGAGAGCTCAGAGGATTCCTTGGAGGGGATTCCTAGGCCACCCAGGAAAGCTCACCAGCGTCGGGGGGCCCAGAATACAACCCTGGCCCTGTTGGTTTATTAAGAGCCTCAGGTTCTCTTCAAACATAGCCCAGAACAAATGGCTGTTGTTCCCAAATGTTATAGGAGCCACTTAGAAAAACCCCAAGCCCTGCTATAACTCACCAGCCCTGCCTGGAAGGGGCTTTGTTCCAAATGGCATCAGGGCCACTGGCTGGTGTGGTGGAGCCGACCCAGGGTCACAGTAAGAGGGTGAGTCAGGATGCGAAGGCCTTGAGGGCAGCCCTGTGCTGGCCTCGGGCCCCCCATGACAGTCCCCGGGCCCCCCATGACAGTCCCCGGGTGGTGCTGGGGCCCACCACGTACCGGCTTTTTCCCCACAATGAGTTTCTCCACCTTCTGCACCTGGGACACGTGGTCCTCATTGGTCTTCAGCTCTCGCTTACGGATCCGTTCATAGATCCCAATCAGCATCTCCCGGGGAATGTCCTCACCATCGTCCACACCTGGGCAGGGACAGTGGCGAGATACCAGGGTGGGGCAGAGCTTAGGTGGCTTCATTCTGTCCTGGGCCCCCAGGCTCACCCCTGATTTACCAGTTTCTAAAGCAAATCAGAAGAGCAAACAGCAGAACCAAAGACCTTCCAGATGCACAGCCACGGAACATTTCAGTTTCAAATTTCCTCAAAGTCCTCCCGCCAGAACAGGGCCCAGCACACCCAACCCGGACCAGCAGGTTACAGAGGGATGCTGAGCCATCTGCTAAGCCGTGTTCAGAGGGCTTTAAAATACCACCTTCCTCGATCCTTCACAGCCTTGTGCAGTGGGACAGTCGTCCCCATTCAGCACAAGAAAAAATTGAGGCTGGGGTGTGGGGAGGCTGGGGTTTGTGAGTTTGGGCTCTGAAAGACCTGGAGCCAAGTCCTAGTTTTATTCCTTACTGGCTGCCTGACTGTGGGTAAGGGACCATGTCTCTCCCAGCTTGGGGTCCTCCTCTGTAAAACAGGTTGTGAGGGAGCAAGGGAAGCCCATGGCATGGCCAACTCAATGCACTTGAGCAGCGTTGACACCGCAGTGGTTACTATTGCTGTCCACATCACGTAGGCAGAGGCTGGGGCCGGCATCGGACCCAGGGCTGCTGTAACCACAAGCACATACCCTTCCTTCTACACCACGCTGGAATCCGCCCTGAGAAAAGCAGCCCAGCCCTACACATGAGGGAGATGCAAACGCAGCTCTGCAGCGAGCCCCATCCTCACCCTCCAACTGGCCACCGTCCAAGGGTGGCCAGGCTTGCGGAAGTGGGCCCTCCCGTACACAACTGGCAGGATGGGGAAATGGTCCAGCCCCAGGTGGGCAATTTGGCAATGCCTGTCATAATGACAAATTCTAACACCCTCTGGCCCACTGACTGCATTTGAGGAACTTATCCCATGGGAAATGAGACACATACAAGGTTATTTATTGCAGCGTTGCTTCCAAATAGCAAAAGGCTAGAAGTAACCCGTGTACCCATTAACAGGGGACTGTTAACCAATCATCATACATCAGTACAACGAACTACTTACTATGCCCTGATATGGGAAATTTCTCTTAGATTTGTTAAATGGGAGAAGCAAGGTACAAAGTAGAAGAGCATAAAGCCATTCATGAACATTTCAGGAACCAAATGCTGAAGGCCTCCAGCGGCACAGGGTGTGACCTGGGCAGGCAGGGGCAGGGCTGGGAGGGGAACTCTGCTATGGGCCTTCTAGGATTTCCTGTTTGTTATTTTTTTTAAATAGACTTTATTTTTAGAAGTTTTAGGTTCACAGCAAAATAGAACAGAAGGTACAGAGATTTCCTGTATACCTCCTGTTCCTACACATGCACAGCTCCCCTCGCTATCCATTTGTTAGAATCCACAAGCCTGCGCTGACACATCATTATCACCCAGCGTCTGTAACTCATGTGAGGGTTCACTCCTGGTGGTGGACCTTCCATGGGTCTGGACAAAGTAGAATGACACGTGTCCACCATTCCAGTACCACACAGCGTGGTGACACTGCTCTAAAAACCCTCTGTGCTCTGCCTGTTCATCCCTCCCTCCCTCTAAACCCTAATCTTTTTACTGTCTCCCTACTTTTGCCTTTTCCAGAGTGTCTCATAGTTGGAATCGTACAGTTCGTAGCCTCTTCATATTCGTTTCTTTCACTTAGTCATGTGAACTTAAAGTGCCACCGTGTCTTTTCATGGTTGATAGCTCATTTCTAGCACCAAGTGATGTTCCGGCATCGGGATGTAGCACAGTGGATGTGTCCACTCACCTGATGAAGGCCATCTTGGTTGCTTTCGAGTTTTGACAATTACAAACAAAGCTGCTATAAATATCCATGTGCAGGCTTTTGTGTGGACTTAAGTTTTCAATTCATTTGGGTAAATACAAGGAGGGCAATTGCTGGATTATATTACTTTTTGGCTTTCAAACTATGTGAAGATAATACCCATTCAAAAAATAAATTTTATAAAAGGGAAATACTCCATCTGGCTTCCATGCTATCTCCCTCACCCATCCTCAAGCCCCTAGGGGCTCTCCTGCTGCGGGACCCTCAGGACAAACTGGGGTGAGCAATTCCAGAGGAAACATGCCTTGGGCATGGGGGTGGGGATTTCCCTCTTAAAAGAACAAGCTGGATGTGCACTCAGCACAGAGCGCCAGCCTGGAGTAGGGAGACCAGGACCCTGTCCTGCCTTTGCCGTTCACTTGCTGTGTGACCCTGGGCAAGTCCTTTCCTTCCCTAAGCCTTGGTCACCCCTTCTGAAAATGAGACAGAACATCCCTGGGTGGTTGGCTTGAAAAGAGGTGATTTGGTGGGAATAGCCCAGGCCTGGGAGACAGAACCAGCAGCTTGCTTCTTGGGATTGGGGTGTTCAGTCCCTGCCCTGGGAAGTGGGGATGTTAACACCACCCTGTCTTCCAGACCGTGGGGACAACTGGGTGAGGTGAAGACCATAGCCCACAGAGTGGCTGCCATGAAGGCGGCTGACTGGCAAACGCTTGACTCGGTCTGCCTGCCCTCCTGAGCTCCTCCTGTCGTTTCTTGCAGAGGGGAGTCCCAACAGCATGGAGCACATGGCGGCTCTCCTGGCAGTGACAGAGTGGCCGGCCCACATCGGGGTCATGTGGGATTCTGTGAACACCAGAATCAGGCTCGGCCCAGCAAGGAGAGGGGCTCAGGGGAGGGGAGGCCCAGAGAGGCCCCGGCTGGATGAGAGGAGGCCAACACCAGCCTCCAGCTGCTGCTTTGACACGTGGGCCTAGGCGTGCATCCCCTGCACCACCGAAGTCTATTGACTGCCCCACTCTCTCTGCTGGAAAGGTGATTGGTCATTAATGAGTTCCCAGGAACTGCAGACTTGACCTACTCTGGGGCCTGCACTGCCCCTCAGACCCAGCAGAGGATCACACGCGGTGAGCGCTCAGCACAGGGAACGGCCTTCCCAAGCTCTAGGCTATACCCAGGACTGCTCAGCACCCCTTCTTGACTGTGACAGGAACTGTGGGGCCCATTCAGGTCTCCTGGTGGCCCCTCTGCTGCCTGGGGAACATCTGGGGGTCCCGTCAGCCAGCAGGGGGCGGGTGAGGCTGCCACCACAACCCCAGCTGGAAGCCCAGGGCAGGCGGAGACACTCCCAGGGAGACTCACCCTGACCGAGGAGAGGGGATGACAAAGCTCCAGTTTTATAAAAATAAGTAAGAATGAACAACTTAAACAGCTCAACAAGCTTATAAAGTTGGACTTGATTCAGACCAGCTTTTATTTCTGTTTTAAAAAATATGACACCACTTCCAAAGGGCCCTCAGTCTGTGTCCTTTACATGTCCCTCAGCTCTCGCAGCCGCCGTTTCCCTGGAGAAAGAGGACACAATCCCTTCTCTCCTTCCTTCAAGGACATCAGGGCACACAAGGGACGTGCTTAGCTGACTCGGAGCCCCCAGGGGCCAGTCTCGCCGTCCTCCGCTCCTTCCTGTTGCCTGCTCACCCAGCAGCTGGCCTTGCTTCTTGCCGACCATGCCATTGACACCTCCCAACACGTGCCCGGTCCCCCGAAGGCGGGGAGATGGCCGTGGCCTCTGCACCAGCAGCCAGAACCGTGTGGGCTGGAACTCAACAGCGCTGCTTCCTTTCCACTGGGCTTGTTTTGATAATTACCTCCTACATGGGGCAAATGCTACTAGCTTTCCATTTACAGTGAGGATATAAGGTTCCCCTTTTAAATACATACGTCTAGGTAAAAAAAAAAAAAACCAAAAAAATGGCAAGTCAGTTTCATCCTTCAAGGACAAGCAACGTCACTGCCTCCCAGGACTGAGGTTTCCCGACACTCCTAGACCAAGCCTGTGCCCCACCGGGCACACCTTGAAGACAGCGCTCAGTGCTTTTCTGGTAATCCGTGCTGTGCTCCCTAGAGGCCTCTCTGTGCCAGACCCCAGCGTGCTGGGGCCTGGCTCTCCAGCACAAGGCTGTCACACACTCCTCTCAGCCCCACCCCTGGGGGTTTCTGGCCAGGACAGGTGTTCAAATGAGTCTGTGGGACAGCCAGCACCCGGGGACAGCTCACCGCGGAGGTTCTTGACGAAGTCCTCCAGCTTCATCTTCCTCTCAGGCTTGACGTTGGGGCTGTACATGTCCGTGTTGAGCAGGATGATAGCAAAGGCCAGGATGAAAATGGTGTCTGGGTTCCGGAACTGCCGCACCACTCCAGGGTTGCAGATGCAGTACCGCTGGCTGGGGGCCGGGGAGGGAGGAAGCTCAGGCCGCCATACAGGAAGCAAGACTGCTCCTCGCTCATGCTGGGCCAGCACCACCCAGCTAAGGCTGTCTAAGCCTCAGTTCCTGCATCTGGTGAATGGGGACCACACTCGCCCCTGCTTACTTTAGGTGTAGTCCCTCCTACCTCAGTTTTAGTTGTGCACATGGCTGCCCAGGGGGAGGACTATATTTCCCAACTCCCTGGGAGCTTGGAGAGGTCACACAACTAAGTTCAGCCAATGGGACATGAGCAGACCTGATGTGGGCACCTGCAAGGCTGGGGCCCTCTTCCCCTACGTGGAATAGGGACATCACAGTGGGTGCTGGGCCTGCTTTCCAGGACCTTGAGGTGAAAGGGGCCTGGGCCTCTTCCACACCAGCCCAGAGGGAAATGCACTTTGCTTTGTCTCAGCCATGGCTGCTGTAGGACCTTTGCTACAACCACTGAACCAATGGCCTCACTAATACACCCTGCCTCATCAAGTCACCCCACTTACTGTTCCAACTGCCATCCCCCAAAGAGCCCCCTCCACTGGTGACCTCGTGGAGGAGCAGGTAAGAAGAGGCAGGGACAGGGCAGAGGAGCCAGGCAGTGCACTGTGATGAGGTTTACATGCTAGTAGAGGCTGCAATTCAGTCTTCTCCATCCTGGGGGCCCAGCTTAGTGCCACCCCCTCCAGGAAGCTGTCCTGGAAGGAGGGACTGAATGCCCCCTCCCAGGACCCTGGGGTTGTCCTCCTTCTGTGTCCTCGATCCTTGCAGCCCCACCACCAGTGCTAAGCCCATAGGCCAGGTCAGCAGCTGCTTCGTGTCTCCCATGCCCAGCACCCAGCATGGAGGCACCCACACAGCCGGCTGCATGTAGTTGAGGAATGCTACCTGTGTCCTCACATCCTAAGTCATTTCATCCCTCTCTCTAGGGTGCTACATGCTATTGTTATCCCCACTTCTCAGGTAAGGATGAGACACAGAGAAGTTAAATAACCAGCACAAGGTCACACAGCTGGTAAGTGGCAGAGTCAGTCACTGAATCAGACCATCTGGCTGTACGGCTTGTGCTCTGAATCACTGTAAGAGACCAACTGCTCCTTGTGCATGAACACATGGATGACTAGAAAGGCCAGCTCAGGAACGAATGGACAGCTAACGAGGACTGGGAGGGAGACAGTGCTCAGAATCCTAATTTGAATAGTCAGATTCCCAGTAGTTGCGATCTTAACCTCTTTCAACTTCAGCTTCCTCACCTTCAAAATTAAAATAGTAAGTACTGTCCCCTCCCCACTGCCCCCACCATGGCTGTAAGGGGCCCAGCACAGTGCCTGAAAACAGGAGGGGCCACTACGATCACCCCCAAAGCAATGCTCACAGACACTGGACCTAGCCTAGGTGGAGGGGATGAAGGGGGACTCAGGCCTTGCAGCTGGGAACATTCTCCCCTGGGATGAGGCACCCCCCCCCATCCTGCCCTGCCCCCGCCCTCCCCCCACCCCCACCCCACGCGGGGCCCCAACCTGAACGCCTCGATGAGCCGCTCCACTTTCTGAGCCTCTCCCTGGACTCGGATGTGCGCCTGGAACTTCCTGAGGGCCTCGTCCAGCTCCATGGCAGAGAAATCCATCTCGTCCACCACGCAGCTGGAACACAGACATGGCCATGGAAGCAGCCTTGGCCTGTGGAGGGCACCATACCCAGCTCTCTGCCTTCCCGCTGGGTGATGTGCACATGAGTTTCCATGGCACAGGTTGTCAATGGGGCAGTGCCCCAAGAGCCCGCAGGGACGGACTGCCACTTGGCAGGGAAGGTCCTCTGCATGGCTCCCTCCAATCAGCTGGGAGCGCTGCAGAATATGTCAAAAGGACCCCCAGGCTTTTGAGGAGCCCAGGAACCCCTGAAACTGTAGGGAGACACTCATGCTTGTGTTTGTGTGTAGTTCCCAGAGGCGCCAGAGCATATGGTCATTCTGGACCAGGGCCCTTCCTTACAGACAAGCACATTTAAGCACAGCCATCATGTACAGCAGACGTTGCCCTGAGATCTTCTCTACTTCTGCGAGGAGGCGGGGAGTTTGCTCCCCTCTGCATGATGAGGAAATGGGGGCCCAGGGCACCAAATTCCACTCACATCGAGGACATGGGCATGGAGGGCTGGGTTTTGCAGGTGCTTTTCCAGGGGCACCTTGGAGGGGCTATGCCACCCTCATCTGTGGAGCAAAGCTCAGAGGTGTTGGTCAATGGTTTCTGATGGGCCACACTTTCCTCATAGCCCCGCCCCCAGCCCCTGCCACAGTGACCCCTGAACAGAGAAGGTGGGGTCTGTACCAGGAACCCCGAGGGCAGAGACATTTCCCACTGTAGGCTCTGGCATCAGGTTTATCTCTGTAACAAATCTATGATCACACCCACTGGGCCACAGAGGCCCAGGCCTTCCCTCCCGTGGGGCGGTGGGCTCGGGTGTAGCTGTGGCTACTCCCACCCTGCTGCGAGCTCACGTCCTCATGGGGCAGCGGCCTTGGAGGTGGCTGCAGAGCGTGTGGGGAAAGGGACAGCAGGGAGCCTGAAGTGAGGATCTGCTGCCCAGCACCCAGCTGCTGCCCTGACCATGCCTGGGGTGGTGGGCTGGGGGAGTCTCGCCTCTTCCTGAGGCCACTGCTATTTTCTGACCCGAGGAGAACAATGCCCGGATTTCCTATGGACCAGGAACCGGCTTGGAGGGGCTGTACAGCACAGGAACGGCTGCAGGGGCTGGGGGGCAGGGGCCGGGCTGATTCACCAAGGGGCTAATCTGCTTCCCTGAACCATTTCCGCCCAGTTTAAACGAGGGGAGAAGGGCAATAGCACACTAACAATACAGTGGGCTTCTCTGGGCAAAGGGGGAACAGAGGTGCTGGGCAGGGAGACAGCAGCCCTGCCTGCACCCATTTGGCTGAGGAAGGGCACAGATGTTCTGCCGGGTGCCTGCCACATGCCAGCCAGCCCCAAAGTCCCAGCTCACTTTGCCTTGCATGTGTCTGAGTGTGTTTATGTGCATGTGTGTGTAAATGTGTGTGTGGGGGGGTGTGAGTACATAAATACATGCGTGTGTGTGAGTCCATGTGTGGGCACACCCAGGCCAGCCCCTGTCCCTCTGAGCCTTGGTTTCCTCCCTGTGAAACAAGGAAGGCACAGCACCCACTGCTGCCTCCCAGGGAAGCAGCAGAGAAGGCAGGCACACACGGGCCAGGCCCTGAGCAACATGAGGCCACACACTCCAGAGACTGCTGATCCTGGGTGCCTGTGTAGGGACAGGGGCCAGGCCACTGGAAGGGACCACTCTTTTTATCAGGTTAGCTCTTTACCCTGCTTTGACTTCTCTTCCTGTCCTACTGGCCTGGGTCAGGAAGATCCTCAAACACAGGGCCTGGGCAAGTTTCCCGGCAGGCAGAGCCAGCAGGCCGCCTGTCCTGAGCCAGCCTCCTGGTCTGCTAGCTCTGGCTTCTTCATCTGTTATAATAATGACACCCCACACCCACTCTCGTGGGGAGAGGATGCTGCAGAGCCTGTTACGTGGTAACTGCTGGATAAACAAGGATGCAAGCATGGCTGCCTTTCTACTCAGGACAGCATAAAAGGGGGATGGAGAGACTGAGGATAAACACCGGGCAGGACTTCTCCAAACTGCAAGCGATGCCTCAGAGTTGGGAACCCATGTTTCTGCAGGACCTACTCTCTGGGATTGTGGGGCTGCGGGATCAGGAGGTTGGGATTGGACTCTCATCCCCAAGTCTCCCAGCCACCAGAACAAGGCAGGGCAGAGCTTGGTATGGGCTGCCCACCCAGGGCAGCAGTGGGGTGAGCAGGGCCAGCTCCCTTCCCACTCTCCCGGGAGCAAATCAGGCAGAGCCAGAGGGGCCCGTGACTTCTAGCTGCCTGCTCCTGCCAGCCCTGCCACGCAAGGCCGCATGAACATGGGTCACTCGAGGGGTGTAACTGCTTGGTGCTGGCTTGGATTGACCATGTTGTAGGTAGGGGCTGGAGGCGCTGAGGGCACGTGCTGGAGGGGGGCAGGCGGGCAGTGGGTCAGTGTGAGAGAGACAGCCTGTGTGAGGGCGGGTGCCCACATGTGTGCCAGGCAGGCTGTGGGGTGCGAGTCTGTGCCCATGTATCCAGGAGCCAGGAAGAGAGCAGGGGAGGATTCAGCACATGTCCCCGCAAATGGCATGCCTGACACTGTGTGCGTAGCACAGGTTATGTGAGGAAGCATGTGGAAGTGGGTCCCCAGAACTCACTCGAGCACATCACGGTTGAATTGCTTCTGCCGGTTGCCCAGGAACTCGCCAATCATCTGCCGGCTGAGGCCCTTGCGCTGTAGGAGGAAGTGGGCCACCCCCACTGGCGTGTCTGGCACGAAGCCACGCTCGATGAGGTACTGGACTCCCTTCTCTGGCTTCCTGAAGGTGGGATGAGAAGCACACTCAGCTCTGGCTGCCCGGCCCCCCAGACTCAGTGGGTGGTCGATGTATTCCCTCCCTGCTCCCCAGCACCACAGCCAGTCCTCATCCCTATTCCTGTCTCCACAGGCATTTGGGGGTCTCTAGTCCTGTCTCCCACTTGGGTGGTGACTCAAGAGCCCAGGCTGGCACTGGGAGACCCTGGGCTCCAGGCATCCTGTCCTGTCCCACCCCAAACCTGAAATGTGGGGGGACCCTCCAGTGTGAAAGTCTTCACCCAGAACCGTCCTGACCCTGTGCCAAGTATGGGTGGGAAGGGCTCCAGGGGTGCTCCCATGGGTGCTGGGGAGGAACCCTCGCTCCCTACCCTGCCCGCAGTCCCTCCTTGGCAGCCTGGCACAGGCCCCAAATACCTGCACACGTGTACAAAACCGGGTTCCCTGCCTGGCCCAACTCCCTGCTCCCCTAGGTGTGGAAGCGCCGGCAGATGGAATCCTCTACTTGACAGATGACAGCCACCGCAGCATCCCGGGTGAGCACACACCGCCTGCTACCACTGTCCAGGCCCCATGCACTCACTCAGTGAGCTCTCACTCTGTGAGGTCAGCACTCTGGTCCCCTGTAGGCTCAGGGCCCACACTCGGAAGCCTGACAGCCACACGGCCTTGCCAGGAGCCTCCACTTGCCCCGTTGTAAAAACCCCCCGAGTCAGTACAATGAGACACCTGCAACAACGTGCTTAGTAAGCACTGTAAAGAGCTTGTAGGCTGAGCCCCCCACTTGCAGGTAAGCAATGGGGGTGCAGAGAGGCAGGGTTCCCAGCCGGGGCCGTGGCACTGGCCTTGCTCAGGAGAGGGCAGGTGTGCTAGCCCTAAGTGTGTTCACTGGAGACTGGGCCCCAGGAGCTCGGGTCTTTCCACCAGCTCGAGCCTCTTGGTGCCCATGGTGTATGCAGGGCCAGGCCTGGGCAGGATGGGCATGGAGCACGTGTCATGGACTGATGGGGCCCAAGCACACCACCCCTGCAGCTGGCTGTCTGTCTGCAGGGCCAGGTGGGGCCCAGGAGGCTGTGGGGGCATCACACTGACCCTGCTGCTCACACCAGCCCCTGGGAGAAGGCCCTGCCTCGGTGCAGCACTCCAACCATGCACGCCCAGGTGCAGGCCTCCGACTTCCCGCCTGTCTTGTGGTGGGTCTCACACTTAGCTGACATGGTTAGGAGGTTCTGGTAGTCAAAGGAGCCAGGGTGGCATGAGAGGGCTTTGAGGATGGCCACACATGTGACTCTCAGAGATAGGTGGCCTCCTCAACAAAGCTCGCCAGGCCACTCAGGGAGCTCTGCAGCATCCCTGGGGCCAGACTGTGTCACCAAGCCAGACTGGCTCCCTGATCCTCTGTCCCAAGTCCTTAGTCACTGAGGATTGTCAAGCAGTTGGGTATCCCCTCTAGGGACACTGTGCTTCCTCAAGAGTCCATGAAGGGCCCAGCGTGGCTTGCATACCATTGTCCCCCCTGCACACCCAGCACCTGTGCTGGGGTGGAGTCAGCCAGGTCACCCACTAACTGACTGGAGGTCAGTGTTCTTCCACCCCTGGCTGGGGGAATAGAGGAAAAGGCCAGTGTCCACCTGCCCCGATAAACCGTGCAGCTCCTGGCTGACAGCCGTGCCTTGCAGATACTGTACTTCCACATGCAAGCAAAAGCAAACCTCCTGGCTGCAAGGTGACTTTGCCATTTTTACCTCAGGATGACCACACACCCCTAAGCTTATCCCCAGGATCATGGCAGGGAGTGGCCTCCGGCCAGTGTGGCCCTACCAGGGAAGTGGTGACACAGTGGCCCTGCTCCCCTACTCGTGCTGGGAACCCAGGATGGAAGGCCCAGGTTTTGCTGTTCTAAGACCATGAGCCTCACTTCTCCCTGTGACTCGAATGTCTCCTACCAAGAACAGCTCCAATGCCCCAGGCCTCTCCAGCTGGGGCACCCAGGGTGGCTCACGCTTCCTCCCCGCCCTGCTCCTCACAGGCCCCAACCCACAGCCCCCTCTCCCCTCTCAGCTTTTACAAGAGGAGTCCCTACGCCTAGCCCACGGATGGGTTTTCTTTGGCCCACACATTGTTAACAAAAAGAATTCTAGTTAGTTGCCAAGATTTAAAAATTGGGAGAGTGCATATAAAATCTGGATTTCTGGCTTCTTTTGAAAAATCAGACCTTCTGGCACCCTGGGCCTGTGCTCCTGTGAAGCAATGACTGGAGGGCTGCACTGCCTGGTGTCCGCCCACACAGGTTGGCACTCTGTCCCCACCCTGGGCTGCCTAGTCCCTCTGGCTACTGACCTGCTGCTCAGGTCCAGGCCCAGCCAGGCTTTGTCTCCTCTCGGTCCACAGGGGGTGGCTGCTCTCCCTTCTTTGTCCCCATCTGTCCCCTCCTGTGTTTACATGACATGTTCGGGGACTTCTAGGACAAGGCTCCTGGGCCCTGGAGGAGCCCAGAGCGCAATGGGAAGCAGGGAAGGTACTTCGGGAAGCGGGAATGTGGGCTCTTCAGGGATTAAGCGAGCACCACTTGTCTGCCGTGCTAGGCGCCACTCTGGATGGCAGCAAAGAACAGAGCCGCTGTGAATACCAAGTACACCATGGGTCCTGTCCACTGTATAAGTGATGGGGTGGGTGAGGAGGGGCTCCTGCAGGTGCAGCAGGGAGGCCTTCTCTGAGCAGGTGACAATGGACACAGACTCGAGTGATTACAGAGCTTTCTGGGCAGAGGCAACAGCAAGGGCAAAGGCCCTGGGACAGATGGGGGTGGGTTTTGCAGGCTCGAGGATCCGAGAGGCTGTTCCAGGGTGGCTGAGTTCAGGGACCCTGGAGGAGGGGATGGGCGCAGTGGGGTGGACAGGCCAGACCGCATAATGCCTTATGTTATGAACAGGCAGTGAGGGGACTGCATTTCCATGTCTGAGAACCTCGGTCAGGAGAGCGTAGGCCGGGGCCCCAGCTGGGAGCCAGGCAAGGTGCTCCTGCAGGTACCCAACTGAGGTGCAGTGGAGGTGGTAGAGAGGGGCTGGGTCTAGGACACAGTCTGAGGGTAGAGATGCCAATATTTGCTGATGGATCCGTGGGGTGAGGTTTGGGGAATAGGGGGGGAAGGAGGGGGAGGGACACAGAGTAATGAATCCAGGATGGCTTCAGCTTTTAGCCTGAACCTAATGTGGGAGGAAGTGATTCCACCTGGCAGGTCTCAAGGGTGATGTCACAGAAGAGAGGAATCTGAACTCACTGGGCCGGGACCAGTGCCTAGGAGTTGGCCAAGCAGTTGTGAGGAAAGGTGTGTTGGCAGGAGGTCCAAGTGGGGCGCTGGGGAGGTGACCACAGACTGGGAAGGTGGGTGCCAGGCTCCGGGGTTGGGATGGGGGTCTCTGAATGGCCCCACTAAGGAGCAACTGGCCTTAAACAGTCTCCCTGACAGCAGCCAGCCAGCACACAGAGCGTTTACTGGTGTGAATCCCCTGCCCATAGGGACCCTGCTGGCCCCTTAGCCATGCAGGGAGGCCCTTACTATCCCAATCTGTTCTTGGTGGCCCTGCCAAGTGGCAAGTTTTTGATCCACCTGCTCCCTTGCAGAGCTCCATGCTGCCTGCTCATGGAGCACACGCCCCACAGGGTCTGCTATGCGTCACACATGCCAGAGGTGGGCCAGAGGTGCCGATCCCCGGGCACCCACTCCCTGCTCTTGTGGCAGGACTACACTTCCCTGCCCTCCTCAGTGAGGGAGCCACGGGACATGCTTGGCCACTGAACTGTGAGCAGAGTGGGTATGTGTCATTTGCAGGGGGCAGCTGTGTGAGCGCCTATGGCCACCTACCTTCTTCATACCTTCCACCAACATTTAGTGAGCACTTACTCTGGGCCAGGCACTGTGCTAGCACAGTTATTGTCCAAATCCAGTTCCCATCCTTGAAAAACATGCCTTCTAGTTGGAGAGGGATAAGGAGGGAGATAAAATCCGAGGATACAGAGATACATGACAGCACAGGGGCCAAGGGCTTGGCCATGGGAGCTAGAAGTCTGGGCTTAAATCTCGGCTCCACTTACTGGCTGGGTGACATAAGGCAAGTTACTTAACCTCTCTGTATGATGGGGATAACAACAACGCACATAATGGAGTTATTGTGAAGAATACATGAGTTAATACAAATAAAGCACTATGCCTCTAAGCCCTCAAAAATTATTGTTGGCTATACGATGGGAAGGAAAGGCCAGGGCTAGGAAGAACTACACCAGGGTGATGTCACAGAGGCCTGAGAAGGCATAGACTTCAGCTGGAAGGGGTACTTCCCTGGTGAGGCAGCACTGAACCTGGAGCCAGGAAGAGGGTCCCTGGTGGAGAAAACAGCCAACACAAAAACCTTATTTGACTGATAACAAAATGGGAGAACAGAAAGGTCAAGTATCTTAGCTCCAGGTTGCCCCCCAAGATAAAGAAGACTTTTAATCCACTCTTCTGCCCTGAGAAGTCACTAAAAATTCCCTCTACCCTCCCCACTCCCCACCACTGCTGCAAATCCACTCTGTCCAACTCTGTTGAGTCACCCCCACCCCCGCAATTTCTCCTGCACACCCCCCATTACCCTTGCTTTAGCTTTTCTTCATTGCACCCTGTAAGGATGCAGCACTAATAAGGTGCCAACTGCAGCATTTTCACCATCTACACCTGACCTGCCTCTGCATCCTGGCCTAGCCATCTCCCTGAAGCACTTTGGCAGGCGGTGGGTAGTTGGAGAGCCCCCAGCTCCGCCCCTGTCCTGTCTGCTTCCAGCTCTGGCATTAGCTGCCTCCTTAAGGCTGGCTGAGCCAGCTTTTCTTGACATGTGACGCTGATTCAGACTCAAGTGTGACAGGTGAGCACAGACCATATAGTCACTTCCTTCATATGCCTCTTGTCGCCACTGGGCTGCAAGCTGAGCAGTGGGTGCAGCAGTGAGCTCTGTGCAAGACTGAGCGAGAGCAGTGAAGGCTGTGAGTGGCACTTGAGAGACACACCTACCTGCTGGAAGGAAACACCAGGTGCTGACCCTGCTCTTATCCAGCAGGGCGTGCAACGTCAAGGAAAGAGTTCTCCAGTCTTTGTTTTATTTTATTTTTTAGAAATGGGGTCTCTCTCTGTCACCCAGGCTGGCCTCGAACTCCTGGGTTCAAGTGATCCTCCCGCCTCAGCATCTCGTGTAGCTGGGACTACAGGTGCACGCCATCACACCCCGCCCCAGTCCTTTTTTAACTGTTCAGACTAAGAGATGAGGAAGTGGACGCTGCCCAGCACCTAGCGTCAGCCTCCAATTTCCCTCCCCACCCTCGAGCTCTGTCTCCATGACCCAGCAGGCTAACTTCACTCCCCACTCCAGGCCCATCAGAGCCTGCATGCTGCTGGCCACAGGAAGTGGTTCAGAGAGGCACGAGGGCCAGGAGGATCATTTGTCTTCCTGCTGGGGGCCATGAGGTTGGACCACAGGCCCAGGGACTTCTGTCAGGGAGGACCTGGCAAGGGACAGGGCCAAACCTGGGGAAGACAGGGCTGAGAAACACCCATGGATTTTCAAGTCCACGAACCAGTAAAGCCTCTTTGCTTAAACCAGCTTGACTGGGTTCCTGTCACTTGCAACAGAGAAGGCCCTGAGTGCTACAGAAACCACAGAGACCAACACAGGGGGTCTGTCTCCCTAGAATGCCTGGGGACCCCCGTGGTCAGAGGTCTGAGTTCACCTGGTAACTGCTCTTAGGTGTGAGGACGGACTCACCAAGTGTGGCACTCAGAGAGTCCCTGCACACCCAGAAGTGCCTTTCCAATGTGACAATCCAGGCTTGAATCTCTCCAAGGTCCCACAGAGGGGTGGCCACCTTCCATCTGCTCCCACACCTCCAGGGCCAGCAAGCTCACCACCTCGTGAGACTGCCTGCTTTATCCAGCTCTGATTTTCACATAGTTCTTTCTGACAGTGTGAACCCAATCTGAAAGTGGCTGCCAGGGTCTTCTTCGGCACTTATCCCAGAGAGAAGGTGGGAGAATCACCCTCCAAAGTGTGGCTAGCATGCCCTGTGGGGCCTCCCTTGACACTGTCTTCCTTTCTGAAGGGCTCAGCACCAGCCACTTCAGACCCAGGACAGAGCTAGGGACCCTTGGGCCTCAGAAGGTGGTGAGGGCCACAGGCTGGAGTGGCCCATGTCAAGGAGAATGGGACCCCAGCCTCCAAAGACTCAGCTCAAAGTGTTCCTAAGAGAGCCTGTCTTTTAAACTGCGGGCATGTGCTCTGGGGCCACAGGCTCTCGCGGCCAGCCTTCTGGCCCTGTGGCCTTGCACATGTGCCTCGCCCTCTGGGCGCTGGCCGCCTTCACGGCACTCCAGGGGATTACTGTGAGGCTTCAGTGAGATAATCAGCATGGAGTGTTTAGCCCGGGCTGGCTACACAGGCTGGGTCTCCTCACTGCTGTCACTATGAATGACAACAGACATGCTAAACACAGGAACGTGGCGTTGGAGTGGACAGATCAGGAGCCCAAGCCCAGCTGTGCTCCTTCCTGAGAGAGGCTGGACAAGCCCCAGCACCCTCTCAGCCCTGCTTCCCTATAGGAGAGGGGCGGCCCCTGTGGCGCTGGAAGGGTGAAAGGGTATTGCACCCTCCACACTCCCAACCATGCTCCCTGCCTCCCTCCCGCAGCAGCTCTTGCAGGTAGGACAGCACCTAGCGGCTGGCAGGCCCCAGGGGCCAGGTGCAGGGCGGAGGGGAGGCCTGGCCCACAGAGCAGGCTGCC
Organism: Daubentonia madagascariensis; assembly: GCA_023783475.1. NCBI lineage: Eukaryota > Metazoa > Chordata > Mammalia > Primates > Daubentoniidae > Daubentonia > Daubentonia madagascariensis. Next base: position 139,248 of record JAKFHU010001783.1, read on the forward strand.
TCCAACCCAAGAGATATGGCTGGAAGGGACCTCAGGGGCCTGATGAATAGCTCCTGCCTAAGCAGGAGTCCCACCCACCACACTGTCACCCAAAGTGGTCACTGAGGCCCTCAGAGACGAGGCACTTACTCCTTCTGAGGGTATCTGTGTCATTGCAGGGTGGCTTGGGGCTGAGAACACTCTTCCAGAGGTGGGAGAGGTCTGGCCTGGCCCCCCAAGGTCCACCTGGGTCCATGCCAGAGAACAAGAGCGAGGGACGGGACGTGACAGAAGAAGCAGGCACAGTGAGCATGCACTCCTGAATCCAGGGATCGGGGTGGGGGGTCCCACACCCTCTGCGGGCAAAGAGGCGACAGGCTCAGTGAGGGCCTTGCTGGGCGCTGACCCTGGCTCCCCATGCTGCGGCGACCCCAGGACCACTGCTCAGGGCTGCATGGCCTCCCACAAGTGGTGAGGCTCTGCCTCCTGGACTCAGTTTACAGAACTGTCACTGGGTGTGGAGGTGCAGAGCCCAGGGTTACACCCCTGTTAGCAGTTCCTACAATACGGACTTTAAGATGTGTTCAGGAGCCAGGTGCCTGGGTATGACCTAGTTACCGAGTCCAGTCCAGTCACCTGCCAGCTGTGTGCCCTTGGGCAAGTTCCCCTCTCAGAGCCTCAGTTCATCCATCTGTAAAGTGGGGTTACTAACAGTGTGCACTCCACAGGAGAATGTGAGGGGACTGTCTGTCCACCTAAAGCAGCGCCACCAATCACACGTGGCCAGAGCACTTGGAATGTGGCTAGTGCAACTAAGGGACTGAATTAATTTTAGTTTTCATTTAAATAGCCACCTGTGGGTCAGAGTGCTACCCACACGGTGTGAAAGGGGCAAGTTTCCCCGAGTTAATCTCTGAGCTGAAGGCAACTCCAGTGTCTGCCAGGATTTTTCATGGGTGTTAATGAGTTGATTCTAAAATTCATGTGCAAGGATAACTCCCCAAGAAGAGCCAAAACAATCTTTTTTTTTTTTTAGAGATGGGGTCTTGCTATGCTGCTCAGGTTGGAGTGCAGTGGCTATTCACAGGTGTGATCATAGCTCACTGCAGCCTTGAACTCCTGGGCTCAAGTGATCCTCCTGCCTCAGCCTCCAAAGAAGCTGGGACTACAGGCATGCACCACCATTCCCTGCTCCAAGACAGTTTTTAAAAAGAACAAGAGAAGGGTTCTTGCCCTAATAAGAAAACATATCAAACTGTAGTAGTTAAAATTCTGATATTGGCAAGGGCATAAACAAACAAATCTTCTAACCATTAGCATGGAGCTCCATGAGAATCTTTACTCTTTTCTTTTTTTTCAAAATAGAAACAGGGTCTTGCTCTGTTGCCCAGGCTTGTCTTGAACTCCTGGCCTCAAGACATCCTCCCACCTCAGCCTTGCAAAGCACTGGGATTACAGGTGTGAGCCACCGCACCTGGCACAAGAATCTTTATTCTGTGTGCTGAGATGTCCCGGGCCCCCTAAAAGAGTGCCTGGCATGCAGTATGTGTCCAATAAATATTCGCTCAATGAATGAAAGGATCTAAGCACAGACCCCTGTTCCTGTAGGAATTAGATGGCATTTCAAGTCAGCAAAGAAAGACTATTTAATAAATTGGAGACAATTGGCTAATTCATAGAGCATAACTAAAGTTAGGCTCTTTACCTTGTATTGTTCTCCAAAAGAAATTCCAGATTGAAGTCATAATATATATAAAACAAAACTTTGGAAGTATTAAAAAGTTTTTAAACTATGTTTATTACTTCGGGCAGAGCCTTTTAAAATAAAACATAAAAAGCCAAAGTAACTACAAAAAGGAAAACATTGATGATTTGACTAATTAAAATTAAAAACTATTAGACGAGAGAGCATAAACAAGATGTGCAACTAAAACCACTAAATTGTATGCTGTTTATAAGAGTGAATTTTATGGTATGTGAATTAGACCTCAGAATAAAAATTTTTTAAAAAGACAAGAAAGACAAGTGATAGGAAAATATCGTAACTACAAAGGATTAGTATCCACAATATATAAAGAACTCCTAGTAATGAGATGTTCTCAAAATTGACAAACAACCAACAGAAAAACAGGCAAAGAATATCAACAGGCATTTTATAGACAGTCTAAACAGCCAAGACACACTTACAGATGCTCCACCTTTGAGGTAAGCTGGTAAAGGCAAATTAAAACAACCAAGAGACACAGTTTCTATCCAGTGATTGGGGGGAAAAAGAATGCTAAGTCTTGCCAAGTGTTTGGGGGAAACAGGAACTCTTAAATCCAGCAGCAGAGTGTGGAAATGGGTAGAGCCTCCTTTTAAAGAGTAACCTGGGCAGTTCCTACTTCAATTAAAAACATGCCTACCTAAGACCCAACAATTCCACTTCTAGCTATCTTATCTAGAAACCTGCTCGGGTGTGTGTGTAAGGGATTATGTCCACGGTCATACCATCGATCACTGTGAAAAAGCAATTGGCTAAAAATCTACAGATGGCCATACCGCGGACTACCACACAGCAGCTCACAGGAACAAGGCAGCCTATGCTCACAGCCCAGCAAAAGGCACAGTGACATCCCAGTGAGACAATGTAACATAGTCCCAGGCCCCAAGTGATGTTAGCAAGGATCAAAAAATAGCAGATCATACGCATATAGGCCTCACTCTGTGGCAAGTCCTGCTCCCAGCATTCCACACATACCAACTCTTCCTCCTCGTAGCCCTGTGAGGTGGGTGCCACTGGCATCAGCCCACTTCACAGATGCAGACGCTGTGGAACAGGAGGCTGCGCCGCCCCAGGACGTAAAGATAGGAAGCGGGAGGGCTGGGATGTGAAGCCAGGTCGCCTGGCTCCAGAGCTGTGTTCTCAACTATGGCTGTCCATAGTTTCTAAGAGTACGCACAAATGCACAGGATATAAGATCTGGAAAGAGAAACTGCAAAATGCTAAGAGTCAAAGAGCTAAGAGTCAAAAAGCCTTAGCTGAAAGGCTTGCATTTTCTGTGGAGAATATATTTACTTGTCACACATGTAATTAAAAATTAATAGAACAAGAAAGAATCTACCAAGACCAAAGCTGGTTGGCTGAGGAAGACTGTGCTGGCCTCCATTTATCCACTCTTTGGAGACCCCCAGTTACCCAGCCTTGCCACTATGGGACCCAGGCCTGGGTCTAGAATGACCCTGGAGCCGGGCTGTGCCCAGGAGCAGTGGGAGCAGACTTGTGGGACAAAGTTGGGACGGGCTCAACATGACACGACCCTCCACTGTCCAGGGCACTGCTCCAGCTGTGGCTCGCGTGGCAGTGGGGCTGGCCCTTACATGCAGCAGGCCACCAGCAGATCGGCGCCTCAGGAGAAAGCACCCCTGGCAGGTGTGAGATGTCCCAGACTCAGTTCTTAGCTGAGCAAGGACCCATAGCCCACGGCCCCTGGCTAGCCCCAAGTGAACACGCCATTCCCTAGACCCACTTCCCACAGGGCTCTCTGATACCACCAGACAGCACTTCCATCTGTACCAGGATGGTTCAAAAGTGCCCTGTCTCCCAACCTAGGAGAAGAGGCAGCAGGGAGCAGAGAAGTACAGCCCGGCATTGGCCTCAAGGGGGCCAGGCCACTCACCATCCTAGTGTGAATTTCTGGGAAAACCATTGTCTGCCCCTGGCTCCCAGGATGTGTGTCAGAAACCACCAGGCAGGCTGGCCACATCCTCTCCATGTCCCCAAACCCCAGGGAAGTCAGTACCAAGTCGGTGTCTGATGACCCCAAATCCCAGAGGCCCCAGGGATGGAAATAACGTGACATCTCAGGCTTCAGAAGGGCCTGCTGGCGTCCCCTGAGGGAATGCTCAGCCCTCCTCTCCTTCCTCATGTTATTTTTGGTTGTGCTAAGAATAGTCTGCTTTAAATACCCGTCCCCTCCTTGGATCTGCTCTCAGGACTGCCTGACAGCACCTTTCCCGGACCCCCATGGGAAGCAGCCACTCAATGAACCCAATTCATGTAGCTCCCCAAGACCTGGCATCCTCCTTCCCCCAGACAAGGCCCTGGGTCCAGCCTGCATCTGCCCCTGGGGTGCCCCCCCAGACAAGGCCCCAGGTCCAGTCTGCATCTGCCCCTAGGTTGTCCCCCGAGACAAGGCCCCGGATCCAGTCTGTGTCTGCCCCTGGGTTGTCCCCCACCAGATAAGGCCCCGGGTCCAGCCTGCATCTGCCCTTGGGTCCTCCCCACCTCCCCGACATGGCCTGTCATGCCCTTGCTCAAAGGCCTTTGTGCCCTGCATCACCTTGAACCTGACATGCAAGGCTGGGTAGGGCATGGCCCAACACACCGCTTGCTTGTCACACCATACGGAGGTGACATGATGGATAGGGCCTTGGACTCGGGGCTGATGACCCTCTCTTAAGTTGCTTCACCACAGAAAAGCCCCCATTCTGCCCCACTCAGCCTGTCAGTGTCTGCCATGCCCATGACAGTGGCTCTGGGAGGGGCCAGGCCTCCCTCACAGCTGGAATCTCCCCTAACACCTTGCATGGTGTCTCACCCTGCCCACTCTGAACCTCAAACTCGGCCCTGTGTAGGCAGGTGGGCGCAGCACAGGACAGCTCAGCCCTGCTCACCTGCCAAGGCCCAGTGCTGTGGCCGCCGCCCGCCCTGCTCCTCCTCCGCGGCTGCCCTCTGGTGGGACCAGCAGTGGGCAGGGGGGTGGCCACCCCCCCCATCGGGTACTCACTTGTTGAAGAGGTTCAGGCCAATGCGATAGTGCCTTTTACGGATGACGTCGTTGCTAAAGGCAGGCGAGTCCCAGCTGTTGCGGGTCTCCTTGTGGTAGGTCTGCTTGCTGAGTGTCTGCTCCCGCAAGCTGTCACGGGATGATGACTCGGAGCTGCAGTTGATGGTGTCGTTGGAGTTGGACGTGCTGTTGATGCTGTCGTTGTCACCATCTGAGTAGTCCGACTCAGACTTGCTCTGCCGGTTGGCTGAGCCGTTGATGGCCAGGTGGCTATCCAGGGGCCTGGAGGGCCGGGGCCGCAACTCCGGCTCCTCTCGGGGTAGGCCTTTTGGGGGGCCACTGTGGGGGCCATGCTTGGGGCTGCCCTGCTGCCCACCGAGGCTGCGCTCATAGGCACTCTGCCTCTTGAGCGAGCCCCGGTCTGAGCGGTCACTGAGGTCCACGGAGCTGTCGCTGGGTGGCTCGATGGTGAGCAGTGGGAGGTGCTCCACCCGCAGCCGCTGCTCCTGCCGCTCCAGTGACGGCGTGCTCCGGCAGCTTGTGTCCGTGTCGGCCTTGTCCTCCTTGTGGGCCAGGGCCCAGTAGTCCTGGGCTGTACCCCCAGCCCGCAGCCGCAGGTCCGACTCGGTGCTGGATGGCCGGTCCGCCACCTGCGAGAGGGGCAGAGGAGGTGACAGCTCCTCCTCGTCAATGTACAGGGTGACATCACTATATGAGGCTGTCATCTCATCCAGTTTGCGGTGGTCCATGCTGTGCAGGGCCGGCTTGGGCTCGGCATCCCGGGCCCGCACCGTGTCCAGGGCTGGTGCCTCCTCGGAGTGTAAGCTGCGGCAGTTGAGCGCATCATCGATAGACTCCGCCAGCGATTTCACCTGCCGGGAAAAGGCATCTTCCAGCTCTGTGATGGCGTCTGCAAAGTCGCTGGAGGGGGCTGGAGACTTGAGGTTAGACGCCTCTCCAAGGTCACCACACTCAGAGGGCACCAGGGCCCCCAGCTGGGAGCCATCATTGGTCACTGAAACCTGCTTCCCCTCAAAGTAAGAGCTGTGCACTTTCTCAGGCCCCTCAAAGGAGAACTGCATCCTCATGTTGGACAGCACAATCCGGCGCGACATGCGGTTCTCTGACATGGAGCTACGGAGGCGCTCAAAGTTCTTGTTCATCTGGTACTGGCGGAACGCTGTCTGGATGGTGCGGGCCGCATGGCGGGTCACAAGGCGCCCCCCATACTTTCGTTCTAGCATCTCCACCTGGGGCGGAGAAGAGAAGAATGAGGATAGCCCCGTGTGCAGGCGCAGCATGGCATCTACCAAAGCTCGTTCTCGCTTCCTAACCTTGTAGTGGCGCAACCTGGGAAGGTCTCAGCACATCCCAAAGTTGGTTAGAGCAACTGCTGAGGGATGCTGGTGGGCTTATGTGAAATATAGGTGCCCTAAAGTGAATGCAAATATGCTTTTCTCAGAATTTTTTTTGGAGACAAAGTCTCACTCTGTTGCCTAGGCATGAGGGCAGTGGTGTCATCATAGCTCACTGCAACCTTAAACTCCTGGGCTCAAGCAATCCTCCTCCCTCAGCCTCCCGAGTACCTGGGACTACAGGCATGTGCCATCATGCCCAGCTAATTTTTAAATTTTTTTGTAGAGATGGGGTCTCACTGTGTTGCCCAGGCTAGTCTTGGACTCCTGACCTCAAATGATCCTCCCACCTCAGCCTCTCAAAGTGCTAGGATTACAGGTGTGAACCACTGCACCCAGCCATTAAAAGGCAGTGGGATACAGTATGCTGTGTTTCCCAAGCCTCTTAGGTCACAGACTCCTTTGGCCCGGGTGCACCTTGTGGCATGCAGTCTAACAAGAACACTTTTGGAGATACTGGAAGAAGTGAAGCCAGTCCCTCTAGGGAAGAGGAACCTGACGCCCACGCAGCTTAAGAGACCTGCCAAAGAGCTTGGCGAGGCCCTGGGGTGCTGAGGATGAGCTGCACGCTTCCAGACTTATTTCTTTTCTATGGCATCAGCCAGCTCTTGTGGCCAGAGGAGTCATTGAGTTTCAGGGAGACCCACGAGATTTGCTACACTGAGGAGCAGGCTTCAAGGCCAGGTGCCTGGGTTCTGATCCTGGCTCTGCCCCTCGTTAGCTGGAATAAGCCTTGGACCTGTGCAGTTCCTCAGTTTCCTCATCCATAAAATGGGAGTAGCACTGGGACCAACTGCTACAACTGTGGTGAGCCTCAACAAGACAGAGGCCAAGGGCTTGGCACTTGCCGAGCACAGGGGCAGCTGGCTGGAGGACCCTCAGCTGCATTCCTGGAAGGCGTTTAGTCTGCGAGGCCCCCAAGCTCCCTCCCTCTACAGGTGGGCTAATGGAGGCCCAGAGCTGAGACTCAACACACACTCAAGAGGCTTGCAGGCTCTGAGTAGCTCTCACTCTTGGGCACTACCGTTCCTGATGGCTTTTCTCCATGTTTGGAGATGGGGTGCACAGCTATCATTCTTCAAGGACAGGGCTGCAAGCAGGGAGGGGTGCTGGGCAAGCTCTCAGGTGCCCCAGTGTGACATGGGCCTCCCAAAGTCCTAAGGCTCACACCGGCCCACCCACGACCAAGGACAGCCATGAAGGCTGCTCCCTGTGCCTTGCTCCAGAAAAATGAACACACCCTGCAGGTGGAGCCGGCTCTGTGTGAATCAAAGAAAAGCTAAGATAAGGAATTGACTTCTCCACCAAGCCAGGCCTCTCGGGGTGCTAGCAGGGCAGGCATTTGATGAGGGGCTAGAAGAGGTCTCAGGTCCCTAGGAGTGAGGCAAAGCACTGCACCTGCCTGCTTGGTCCCACCTGCCCACGACACACCAGCCATCACACCAAGACGTGATGGTAGAAAGGGAAACACACACAGGTCCTTGCCCTCGAGGAGCCAAGAGTCTGTCAAGGAGAACAGACAGACACAGGCGCAGAAATGAAATCAAGCTGAAAAGATGCCAGGCAAAATGAAGGCTGTGGCCTGAGTCAGGGGGCGGGGGGGGGGTCTCAGGGCTGCCATGGGGCCTGGCACACCTGCGTGTGGAGCCTGGTCCTCTGGCTTCCCAGGCAGGTGGCCTGGACAAGTGACTTCATGTTTCTGTTCACCTCCCTGCCAAGTCAGCATGTCAGGAGTCTCCATGGGGCCAATCCATCTCAGGGACACCTGTGAAACAGGCCCAGACAGTACCCTAAAACAGTGAATGTATCAGCTCTCTGGGGCTCACAGAAGGGGGCAGGCAGGCTGGATGGAGAAGAGCTGGGGGGCAGGGATCAAAATGACTTTTCTAAGCCCAGCCAGGCCCAGAGTCAGCCAGGGTGGTTCTGCTTTTTCTCTTCCCCTGAAGTTACTGAACGCCATCCAAAGAGATGACCTCACTTCCACATCTGTAAGCAAAGAGTTTCTATTTTTTGGGTTGTGAGTGGAATTCAGAAAGCCCACAGGGCCAATAAGGGGCCCAAGGCTGGACTCTGGGAAGCATTTTCTTCCCTCCTCCCTTTTTGCCCAAGAAGGCCTGTGGTCCTGGCACCCCTTGTCAACCCTGGGTGAGGGTGTCACAAGCACCGGGGCCACCAACTCTGGCCTGGAGCTCACTGCAGGGCCGTATCGCCTGCTGGCTCTGGACCTCACACACCAGGCAGCCACTCTGTTTTCCCGAGGCCTCTTTCCCTAGTCTGCATGTGTGTTGGGGGCGACAGGACATCAGGAAGGCAGAAAAGGGCTCTGCGTTTAGTCACTGAAGCCCCTTGTAGTCCCTCCCCCAAGGGGATGCACACTGACCCAGGCCTGCTCTTACATGTCCCCCAAATTCACCATGGTCATTCTTCTTTCTGAATGTAACTAAGCCAGGCCCAGTCTAAAAACTTGCTGGAACCCAGGGGCAGGAATTCCATTAACACCTGCTCACCTAGTGTGTGTGCTAGACACTGCACACCCTCGTCTGATACCCACAGCAACTTCTGACCTCCCGGGGCTTTCAACGCCCCACTTCTCAGGTGAGGAGAGGCCCAGGAGAGGGAAGCAGCCATCCCAGGCCACGCAGTTAATGGTAGGGGAATTGACCCGGTGGCCAGGGCTCTCCCGTCAGGCCCTTAACTCGCCCTGTAAAGGGATACTTCGGAACAGTGGGGACGAGGAACCGAGAGGAATGCCCTTCCACAAAGCAGAACTGTCACTGCTTCATGATACAGGGACAGTGCCTGACGTCCACCCAGGCCTCCTGCCCTCAAGCACAGGAAACCACCAAAGGTGCAGAGGGCCAGGGGCCAGAACACGAGACTACCCACTGGACGCCTTTCATGCAGATGGGGCTTTGTGTTACCCAGATGCAAGACTCCTTGTGCAATTGGCACCCTGCTTTCATCTGGCAAGTCCTGTGCAATCTGTCCTATTCCCACTTTTGCCTTGCTTGCCAGGAAGCTCAGCAGAGTGTCAAATGCTCAGTAGCCCTCAGTGTTGCCTCCTCCCTCTCACCTCTTCAGTACCTCTTCCCAGCCTTCCCTCCCATCTCTCACACACACCAAGCTCGTTCTTACCTCAGGGCCTTAGCACCCACTCTTGCCTCTTCCTGGAACACCCAGTTCTAATGCCACCTTAGAGAGGGCTTCTCTACCACCCTCATCTAATGCTGTCACCTCCCACAGCCACTCTTTTTCTTTCCTCAATTTTGTAATCCCTAGAGTTTGCATCACTTTCTGGAATTAATGGTCTCTTGACTGCTAACTTGCTCATGTCCATCTCCTGTACACAGTGTCAGCTCAAGAGCAGCAGCCTCGTCGCGTTCACTGTTGACTCCCCAGTGCAGTGTCTGGCACGCGGTGGGCATCCAACTAATATGCACAGGATGAAAATGAACAGCTGCAGCCATGTTAGGCCTGTATTAAGCATACAGTTATCTTCACAGATAGACAGCCTCTGGTAAGTCTTAGCCTTTCTCATTTCTATTTTAACGTCCTGCTGCAGATACCTTTTACTATAAACTATCTGTGATCCACTTTGGATCTGGGCACCCTGGATAAATGGAACAGAGACTGTTCTCCCTGCCGTTGGCCTGGCCAAAGCTGCAGGGCGGCACTGAGAGCCGGGTGAGAAGGGGCTAAGTGAGGAATTCTCTTTGCCAGGAGAGAAGACCCACCCTGGGCAGTCCCCACCACTCCCTCAGGAAGGTGGGGCCACACCAGGCCCAGACCTCTGCTCCTTAAAGGACGAACAGGAAGATGAGGGAGTAGAGAGAGGGCAGTCCAGGCCGCAGGACAGCTGTGGGCAGGAGGGAGGGCAAGGTGACTTCTACGGCATGGAGTCTGGGTGCTGTCGGGAAGGGTCCGGCTGCTGGGAGTTATGAGGAGCCTGTCCAAAGCTCGGCGTCTAGGAGCAGGGCAAGCCTGCCGAGCTGCTTCCTGGCAGCCCAGGGTTTCTCCTGAAGCCTGAAACTGCTAAGAGACTTGTTCTTCCACTGGCTCACTCATGTGTTCATTTGTTGATTCACTCGGGTTCTTATTAAAGGGCCTACTATGCCTGCCTGCATTCTGAGGGACTTGGAAGTGAGAGCTCTCTGCCTCCCCAGGGACTCACACCCTAGCTCTCCCCTCCTCCACCACCCCAGCAGAGACAGGACTCTCCTCTCTCCCCTGAACCCTGAAAGGCTGTCTCTAGTCCTTCCTGGAGCCCAGCCAAGCAGGCAGGCTGCTCATCCTCTGTTCTACACAGGTGCCCACCCCACGGTGGGTCTGTGCCATCTCTCTGGACAAGGCCCCTGGTGGGGGGAGGGAGTACACCTCCCATGAAGTAACTCCCCACAGGACACGGACTTGTGAACCAGGAGGGATATAATAAGCAACCTCACCTCACTGGCTGCAGCTGGGCTTGGCGTTCTTTGCCGAGCTTGTGCTATTTATGTTGTAAACTGACCTCCCTCCTTCTCTCCCTGGACGCTCCCTCCCCCAGTCCTCTCCCGGGTCTGCAGAATCTCTGTGCCCTGGTGGTGCTTGGCTATGATGCTCAGATGCCTACCCCAGCCCCAGAGCCAGGCCGTGAGGGGCATGGAACCCGGGCAAAGGCCTCATCTGAGGACGACTCTGCGTGAGTACCCAGGAGGAATGTCAGATAGTCAAGTCCCTTCAAGTAGTCCACCCAAGCCAAGTTGGGGCAAAAGGCTCCCAGGAGGAGCAATAGGCAGAGCTCAGGCTGAGGCAAAGGCCAGATCATTAGCAAACAGACACCCTAACTTGAACCTGCTGGGGAGAGCTGTCTGACAGCAGAGAGATTCCTTGGCTGCCTGTCGTGCCCGGGGAGGCCACAGGCAGTGGGTAGAGCTGCCTTGCCTCTTGTACTTGTGTGGCCCAAGGGGCTGCATCCACCTACCTGCTTGTCCTGCAGGTCTGAGGAGAGCTCATAGCTCTCAGAGAGTGAGCGGGAGCGCTTGATAGCCTCCTCCTCTGCCTGCTTGCGCAGGATGGAGGTCGAGTGCTGCAGCTTGGGCCTCCGCGTGCGCTGCTGCTGCCCCGGTGGCCCCGAGTACAGCCCATAGGCTCCCACAGACGTGTGCTCGTAGTGGTCCGGGCTCAGGCTGGAACCGGGCACCAAAGGGCCCTGGTGGTAGGCTGAAGGGCTGTCCAGGGACGTGCCAGTCTCGCTGCTGGGGGCCTCGCCCTCGACGCTGCAGAGGAAAGAGAGGTGAGAAACTTCCTGTGCGCAGAAAACCAGAACTAGGGTGCCAGGCCGTGGAAGGGGGCAGCCCCACATACTACGAGAGGAGCCCACAGCACCCACCCTCCCTGCTCCTCCCTAGCCCCATAGTGGACCTACATGCAGTCAGGGCGGTCCACGAACACCCTCTTCTCTGACCTTCCTAAGGATCCCACTGCACTCACTCAGATTTAGTTTTCTCTGCAAACCTGCCACCCTGTAACATGCGATATACTTTACTGAGTGATTGTGCTTACTGTCCGTCTCCCACACAAGAACATCCTCCCCAAGGATGGGGTCTGGCTCATTGGGTTGCTGATGATGCCCCACGCCGAGAGCAGTGCCTGGCACCTGGCAAGTGCTCAGTAAATACTGGCTGGTGAATCCTGTCACCTTCTCCCTACCACCTGCAGTAACTACACCACTGGTTTTTTTTTATAATATTTTTAAAAAAACAATAATTAACAAAGTGACTCTTCACTGCACACCTACTTGGGGCCAGGCATTGTGCTGGTGTTTGTCACAGGCTGAGGTATATCCCCCCAAATTTGTATGCTGCAGTCCTAACCCTCAGTGCCTCAGTATGTCACTGTAATTGGAGACAGGGTCTTTGTAGAGGTGATTAAGTTAAAATAGGGTCATTAGGGTGGGCCCTAATCCAATATGACTGGTGTCCTTCTAAGAAGAGATTAAGACAGACAGAGGGACGACCACGTGAGGACACCGGGAGAGGACAGCTATCTGCAAGCCAAGGAGAGGCCACAGGAGAGAAACATCACTGCCTACACCTTGATCCGAGACTTCCAGCCTCCAGAACTGTGAAAAAATAAATGTCTGCTGTTTAAGCCCCCAGTCTGTGGTATTTGTTATGGCAGGTTTAGAAACTAATACAATGTTATATGCACATTTTCTCTACATCTTAAAACCAGCCTGCAAAGGAGGAATTATTAGCTCCCCCTTTGCAGGTGAGGAGACAGGCCCGTAAGAGCTACCCGAGGTCACACAGGCGTGAGTAGGTGGGTTGGGATTCAAGCCCAAGTTGGTGGGACCTTGAGACCGGGTGTTCCCCTCCACCTCACTGCCTCTCGTTCCCACAACACACCCTCAAGGTTTCCAAGCATCATGTAGGAGTGGGGCCAACTGGTGGAGACGTGCTGCATGGGCTAACTCATCCTGACCCATGAACTCAGAGGACATTTCATTCTGTGCAGATATTGGCTTCTGCTGGCAGACTGCTTTACAGTGTAAGACAAGGAAAGGGAGAAATTTAAGCAATGAGTTTCTAATACAACTTCTAGTCACCCTTCAGGATTCCCTGTCCCTGTAAGATCACTCAACCTTAGCCTGGAAGGGACTTGAAAAACTCTCTTGTCCCTGGGGCCAGGGTGGAGGTCCCACTGGAAGGGCACAGCAGAAAGAAGAGAACACAGACCTCACCCAGGCTGCGGTGCTTCCTCAATGGTCCCTTTTGCAGACCAATGGAAACCCTTGCATGCAATAGCCCGGGGACAACGGGTCCACCCCTGCCCGCTCTGTTTCTATTCCTGCCGCTCCTCATGGGGCCTGGCAGGACCCCACTACCAAGTGTAGAATGTGAGACTGTTCATCGACTCCAGAGAAACCCAGAGTGGGGGCCAAGGGAAGGAGGCCCTGAAGCAGAGGGCATAGCTGGTGACCGAGGCGGCGGCGGCAGCCTGCCCTTTGAGGCCAGTTCCACCCTGAGCCAGGGCTGGACTAAAAGTTTCTGCACTTGCTTTCCAGCTTATGCTTAGGGACAAGACTTCCACTCCACTAACTGGCTCTGGCCTCTGGGGACAAGCAGTGGGATATTCCACCTGCTCCCTAGGGGCCAAGGTGAGGCGAGGAGATGAGGAGAGGAGACCCAGGCTCTGCCTTCATCTGGCCATGAATCAGGGTGGGTCACCCTCATTTCAAGGCCTCAGTTTCCCTACCTGTAATACAAGCGGGTTGGACTAGATGTCTTCAAGGTATCCAAGGAACCCCACCCCTTAAGAGTCTCCCAACATCACAGGAGTCACCCAATCCCCCTGGCCTGCAGCACCCACCCATAGCAGCTTCCTTTGGGCCTAGTTGTGCATGCGTTGGCTAGGGGGACAGGGATGGGACAGGCAGATCTTAAAATTCTCCCGTTCTATTGACAAAGCTTTGAGCAATGCCTTGCTAGAAATACCGGGGACCCCAACCAATTGTCATATGCAACAAGGAATGAATGCCCATCTCAGACTTCAGGCAATTGATCCTCAGCTCACAGAGGAGTGACCAAGCTCCCCTGAGAAGCCCATCCCACGGCACCTGACCCCAAAGCCCATGCCTTTGCTCCGCCCCCACGTTCCTCCCTGTCTCCCTTGTCTCTGCAGCCTGTTGGCACATCACAAGGAAGTATTTCCACGCACGCATCCCTCAAACTGGAAACGTTTCAGTCAGGGGCCGAATCTGTGTTTCTGGGCAAGAGGCTGACAGGAAACAAAGTCTTGTCCTTAAAGAGATGCAGCTGGGTCTCTACTACTAAGAGGAGAATTTAAAACAGTCCCATAACCCTGAGTTAACAGAAACACAGAGACTGCTGGGCTGTTTCCCTGCAGGTCCCCGGAGCAGGAAGTCCCTCGGTAGCCATGGGCCACTCCTGCGCTGCCAGCAGGCTATAACAGGGGGTGGCGGGCCAGGACCCTCACTGTGCTGTCCCCAGACAAGGAGCCTGGAATAAAGAAGCAACGTCCACCTCTCAAGTCTGGAGGGATTTCACTCTTCACCAAGCCCTTTCTTAACTGGCCTGAAAACAGCCGTGAGCAGGTGAGCAGGGCATTCTTCACAGTGGGGAGTGAGCGAGGGCTGGGGCCGCCTGTGAACTTGGAAGGCTGCCATTACTCCCAGCCAGCTGCAGTTTGGGGCAGAGGGGGATGAGGAAAGAGAAGCAAGTGATGGCCGCTGAACTCAGGATGGGCAGGATACCAGAGTGGCTGTCACCTGGAGTGTAGGGGCACTTTGGGGACAGGACTGGGATGGAGGTGGCTGGGTCAGGCAAGCACTTTCTGGCTGTGCCAGCCCAGGACCCCCACTCTGGGCACAGCCAGGCTCCTGGCTGCTTGGGTCAGCAGGTCCAGACGTGCTTAGGAGAGTCCGCATCTGCTCTCGAAGTCATCCTCTCCAGGAAGGGGGGTCCGACATCAACCCCAGCCTTCCGCTCCGATCCCAGAACAGGGTCCTGGGCATCATCACTTTAGTCCCTCCTCCCCAGCCAACCCCCTGGCCAATCTGTCACCAAGTCCTGTCGAGTCAGTGTGAATGGCATCCCCTTGAGTTGTGGAATGTGGCAGCCCTTCCACGCTCCAAAAAATCAAAACCAACTTCAAACCATCCTGAAAAAAGAAATGGCCAGGCCATCCTACTGCAACCGGCATGGCACTACCAGGCTTCTCCAACAAACGTGTGGACAAAAGTGAGCATGGATTTTTCTATGTAGCTTACAAACCCACCTTGAGCCAGAGAACATCACTTCTTGATGGTCCCAATCAGAAGCTACACAGTATTAGACTGTGTAGAGCGTTTTCTTAATCTGAGCTTATCTGAACTGATAAACAAAAAGATAATTTTTTTTTAAAGTGAAAATTCCCAGTATTGACAAGTGCATGCAGCAATGGTCACTCTCGGATCTGCTGGTAGGGGAATAAATTGGTATAGCTTTTTCAGGGTACTGGCTAGGAATAGTCATCAAACTTAAATCATGTAGACACTTGACTGTTTTCTAGCTGAACCCATAAAGATGCTTTTCTCTACAACACCCAGAAGCTCCAGGTGCTAAGCACTCTGCTTTGCCCCCAGTTTCTTTCTGGGGGAGGAAGAAATGTCATATTACACAGAACAGTCAACCTCTCCCTCCTCACAGCGGAAGGGCAGATGCCCTAGTGACATAGATCTTGGCTGTAAAACAAGGGTCATACTTTGCCAGAGCACATGAATCTCTAGGTGGGGCTTTAGGGTTAGGGAGCACCCAGACTGGCCCCCACGTCCCTGACCCCATCACTGCCTCTGACCTCCTGACCTCAGCTGCTCAACGTCTCGCCGCCCAGTTCAGCTCCCTTGGGGAAGCTTCTCCCACAACCCCAGTCCGTCGGACAGGACTGAACACACCAGAGTGAGTCCTCAACTGTACTCTTGAATTCATGAGCTCTCTCAAGACAGCTGGGCCACGTGCAGATCAAGGAATGGGGCGGGGCACCTGTTCCAAGCCCCTGAGCATTCCTGACAGTTTAGAGTCTCTGGAACGTCCTATGGCAGTTAGGTGGCTGCCACCCAGCACTTTCAGAAGATGCTCCTGGTTCAGCAACCCCTTTTCCAGATATCTGTGCTAAGGAAATAAGACCAATATACACAGAGGTAAATACAAGGATTTTCACTGCAGTGTTTCTAATTACAAAAGTTTGGAATAATCTAAATGCACATCAACAAGGGATTGATTTAAATTAATTCTATATCCACATAATGGAAATAATATCAAGATGGGAGAAAGATCTGGTTTGATGGCTGTTCTTATGAAAAAGACTTGGGGATTTTTTTGTTGACCATAGGGTTAATGTGAACCAATGCCGTGATGCAGCTGAGAAGCCAGTCACTAACATGAATAAAAAGCTAGGAGCAAAAATAGCCCTGTTGCCTGCTACAATTGTCAGATCACAGTGTAAAACCTTGTCTGGGACCTGCACTAACTGTCCCAGAGGCCCAGGGCAGGGTGGCAGACCTGGGGCAGGTACTTGCCCCACCCTCTCTTCACCTGCCCCACAGACATTGCTAATCGATCACAGACTCCCTCCTGCAGATCTCGGGCAGACTCAGCCCCCTTCCAACACAGCACTCCACACAACTAACCCCAGCTGGCACATGACAGGGACTCTATTTGCCAAGCCCAAATTACAGTGTGTCAGGAGAAAAACTGGATTTATACTAACAAGAGCTGGGACTGCTCAGCCAGGAGGAAAGCAGCCCCAGGGGGGATGGTCTGATCCCTCTCACAGGCTGACAGGCCAAGGCTGGAGAGGATCTCCCTTGCGGGCAGAACTATAATCACTGTTGCCCAACCTGAGAAAGGACACGCTCTCTTGGTTAGGGCTGCTTAGGAGGTGGCAAGCTCTCTGCCACTGCAGGTGTGCAAGCTGTGGCAGGTCAGACACTCATCAGAGATGTGGTAAAAGGGAATTCAATTTCAGCACCATGTGGCCCATCTGAATCTGCAGCCTTACTTGCATTTCTTGGCCTCTGAGGGGCCACACTCAGGTCTCAGCTCAAACCTCACCTCCTCCACAAGGCCATCCTCCCCCACACACTCTTCCTCACCATGTAGATCACTCGGAGCACATGTGTGTGGTTCATCCATACCATGGGGGGTCTTGCTATGTGAGGCCCAGAGACAACTGCCCAAAGGTCCCCAAAAGCCTTGGCCTCCAGCAAAGACAGGAAAGGCCAGGGGAAGGAGAACTTCTCCCTCACATGAGATGAACTCCACATGTCCAGGATGGGGCCACTGGTGGTGGGACCAGCAGAGGACAGGGCCAGAGAGCAGGTGAGCGTCTGGACCTGCATGTGGACATACCCACACTCTGCCCAGTGCCCCCGTCCCAGGCTCGGGCACAGCCAGCCCTCCTCTTCCCCCAGCCCGGGGACTCCAAGGTCTGATCACTGAAGGGTTAGGGTTACCCCAAGCTCCTCTCCCTGTCTCCAGTTTTCCAAACATGCCTTCCTCCTCTGGAGGTGGTAGTGTTATTTTTATTTGGGGAAATGGTGGGTGAGGCACTGGATCACTACAGGACAGTGTCCTGAGTTTCCTACTGCCCCAGGACAAAAGATACCATGTAAGAACAGAGAACATGATGGGAAAATGCTCCTCCCCAGGCCCTTGCCTTTCTGCCAAGTGAGGGTGTTGAGGGGACTCCTTGGTCTGGGCTGGAATTCTGCTTCTACTGCTTACCAGCTGTGTAACCATGGGTAGGAATACTTCTGTGTCTCAGTTTCTGTTCCTGTAAAATTAGAGTAATTACAGTACCTACTTTGAAGGACTATTGTGGGGCTTAGCTGAGTGAAGTCCTTAACACAGTGTGTGGTTCACAAAAAGCACTACCCAACGGCTGTCTCTGGTTATTATTTGACTTAGAGGTCCCAACCTACACTACCCGGCAGCTGGAGGCAGGAGGGGTAGACAGGCCCAGTGCCCAGGCCAGGTCACCTGCCCCTGCACCCAACCTGCTGCAGGGCCTCTCTCTCCAGAGACACCT
The DNA here is from genome assembly GCA_023783475.1 of Daubentonia madagascariensis. Classification (NCBI taxonomy): domain Eukaryota; kingdom Metazoa; phylum Chordata; class Mammalia; order Primates; family Daubentoniidae; genus Daubentonia; species Daubentonia madagascariensis. Next base: position 156,979 of record JAKFHU010001783.1, read on the forward strand.
ACCTCCAAGGCCAGAGAGCCTGACCCCAGGGCAGAGGGAGACCTGGGCGCCCAACACCCTCCACTGGCCATTCCATGTGACTGGAAGGCTCAAGGGGAGGGGTGGACGAGCCTGACAGTCAGACCCCGGCCCCTCAGCCCAGACCTCGGCAGATGCCACGTCCTGACTCTAGCTGGGAAGTGAGTCAGGGCGGGGGGCCTTGGATTCTCGGCCACGGATGTCTCTAATTATGGCCCGTGAAGTCATGAATGACTTTTCTCAAGAAAAATGTTAGTCAGGCAGCTCTGGGCACCAGCGAGGAGGACTGATGGAAGCAGTGATCCACTGTCCAGCCCCAGAATTGATGATGATGATGATGGTCAACAATGTTCTCAGCCTCACATGTAACCATTCAGTCCTTTCAGCCACCCTTCAGGCACGGAGAGGGGAAGCCTGTCCCCAAGGGCGTACAGCTGGTGAGTGAACTCAGAATCCAGTCAGTCTGGCCCTGGAGCCCAGACACTTACCCATTGTGTTTATGTGACTTCTTACTGGGGGGGACAGACACACAGACACACAGACACACACACACACACACACACACATATGTGTCTGAGTTACATGGCAGCAACTCTTCTCCATAAACCTGCCAGGTACAAGATGCTGTGTCCGGTGTTTAAACGCATGGTCTGTAACACATAGATCCGGGGAGCTGGGGGCTAGGACCACTGCCCTTCTGCAGAAGAAGAATCTGGGGCTCAGTGGAGGTGAGTCACTGAGTCAAGTCACCCGGACAGGGCAGAATGGGGCTGGGACTCAATCCTATACCTCGTCCCTGCTGCCTGGCTGCTGGGAGGAAAACCACACAGTTTGCCAGGGGCAGGGGCAGGGCTGGGGTCCTGGGGTTGTGCATAACCATAAGATAAATAAGCCACCAGACAGCTACAGCCACATCACATGGTGAAGCCACCCTCTTCAGAGTGGGCCGGACCCCACGCTGGAGGAAGCAGGCAATCTTGAAAGCTGGTCTGTGGTTAAATGTCCATGCCAGGAGCCTCGGGCCAGACTCCTGGCAGTCTGCACGGGCCAGAGCAAAACAGCCTCCTGAAATATGTATGCCCCTCACGCCTCTAGGCCTCATGGCTTCCCCCACACTCTGCCTTCAGGGTTTCTGATTTCCAGAAAGGAAGTCTAGACTGGGCAGGGACAACTCGTTCCTAGCCCTCACAAGCTCCCTCCTGGGGCTCTTTGCTGCGTAGGCCATATCAACTGAGGTTGGTCACCCAGAAGAAGGAAGGAGACAGTCTTGCTCTGCACCAGGCTGGGTCCTGTCTTTGCCTCTAGGCCCCAGCCTGGGGGAGGGATGGGACAGACCAGGGCAGGGCCTGGAGTGGTGGTAAGGGTGGGAAGAGCTGAGGCCATGTCCTCTGAGGTAGGGCAGGGACAGTGCAGCTGGAGGAGGGCCGCTGCCACCCCCAGGTCTGTGGGTCCTGGGTCAGAAGGACCAGGCAGGTCCCCGGGACCAGAGGCAGGAGCTTCAGAGAGGTCGTGGTTTTTAAGAGTTCAGTGATTTGGGAAGGGGCTGCCTCGAGGGGAAGTTCAAGCAGGGTCTGGAAAATGTCTTTCTGGACTGATGTGGCTTGGGGTGGGTCACCCACATATACACTCACCCAGTGTGCCATGGGGAGGCCCAGCACAAGCTGAGTCCATGCATTCAACCCCTGCAACGAGCCTGTCAAGGAGACACTGCCCTTCCCATTCTGCAGATGAGAAGACACAGGCTCAGAAAGGATTGTGGCTGGCCCAGGATCAGAGAGCTCGGAGCAGAGCCAGGATTCAAGCCTGTTCTCGGAGTCCTCCCCAATTTGGAATATTCCCAGGCCTGGAGGCAGCCCCCAAGGGGTGGCCTGGCCTCAAGGAGCAGAGTACAGGGACAAAGAGGGGAGGACTTGAAGGGAAAAGTGAGTGTGTAAAGAAGGGACGTAGAGCCGGTGTGCCCAGCAAGGTGGGGACAGCAAGGACTTTCCCAGAGGACTTGGGGAGGCTGTTCCTGTGCAGGTCAGTCATGTCCACCCTCTGGTCTTGGGGGGAGGTAGCATCCCTACCTATGCCTAAAGCCTTACAGCCTAGACCAAGGTTGGTAAGTGGTTCTTGGTAAGGACAGGTGCCCAGCTGGTGACTGAAGGGACTTATGGACCCCCTAGGGGTCCCTCCTAGGGAGGAGGAGGGTGGGGACCTCCTAGACAAGGCCTGGCAAAGCTGGCCACCTCCTCTGATGGGCAGGGTTGGCATAAACATGACCAATAAGGAAATATCCTCAAAGGAGGGTGGTGAGCAGGAGGGGGCACAGTCCCAGCACCCCCAGTGGAAATCTAGGGAGGGTAGACAGAGAGGGAACAAGTGAGTCCATGAGGAGCACATGCATGGGCACAGATGCTGATCCCTGTGCTCAGAGCCTCCAGACACTGCCAAGGAGGAATGCTAGGTCCTGCAGAGTCTTCTGGGTCACTGTGAGGACTTGGGCTGTATATCCCACTGAGCTAGAGGTCAGATGTGGTCAGAGTTGTGTTTTAATAGGATCCCAGAGGCTGTGTGGGGAAGGGTGAGGGCAGGGTGGTGAGTGAGGCCGGAAGAGTCGCTGGAGAGGCTGTGGCGGTAGTGCAGGGAAGAGGGGAGGGCACCGCAGTCCAGGCTGGGGCAGAGAGGCCGGCCAAGTGGTCAGACACTGGCTCTAGGGTGAAGGTAGAGCGGGGTGGGGGGGACTGGGGGTCTGGGGGAGGCTGGAGCCTGTGCATGAAAAGATTTAGAGCTGGAGTCTACATGAGGCACCCACATGATGTGACATCCACCTAAGCATCTGGCGTGACTTCTGGCTGGTTGGCCAGGAGCACCATATCTAAAACGCAGGAGGTGGTGATCTTTCTGGACAATCCAGAAGTCACCCCTACAGGGCTTGGCAGGGTGGGGTGGGGGGTCAGGATGGTTTCTGCACTTACGCAGCTCCCAAGTTTGCGCTGATGAGGATATCCAGTAATCGCAGAGGAACCAAGTAACCCAGCATCCCGCTGCCCAGCACTCCCCTCCGAAGCCTAGTACACATCTCAATCTCAACTGCAGGCTTGAAGCTGAGCTCCCCGCCAGGCCAGCTCCTCACAGCCTCCCCTTCTCCATGGCAGCAGCTCAGTCCTCGCGGCTGCTCGCTCACAGTCATTCTTGGCAACTCTCTTTCGCACACCTACTTCCCATATGTCAGCAAATTGGGCTGCTCTACCTTCACCATAGAGCCAGCGTCTGACCACTTGGCCGGCCTCTCTGCCCCAGCCTGGACTGCGGTGCCCTCCCCTCTTCCCTGCACTACCGCCACAGCCTCTCCAGCGACTCTTCCGGCCTCACTCACCACCCTGCCCTCACCCTTCCCCACACAGCCGCTGGGATCCCATTAAAACACAACTCTGACCACATCTGTCCTCCAGCTCAGTGGGATATACAGCCCAAGTCCTCGCAGTGACCCAGAAGACTCTGCAGGATCCAGCTGTTCCTCCTGCTACCTCCCCCCACACCCCCTGGCCACCCCCCCCCCAGCCCTACTGGCCTCCTGGCTGTTCCTCTACACCTCCGGAATGCTCCGATCCCAGGACCTTTGCACATACTCCCTCTGCCTAGCGTGCTCTTCCCCCAAGGTCCACCTGGCTCACTCCCTCACATCCTTGAGGTCTCTGCTCCATGGTCACCTGAGTGTTGGGGGGCCTTCCCTGACCTCCCTCTTTGAAAACAGCACCCCACCCCCAGCTCTCTCATCCCTCCCTACTCCTTTTCTCTCTATAGCACGTAACCACCGCCACCACACTACTATTTATGGGCACGTTACTGTCTGGGGAGAGACCAGGTCTCTAGAACAGAGTATGGCATGCAAGAGGTACATACACCAAGCCATGGCTACTAAGCCAAGGAAGCCTTTTTTTAAAATCCAGACTCTTGAGGGCTGCTCTGCCCCCCATGTGGACAGTACGGTGTGTGGGAGTGGGGACCCTGGGCCAGAGTGGGCACCAGCTCACAGTAAATGGTTACAGCAGAAGCTGGGCTGTGGTGGGGCGAGGACGGGGAGCAGGGACTGAAGACAGCACAGGAGGAATGTGGCTGAGAAGAAGAGGGGAGACGGGGGTGCCTGGAGGGGCTGGGGCTCCAGGGAGGCATGTGGATGTGAAGCTGGACGAGACCTGAGCACGTGTGAACAGTGACAGGAGAAGAGGGGGCCCTGGGCAGAGCCACCAGGAGGAAGGGGCTCTGGACACGGGCTGGGCTCGCTGGGTCAGGGAGGGAGGTCAGTCGGCTACTGAGGGAGACTGACCCCCTGGAACCCGCAGCAAGCTGGGGCACAGGCAAGGCCAGTTTCAGGAACCTGAGGTCTGAGTTGGGCTAACCAGGAGGAAACAGAGAATCACTCCACCCCATGCCTAGCTGCAGGGAGGAAGCCCATGGCCCACTCCATCTGCATGCCTCTTGGCCTCCGTGACCTGCAGACAGAACTCTTGGAGATCCCCAAGAACCTTGAATGGCCTGGAACTGCCCCAGAGCAGCCCAACCACCACCTGCGTGGGGACACTGTGGCTGACCCCGGCCTCTGCTGATGGCCCCCTTGCCTCCAGGGGACAGGGCCCTGGGTGGAGACCTGCCTTGCTGACTCCTCCACTGCAGGCCTGCCCTGCTGAGGCCCAGATAAGGTCCAGCCAGCTCCACCTCACAGGCTACAGCATTATCTTTAATTACCCGGCACTGAGACCTCCAGAAGTGGCTTTTATATACATAGAAAAATATAGGATTCCAAACAATGAACTTTTCAAAGCGGGAGGCTATTTTTAGAGCGTTGCTTACTGAACCAACATGCAGGCTTTCCCCGTCTCTCAGCTACTGCTGGCGACATGGGCAGTTGGCCTGAAGAGGCACAAAGAGCAGTTAGGACAGAGGGGTCTCCTCAGGCCACTCAAGCAGATCAAGAAAGACGTAGCTTTTTGGATGCCCCAAGCTGGCAGGAGGCACAGCGGTGGCAGCCAGCTCACACCCCCTGCCCTCTGGTCCTGAGCACCCTGCACAGCTCTGCCAGGCACTTGCTATCCTAACGCCATAATGACCTGAGGGACAGCAAGATTCCGGGCAGGCTGTCTGCCTGCAGGAGCCAGGTGGACCTTCCCACCGCTGTTTGTGAGTCACTTCCATTCAAAGAGCCCAGAGGACCCGAGTGGCCTTTGGAGATTAGAATTCGGGTTCCAGGAGATGGGGAGGGGTCAAAGTCCAAAAAACCCAGTCCCAAAAACCTAGAATCAAACATGCCCTCTCCCTTTACGACTTTGCGGGCTCCCATTGGAAAGAGCCTAAGGGTCTCGGCTGTGCATAAACGTGGTGCGAAGCCCAAGGCTGGGGGAGGCCCCGTGGCATGCGGGTGGCAGTACAGGGCATCTCAGGGGGCTGACCCTGCCACAGCCCCTCAGTAACACAGCAAACGTGTAGGAGAGGGGCCACCCTTGGCAGGAGGGAAGGAAAAGTGGTGTCTGGGTCGACAGGTGCCATATCCCCAGACCTCCACTGTCTACCACATCAAGTTCTTAGGTTTCCTCATAGCATGGCTCATTATCTGACTTCATCTTTTTTCATGCTCTCTTATTTATAAGTCTGTCTCTCCCCATGAGAAAGTCAGCTCCAGAAAGGCAGAGTGCCTAAGTAGGGCTGGGCACATAGCACACGCTCTGTCAGTATTTGCTGAATGAATGAATGATGCTACCGGAGACTAGGGGACCCGTAGAGACCAGGCTCCTGACACAGAGATATTAGGGCAGGATACCCAATACACGATCAGGATCCAAAGCCACAGTGTGGGCAGAAATGCTCCCCTGTACCAAGGGCACAGCTGGGTGTCTTCTCACCCTCCCGCAACGCTGCAAGCTGATGGCAGACCCCTCTCCCATTTACAGGCGGGAGCACCAAGGTCTCGGGGGAGAGAGGCTTATGTGGCCATGAAGCTGACATGCAGCATGGCCTGGCAGAGAACTGTGACTCTGGACCTGTGTCCACATGCCCTCCTCTGCTCTACAGCTGGGTTGTGAAAACACTAAAGGACTACAGAAACCAGTTTCTCCAATGTACAGACATGGGCTCACTGCACCCAGAACACTGTCCCCCAGGCCTCAAGTCACCAAGGAACAGGGGCCGAATGCAGCAGCACCACTCAGGGATGCCCTGGGCTCAGCTTCCCCTGTGCCATTTCTGCCCTGTGCCCACCTCCCACTATCCTGGGAGGGGCCAGGCGGGGCCGAGCCCTGGTGAGGCCTCAGACAGGAAGCAGGAGTAGACTCCCCCCACAGGCTGGCAAACATGCGCTCACTCAGGCTCAGATCCAGCTGGCATAAGGCTGCCATGAGGTTCTGGGTGGGGGACCGATGCAAACACCCTGCAATCGAGCCCAGCCAGGGCCTCTCTGCCTGGAAAGGTGCCGCTGATGGCGGGCATCACTATCAGTGCCACAGAGGGCCCCAACCTGCCCGAGGATCTCACCCCACATGCTGGGGATCAGAGCACCAAACCAGGGCAACAGGCTTAAAACAAAAGGATAGTCAGCCCCTAATGCCAATCCTGTAGCCAAACCCAGGACGGGCAGCCTTTCCAGAGAAAGGCTGTGAAAAGCCCTTTATACTTCCCAGTGCCATCTGGGCCAGGGCCAAGGCAAGGATGAGGCCCATCCCTCCGGGACCCCAGGCCTCACCCCCGGGAGAATAGGCCAGGAGGCCTGGTGCCCACCCTGCCACTCCCCATTAGGAGGCCTCAGACTGCACAGAGCCCTCTAGAAAACAGAGACTCCATGTGAGGGGCTCACAAGGTCTCGAACACAGATTGGCAGCCCCTGGTCCTATGTGGTCCACACAGCATGCTCTGTGTGGCCCAGTGTTTTTTTTTTTAAAACTGGAATGGATCACCAATGTTTTAACATGTAAAGATTTTATGTGAAAATCCAGGTTTCTGACTTCTCTAGTGGGGGAGGAAAGAACTGAGGGTCTGGCCACACTAGGCCATCTGTATTCCTGCTAGATGACAGTCAGACAGAGCTGGGTGGCAGCCACATCCATCAGACAGCATGTACTCTGCCACTGCCACAGTCCCCATCACTCCCTATCACCCAGCCACACCTGGCCTGCTCCTATCTCTTACATGAGGGCATCCACATTTGCCTGTGATGCTTGCAAAGGACTGAAATTCAAGGCCCAACTCAAACAACAGAAGTAGGATCTGCAGCTCAGGATCAGTCATTTCCAAGAAATCTGATTTAGAACACCAATTCCCGAGAGGTCGCGTTCAAGAATTCCCACAGCTCTGCACAGCTGGTGGGACACCAAGGCCTTCTCCTCTGCTGGCTCCTCCAAGCGTTTGACTCTACCAAAGTCACATCATTGAACTCTACCAAAGTTCGTATCACTGAACACAATCTACAATCCTACGGTCATCACGGCCACCAAGCCTCAGTCCACCAGATGCCCTCATTCCTCAGTTTCACAGGGTTAAGATATAATTTAAGAAGCCATCTGATACCTGGTGTTTATTCCAAAACTGGACTCTCAGGGGATGTCCTGGGGTTTAAAGCCAAGCTCTGCCCACACTCAGTGGCTTCCTTTGCCCACTTTTGAGAATGCCAGTCTGTGTCTGGAGCAACGCCCAATGGCTCCAGAAGCGCCCACGGGGAATCTGGAGGAAACTCTGTGTGCAGACTGGGAGATCGGATCTCTCTGCAGCTCCCCTACTTCCAGGTTGAGTGACCTGGGGCAAGTGACCTCACCTCTCTGGGCTTCCGTAGTCTCATCTTCACAATGGGTATTGCTCTTGCCCTGCTTACCCAATGGGCACATAGGAATCAAGTGAAGACATGCTTTGCCAACTGTCAATCCCACATGGGGCTGTTTCGGCTCTGTGCCATCGACTGGAGAAGGGCTCAACCGCAAGTCTTTGCCGGCTTGCCCAGGCCAGAAAGAGGGATGTCAGAAGTGTTCCCTGGCCTAGCACCGAAGGAAGTCCTGCCTGCTTGGGAAACCAGGCACATCTCCATGCAGCTGTCTAAAGCTTTATACTTCCAAAGGCCTGCTTCTTTCCACTCTGCCCATGGCTTACCTGGTCTTGAGATGCAAAGTTTACAAGACTGCTTCCCTTGCCATGATCTCATTTGGATGGCCTCACCTTCTTCCCTTGCCTTCTTTATTTTCTTCTTTAACCATTTCCTACAACCTGCCCTCTGCCAGACCATCGCAGGGCAGTTCTTGTTGCTTTTGACTGCATAAAGATGACCAGAAGCTTCCAACCCCTGGGTTCACTCGGGAAGATTTTTCAGAATACACACACACACACACACACAGTGCCAAAAATCTTCCCGCTGAGCCAAATTAAATACAGAGGCCTCTAGTTATTTCCATACGCGCAAAATGGACTTAAATAAAGCAGCTCTCTGTGGCAGACTCCAGCAGACAGAGCTGGGCTGGGCCCCAGGGACGCCCTAGGCGGGCCAGGCGGGAGGCACGGGCTAGGGAGGCTGGCTCCGGACAGAGTGTGGTCAGACAGGAGGAGACAGACGCCCGCTGCACGGTCAGGCCTACCTCGCAGCCCTCCCCACTGGCCAGGGCTGGGGCTGTGGCCATCTCAGAGCCCAGGACAATCTCAACCTTTTTTAGATGCACAGCAAAACTGAGCAGGAAGTACAAAGATCTGCCATATACACCCTGCCTGGATACATGCCCAGGCTCCCCTATGACCAACATCCCCATGAAAGTGTCCAGTTGTTATAATCAATGAACCTACATCGACATGTGATAATCACCCTACATTCAGGTCCACTCTTGGTATTGATATAGGTGCTATACCATCTTCCCACTTTGTGGATGAAGAAACTGAGGCACAGAGAGGTAAAGTAACTTACCCAAGGCGACACGACTCACACAGAGGTAAGGAGGGATGAGGGTAGCTGAGGCACTGGGCCACCCACCAATGGCCAGAGCTGCTTCACACCTCCCTGCCTCTGACATGCTCTTCCCTCTGGGGGGGCCAGCTCCATCTACTCACTGAACTCCCCCTCCCCTGGCAGGACCTGGCACAAGCACTGCCCAGACCTGCAGCACAGCAGACACCGGGCTCCACAGCACATCAGCATTTACTCAACCAGCCCCCCACCTGCCTGTAGCACCCAGCACAGAACAGGGGGCACAGAAAGGATCTGGGGAACAAGGCTCAAGGTAGGAAATGCTGCCCCCCTCAACCTCCTGCAACTGCAAACACTAGCACACAGAGCCTTTCCCTGGAGACTGTCTGGTACCCAGCAGGCAGAAGCTGTGTGGCCTTGGGCAAGTGACTTGGCCTCTCTGTGCCTCTGTTTCTCAATCACAAAATGGGGATAGTGTCCACCTTCAGGGCTGCTGAGAGGGCTATATGATAACATGCACACAAATCCTCAGCCTGGGGCCTGTCACCCAGGAAGTGCTCAGGGTAGCTGCTGTCATTATCACAATATATTACTACTTCCCTGCATCGCATGGGTGCCAGGGGAATGACAGGGGCTAAGAGGTTGGTGAGCAGGCCAGAGTGGGAAGAGGCCAAAGGAGCACCCTTCACTTAGAGGTAAGTGTCAAACCATCTGACTCAACATCAGAGTCCACACCTGAGGACAGCGAGGGGTGACTGACCAGAATGTGGTCACGCTGTGTTCAGAGGCAGGACTGGGGTGCCACTTTTGTTTGTTTTTAACTAACCTTGGTTGAGGGCCCTCTATGTGCCAAGTACTGTGTTAGAAGGTGGGGTAGTAATAATACATCCATAATAAGGATAACGATTAAAATTTGTTGAGCACCTACCATGTGCCAGGCTCCAAACCAGGCACCATGGGGTGGCACAGCCCTGAGCCCAACTGGCCAAGGCAGGCAAAGATGAAGGGAGGGGCTGAGGATGACTCCAGCATGCTGAGCGGAGCCTGAGTGATGAGATGAAAGCATGGAGGAGAAGCAGGTGTGGGGAGGGGAGGTAATATGTGTCCTTTGGAACTTGCTGGGTTAGAGGTGACCACAGGGCCCCAGGGCCCCAGGGAGAGTTATTGAGTTGGCTGTGGGATATCAGGGCCTGGGCTGGAGCCAGATCAGAAGCCCCAAAAGGGAAGAGACATAGTGAGGAGGGGAAGGAAGAGGGCTGGGCAGAGGCCTGGGGATCCCTAGTGCTGAAAGGCAGCCCAGGTGCTAAGCAAGGTAAGGGACCAATATGCCTGGGGCAGGTGCAGGTGCCACAGCCCAACTCTCCCACCTGGCAAGAGGAAACCAAGGGCAACAGTCAGGGCCACATGGGACACTCAGCTGAGAGCCACAATCCTGCCCGGGGGAACCCATGATCTGATAGGAAAGGCTGAGAGCCCACTTCCATGGCCCCATCCTCAAGGGGTCCTGGGGTGATGGAGGAGAAGCAAGTCCTTGCACCCTGACTCAGGGAGGCCCTGCCTGATGGGGCAGTCACAGGCCTCGCCTCCCCTGGTCTTCCAGACACAGGGCCTCCCAAGCAGGTCAGACATCACCTGGTCACCAGGTTGGGAAACTGGCCCAAGCTCAGAGTTCTTGAGTTGGGCCAACACAACCAAGGGCTATTCAGGGGATGCCGTGGCCCTGCCCCAGGGACCCACCCCAGTGACATGACACCTCCAAGGCCAGAAATGAGGCTGACCATGAAACAGGTCCTTGATTTAAAAATCAACAAAATATCTGGGATTTGCTTCAAAATAACCCAGGGGCAATGAAATAAAATTGCACTGGAGGACATTAGACCTTTCTCTCTACTTTTGTATATGTTGGAAATTTTCCATAATAAAAAGTTAAAAATGTTAAGACTCTGCTGTCCACATTAAGGCCAATTATCTTCTTGGGCCATTTTTCCATTTTTACTAAGTAAAAACAAATAAAAACTTCAAACCTTGAACATTTAAATTAGGACTCTGAGAAGTCAAAGGCCCAGAGGGAAGACAGAATTGGCGTTTGCCTGCCACACCTTCCCTCCCCTAGCAGCAGAGGAAAGAGCCGCTTCCCCAAACACTTCCTCCCCAACCCACACCCACCCCACAGGACTAATGGCATCGCAGGCCCTGGGCAGGGAAATAACAACAATAGCAATGATAATAATAACTGCAGTTAATATCAACTAGCAGGACCCATAGGAGCGGCTGGCGTTTGCTGAACACCTACCATGTGCCTGGCACTATTCTAGCCCCTCTCACGCATCATCTGGAGGGAAGAGTCATCCGATACCGTCAGGGAATCTGGAGGCTAGTTCTTAGCCCCAGAAGACTTCCTGGGGCTGGCAAACGTGTTTTTGAGATTCAAGGCCACTGGGCCAAATTTCCCAGGGTCCTCCATCCACTGTGCAAAATGGCGGTGCACCTCTGTACCCATCCACAGTGGCTACTCAGAGAACCTGGCTCACCAGGGGTGCTGTAGGTTTGTGTCCCTCCTCTTTCTCCTCCCTCCCTTCCTCCCCTCCTCCTGCTTGTCCCTGCCTCTGCCTCAGTCTCCATGCTAGCAAGCCCAAGCCCCCTAGCAATATCAGGGAGGAGGAAAGGTGGCCTACACATTACCCAGAAGACCAAGTCTACATTCTGCAAAGCTTGAATATGTTATTTTCATTTTCTAGTCTCAGTTTCTTCATCTGTAAAACAAGAATGATGCCAGCTATTTCACAGGGCTCTTGGGAGGCTCCATGCAGATCAGTATGTATAAAGTCCAAAGGCCATCCAAATGCTACCAATGTTACCACTGAGATTCTGTAGTCCTTTCCAGCCCCAGTGTCAATCCTGTGCCAACTTTAGGCCCACCAAAAACATTTGGGGCTTTGCCCAAACGCAGCTGAACCCTCCCTTCCCTTCCTGTCAGCATGTACTGGACACCTGTTGCGTGTCCTACCCACACTGCCTCTCCCTCCACTGTCCCCATTTGATAGATAAGGATGCAGCAGCTCACAGAGGTGACCACTTTGCCCTGGCCACACACACATCCACAATGGGGAAGAACTGGGATCTATGCCAAGTTTCTCCACTTCTGTCCACTGCAGCAAGTTGCCTCCCTCCCTGGCTGACAGACAGGCTGGAGAGGGCAGAGCAGTAGAACTAGGGACCCAGGGCCAGGCTCTGGAGCTCTTGGCCTTAGGCATCAGAAGAGCCCCAGGTAGGACCAGGCAGTCAGAGATGCCCAAAGCTTCAGAAGCTCAGCACAGGCCAGCTGAGAACTCCAAAGGCACCACAGGTCTGCCCCATGTGACACAGGGCTGGGGGCATCAGCCTTGATGCCCCCAATCGTGAAGTGTCCCCAGTCCTCAGGAAGTCTCTCCCTCACACACAGCACAGGCCACTTGCCCATCCTAAGAAATGTTCCTCCTAGCCAAATTGCAAGCCATCTTACTTTGCAATGTTTCCAATCCACAGGCAAAGCGATTTCCTTAATACTCTTAACCATCCACTTCTTAGAGAGCTGTTTGGGCAGCAGGCTACAAGCACATACTAAAGTCTATGGGCTTAGTCACTTCCTACGGAGTCTGCCATCTGTCACACCCTGAACAGCCCTGGGCCCTTTAACTGTTCCCCTCACCAACATCTCTCTGCCTCCCTCTCTCTTTCAACCCTGGCCTTGTCTGTGGCCAGAAAGATAAATGATCCACTCCCGTCTAGGAACACGTCTCCCCGAACAAGTAATACAGTCCAGTTCCAGCACAGGCGAATTTCTCAGGTCTAAAATAACAGCTAAAGGTTACCACTTATCAGGTGTTTCCTATGTGCTGTTTAAGTACTTCATGTGGATTAATTCATTTAATCCTCACAACTCCATGAGTTCCTATTGTCATCCACATTTTACAAACGGCTAGACTGAGGCACAGAAAGGCTAAAGAACATGCCCAAGGTCACCGAGAAGTGAGGCGCAGGGCTGGGGTAAGGGTTGAGTTGGGGCTAGCTGTACAGGTAGTCTAGCTACAGAATCTGCCTCCCTAACCATGAGCTAACCATCTTCCCTCTCAGATGGCTACAAGGATCAAAAGCTCACCCTCTTTTCGTGGATATGGAAACTGAGGCCCAGAGAGGGGATGTGATGAGACACCTGCCCGGGCTCTCAGGAGGCGGAAGGCCAACAGCCAATCAGGGCCAGCTCTGGCCAGGCCTTCCTAGAAGGCCTCTCTCAGGAGGGGGCGACCCTTCAAACCTTAGGAATAACCAGAATAAACAATAACAATGATAACAACTAACATCTATCGGGTGCTTACTATACTACTGTAAGCCACGATTTTAAATGCCTTACATGTATTAATGCATTTAATGATCATACCACCTAGCATCCCAGCCAGAAATAGAAAAGCAAACACCCTCTGCTTCTGTCCTTTAAAACAGACATCAGGGAGAAAGTATCACGTTGGCAGGCAGACTCCGATCTGGCCTGGGCAATAGGGGATTTCAGGAAAACCCTTCCCGTTTGTGTGAATGAGGACTCCTCCTCCCAAATTTTCCAGTTTATTAATGATCCTTCTCCCCTCCCGTGGGATCAAGTTTAGCACCCACATGCATGTGCATCCTCTGATGATGTCAAAGGCCCTAGCCTTGGGTTCCCTCACCATGCAGAAGCCCATCATGTTCACACTGGTCCCTCAGTGAGTCAGGGGACAGTCAGCTTTGGTTCTCAAGATCCCATTTGAAGAAGAGTCTGGGCTGGGGCTGTGCACAGGATACAAGCATGCTACCCTCAAAATGCTGCAAGTGCTCAGGACAGAAGGATGCTGTGCCAGAATACTGCTGGAAGAGTCTGGGGTGCAGCTCCTAGGGTGTGTGGGGAAAGAGACAAGACACCAGGAAAGCCCAGTGAGTTGTCATCAACCAGCCTGCAGACTGGGATATTTGGGAACATTCTGGGAATCCTGACATCAGGGGATACCAGACACCTGTTCTGTGGCATGGGAAAGACACAAAAGGCTCCATTTACAATGATGACATATTTTGCCAAAGGTTATTTAATACTAGAGGGAGCAGAGCCTGGCTACAAAGTACACAGAACCTGAAGCTAGGTAGACCAAATTCAAATCCTAACCCTAGCACTCACTGCAGGGGACGGTGACCCTGGGCAAGTCTTGGAACCTTCCCCCATCAGAAAAATGGGGACCTTCCTCACTAACTGCTTTGAGAATTAAGTGCTTCACACAGAGTTCACTAAATGGCAACCATTGCTATTATTATTATTATTACACTGACCTCTGAACAAAGAGGAAAAAACAAATGCAGTCATAGTTTCCCATCTTTACAAACAGGGAGGGGACCTGTGTGATGGTTCCATACTGGGGCCTTAAGTTCAAATAAAATTGTCACCATGTCAGGAAGCCACGAACCGAGAAATAAGATGCAAAGAATGGGCTTTTCCATCAAGCAGCAGGAAAGCTGCAGCCACGTACAAATAAGGCATAAAAGATACTCAAATCAGAGCAACCAGGAAGCACAGAGAGAGATTTCACAGAAAGCCATGTGGGCTCTAGAAATCAGACTCCAATCCCATAAATCAGCAATAAAGAAAGTGTGAGGAGCCACTCTAACTCAGTAGTAATTTCACAAAAGGGAAAAGATAGTAGTAATGATGATGGTGACAACAGCTATCATTTGTTGGGCATCTGGTATGCATCAGTCACCAGACAAAACTGCACATCCCCCACAGAAGTTTCTTTTGGCCCCATTACATAGATGAGAAAAATCAAGGCTCAGACAGGGGAGGCAACATATCTGAAGCTACACAGCTGGAAAGAGGCAGAGTCAGGGTTTTGTGGGACCCTCCCAAGGCCTGTGCTCTGTGATATGCACTTTCATACTATTAACCTCGGTTCCTTTACTTCTAGCCCAGGGCCTGGCGCACAGTAGGTGCTCAGTAAATGTTTGTTGCATTAATAAAGGAACACAGGAAAGTACAAGATTGGGTGCCCCTTGGGTCACACACATCTCTCCAGAGAATGACACACTCCTCCAACCCCAGGAGAACTATATACATTCGGTCACACCTGCATTCATAGACGCACTCATTCACCAATGACTGACTGTGTCTACCATGTGGCCAGGTATGTGCTAGGCAGCCATCAGGGCACGAGCCATGGGCTCAGGGCTTGGAGGGACACTTGCCCAACTTGGGGTATAGCCACAGCAGCCAGGGCAGTGGCAGGTCCAGGTGGCACCATGCCATATTTCCACCATAATTGCCATCAATTTTCTCTCTGCAGCAGCTCACACAGTGGGAGCAGCCAGATTCTCTAAGGCCATGCCAATTAATTCTTCAAGAGCCTTAATGGCCTATAAACTCATTTGGATTTGCTTTTGAGGACCAATGATAAATCACACTCAACAGCCTTTGAGCAATCCCCCCCCAACACACCCACAAACACACGTGTCCACAGGAGACCTCTCCCCAGGCCTCCAGTTGGGTCTGAGCCCATCCGGCCTGTGCCATCATCTTGCCTCTGTGCTTACTGGGAGGATATTCCAAGCGTCATCATAATTCAAAGGAAATTTACAAAAGAGGAAGGAAGAAAATCCAGTGGGTCACTGGAGGTTGGGAAGAGCAGAGTGCTGACTTGAACAAACGTGGTATCTGACCGGAGGCCTGGGGCTGGCCAGCCCTGCACGGCTTTCAGACACCCACATCCTCAGAGAACCTCTGTGAAGCAGTATTATCATTCCCTTTCACATAAGGAGGTTCAGAGGGGCATGGTAACTTGAATAAGCTCACAAAACTGAGCTAGGATTTGAAACAAAATCTGTTTGCCTCCCCAAGCCCTTCTTTCCTGATGCCCCGAGCTGCCCTGGATTCAGAGATTCTCCTGGCAAACCATGATTTCATGTTCTGCAGAGTCCAGCCAGATAAAACCTTACACACACACAGGCACAAGCACACACACACATATATACACACTGAGCTCCTGCTGTCCTGGGTACCCTGTCCAGTCCCTTCCAGAAGCACCTATTTGCCCAGTCATGACACTGTTTGACTATGCAGTTGTCAGTCCTGTCCACGTTTTTGAACCGAAGCTGTGTAAATATTAGCACAACTAGTTCATAGTCCGACTTCCTTAAGCAAAAACTTGAAAATCCTGGCAGGGCTGGCCAGGCCTCCAGAGGCCACCATCACAACCTCTGGGATCTCCTCTAGGCTCCCCTTGTGATGTTCTGGCCCAGTCACTGGTTTCACTGCCCTAGTGTGACCATTTAGAAAACGAAGGTAAGCAGAGTCCCAGGTTGCCAAGAGGCTCAAACAGCAAAGCATCAAAGTGCTGCAAAGTGAGATACCACGAATGCTGTTAGAGAGAAGCCTGCACTTGCAGGTTGGTGCACAGTGGCACGGCTGGGACCAGGAGTGGTGGTCTTGGGCTTGTTACAGGCTGGGGGTCTCCTGAGGTCTCTGAAGCATGCTGGATTCCATCTGAGTTTAGAGAGGGGGAGATGGCCAGCTGGAAAGACTCTAGGTGGGGGGCAAGCTGGTCCCTGGAAGGCTCCTCAGCCAAAAGAGCACCTAATTCAGTTTTCACAGGCTAGAGACTAGGCTGATTCTCTCCAGCTGTCCCCCAGGCTTCCTTTGGAACCACACACCCAGTGCTCCAGAGCAAATGGGACCCTGCTGTGAGGCTCATGGGTGAACTTCAGGCTGTACCTGAGCAGGGCTTCTCAATCTCCAAGACACCTGGCCCATGCTCTGAGACTTGGGCAGCAGCTGTTCATTACCAACCCAGACCACAGAAGGATCCAAGTGGGCTTCTCTGCAGCTGGAAGATTTAGACCAGATACTTGGAGGGATTTCTAATGAGAAAGAATACGGGACTGAGAAATATGCAAAAGAGGTGGCCTGGACATGACAAATGGAATGGTGATATTGGGGAGGTCCTAACAGAGGGGCAGAAAAACCCCTCAGTCCCTTTCAGCTCAGGGGGAGGCAGGGTGCAGCAAGGAGAGCATGACGCCTTGTTTCTCATGGTTACATGTTCCCCGCTAGACTGCTGGCTCCATGAGGACAGAGACTCCAAGTTTTGTTCACAGCTATGTCCCTGGTGCCTAGAGCAGGGACTGGTACACAGTCGGTACTCAATAAGCCACAGAGCCAAAACGCTCAGTTTCAGTTTGCTCCCTTGCAATATGAGGATGCTGGTACCACAAGGATAAGAATGCAATGGAAATACCGAGGGGACAGCTGATGGACTGCGTACGGCCGCAGGCGTGTGTGGGATATGAATAACGTGACCCCCATTCCCAGACTGCTGCCACTGATTCCAGACAGATGGTCCTGCAGCTGCAGCTGCCTGGCCTCCACCCCAGATGCAAGGAGCAATGGGTCCTTGCAGACCTCCCCCACCACCTCACATGGAGCCTCAGGCCCAGAGGCCCAGGCCCCTGGGGTGAGGAGGGAGCAGAGGGGAACATGCGCACGTTCTCAGTGCAACTGCCAGACACAAGCTGCAAAATTTCTGAACTCAAAGATCAAACAGCTCCAGGTGGGCTTCCCTCAGAGGGGGCCTGGCATAAGCCAAGTCACCTTGTCAACAAATCCCCTCAGCCCCACCCCCCTGCTCCTTGCAGGGGCCTGCAGATAGCTCAGGGGGCAGCTGTGCTGGCCACTGGAGAAAGGAAATCAATATTCCCAGCACATACACACACACTCTCCTTCTCCCTCTCCCTCCATAAACACGGGCCCTTGGATGCTCAGACAGCGGCCCACAGGCCCTCAAAGCAGAAAAGGGTTGGCCTCTCTGACACACCAGACTCCATCCCTGATCACACAAGGCACACACTTGTCACCCCACACATAAACAAAGCCCCCCAAACCCCGCTAGCAGCCCCCCTCCTATCTGCACACAGTCACAAACAACAGCCACATGTAAGTCAAACTCCTCGACTCCACGCACCTCACTGCACTCCCAGGTGGCCCTGCCAGGCACATGGTACCTGACCAACAGCCGCTGGCACACCTGGGACACAGATTCGTTCACAGTCCTGGATGGATCCCTTGTCCTTGCACACACTTGCTTGGGGTCTTGCTGACAGACACGTCAGCCCAGACACAGGCCCAGGGTCTGGAATAAACAGGCCTGCAGGAGGCCTCCTGGTGGCCTCTGCCCTGCCTGCAATCAGACTCAAGCACAGACCCCTGGGCTCGCTCCCCCCACCAACTTCTGTCCCCTGGCTCTCCTGCCCCTCACATCACACCCATACCAAGTCCCACCCAGCTTCCCTCCCACATCAGCTCACCCCCACACAATTCGCATCCCAACAGACTCTTGCTCTACACACACTCCTGTCCCCAGAGACCCCCTCATCCCAGGGCACACACGCCACTCCTGTCCTGACAGTACCTCTTTCTCCAACTCACAAACTCGGTCCCGCCGCGTCTCCCACCCAAACCCACACACTAATACAGACGCACCGCGGCCCTGCAGGCAGCTTTCCCCTCTCGCACACCAGGCGACCCGTCCTAAGGGACGGCACTCTCGCACACCCATGCCCGCAGCCTTCCTCTGGCACGCACTGACACTCACACGCCCGGCAGTCACTACCGACCCATCACGCAGCAAAACGCGGCAGCCAGGCTTTCTTCGCGCCCCTCAGCGCGCCGCACGACCCCCGCACCCTGACCGCACCCCGGCCGGGCTCGGCTGGCCCACCACCGTGCCCACCCCGGCCTCCGCCCCGCGCGGGCCCCTTACCCGCTGTCAAGCTCCAGCTCGAGCAGGGACTGGGTCCTCTCCGAGTTGCAGTGCAGGCACCACATGGCGGCCGCAACGGGAGCTGGCGGAGCCGGGCGCCCGGGACCCAGGCCCCGCCGAGCGCCGCCGACTCCCGCCAGCGGCCGCCGGATCCCGGGGCCGACACCCGGCCACCCGGAGACCCGACCCCCAGCCACGCGACCACGTCGGGTCTCCCGGCCCAGTGTCCGCCGGTTCCCGCCGCTCGGACCCCGAGCCCGAGCCCCAGGCCGGCCCAGCCCGCCCCTCCGCCGCCGCCCGCCTGGCGCAGCTAGACGCCGGGCCGGAGGAATGTGGCCCCGGAGGGGGCGGGGCCGGCAAACTCGGGGGCGTGGCCGCGCAGAGTCGCGTGGGTGAAGGGGCGCAGGAGGCGTGGCCGCGCGGAGCCGCGGGAGGAGGGAGCGCGGGGCGGGGCCTGGAGGGGCGGGGCCGAGCGGAGCGGCCGGGGGCGATCGCAGGGATGGGTCCCGGCACGCGAAGCCCCCTTCCTAGAAGGAGGGCTCTGCGCACCTCCTCCAACGCCGGAGCCTCCCAACAGCCGCGTCTCCCTCGCCGACGTATACGCACAACAAATACAAAGCGCCAAACCACCCAACCAACGGAGCCTACTCTGCTGGCGGCGCCAACCTCCACCTATCTTGACTTTTGCCTCCCAGACCCGACCGTGTGGTTCTGGAAAAGGGAATGGGTCCTGTCCTGAGGCTGGGGCCATCCTATTGGGGGCTTTGGGGGAGGATCTGATGGAAAGTTGCTTCTTTCTCCCTAAGCCCACCCAAACCCCTGCCTTACCCCCACCCAGAGACCTTTCAGGCACCCATGGCAGGTGTAAAGTAACATTAATTAGAATTTTAGAGCTCTTTACTGACATTTGGTCTTCAAGGCGACATTGTGAACTAGGTGGACTTACTCCTGGTTCCATTTTACCAATGAGTAAACTGAGGCTTAGCTTAATTGGGTTGACTCAGAGAGGCCTGTCCTAGCCCTCTCTCAGGCTCTGCCTACTGTGAGCTTGCTGTTCTCTATGAGTATGTTTACTTGTTTATTATCTGTCCTTGGGCTCCCAGGCAGGTACAGTGCTCAGCACCCACGCTTGCGCAATGCCTGGATGTGGTTGGGAGACAGCAAGCAGACAGAGATACAATCAAAATCCCACCTGTCCTGGGCTGCCCACCTGAAGTCCATCTCCTGGAGGGCAAGGCAGCTGGCAGGTCTGCGGGAGTCAGGAAGCTGCAGGAAGTCACTAATGCTGGGGCATCCTCTTGTGCCCTTTTGAATCTTTAATTTGGAGGGGGACAGTGAAGGAAGGGGGCTGGGCTGGCTCTAGGGCAGTACCTAGAGCCAGTTTAGAGCACCTGGGTTCCCCAGCAAGAGTTTGAGCAGGAATCCAATGCCCCTCTCACAGCCCATCTCCACATTCCTCCTCTCGGTTTGCCATGTTTGCTACATTAAAAATAAATAAAGACACAGAATGGGAGGAAATATTTGCAAACCATGTATCTGATAAGGGTCTAGTATCCACAGTATATAAAAAACTCTTACAATAAAGAGGCAAATAACCCAAATTAAAAATAGGCAAGGGATCTGAGTAGACATTTCTCCAAAGAAGACATACAAATGGCCAATAAGGACGTGAAAAGATGCTCTCAACATCACTAATCATTAGGGAAATGTAAATCAAGACCACAATGAGATAACCTCTTCACTCACACTCACTAGGAAGGCTCAAATCAAAAAGATGGATAAAAAAGTATACGCAGAGAAGACCACCGGGCTGCACTGTTCAAAGACCACGGCCACATCTGGCATCTGTCTTCGTTGAGGGAGCAAGAAGATGGGAAGAGATAGGATTTAAAAAGACCAGTTGTGGGGGTGGGGGCAGCAGAAAACTTCCACCCCAGTCTGAACTGCCCTCTAAAAATAGGCTGTAATAAATGGAGCCAAGAGAATTCTCCCCGCCCAGCTGCGGGAACACTCCAGACACAGGCTCCAGTGGCACCATGATCCAGATTGTCTAAGAATTCCAGGCACTTCTCCAGGCCAGGGCTCTGCTGCCCGCCAGGATGGTCCTGGCGACATTGTTCCAGCTGGGATTTAGAAGAAAGGGTTTGAATTTCCCTGTTAGCATTTGGAATACCAGACAATGGATTCCCTGGAAACCAAATGCCCCTTGATTCTCTTGTTTTGTTTCATCTTCCTGCAAAATGTGCCTCTTGCTCCTGCCTCACAGATTAATAATTTAGGGAATTGAGAGCAGGAGCAAGAAAAGTTCCAGCCTAGAGAGACAGATTTCTCCTGAAATGACTGTACTTGGCAGAATCCTTTCATGTACTATTTGGGCAAACCGCTCAGCATCTGAGTCTCAGTTTCTTCACTGTAAAGTGTGGCGCATCAGCTACCTCTAGCCCAGCTAATTTACCGTGCTGTTTAATTTAATTTAGCAAGTATTAATGAGTGCTTACTCTATCCCTGTCTTCTGAGGCCTCAATGGGGAAACATTGCTGTGACAAGTATCCCCCAATATGGTGTTATGACAGTGGAGGAGCCTGTAATTCTGCCCCAGTAGAGGCTCTAATGATGAGGGGACATTTTGAGTTGGGCCTTGAGGGAGCCCCAAAAGTCATGGAAACATTTAGTTCCACTATATTGTCCTGGGTTTTAGTCTTGAGCTGTTTGCCTTGGTCCACTTCACATGCTACAACCTGACTTTGTCTCCATCCCCCTGGCTTCTGACAGCTTCCTGTCTTTCCACAGCCTTCCTGCTCTCCTTCGACCAGACATGTGGCGCCCTACTGAGGCCCAGCCTTTGCAGCCTCTCTCCCCAGGCTGTCCAGAAGTCCAGCCTTTCCACACAGCTGGCTTCAAGGTCTGTGTGGCCTGGTTCTGGGCCATCTCTCCAGCCCTCGCCTCCCCTTGTGCTCCCTCTGTACATGCCACACCTACAGCAATATTACACTTCTTTCTGTTCCCCAACTTCCGTTGCGCCTGGTTCACAGCTAGGACCTTGGGTTTCAGCTTTTGATGTCACTTCTCTCAGAAAGCCACACCTGACTGGCCCCTGATCCAAGGCAGAATCTCTTCTTACATGTTGCTGTGGTTTGCATATGATTTGTTTGGCCCTGCCAAATCTCATGTTGAAATCTGATGCCCAGTGTTGGAGGTGGGGCCTGGTGGGAGGTGTTTGGGTCATCAGGGCAGATGGCTAGGTGTGATTCTCACAGGAGTGCGTTCTCACTCTAAGTTCCCACAAAACTGGTTGTTAAAAAGAGCCTGACACCTCCCTCCTCCCTCTCTTGGTTCCACATTCTTGCCATGTGATCTCTGCACACCAGCCCCCCTTCCCTTCCACTTCGCCTTCCACCATGAGTGGAAGCTGTCCGAGGCCCTCCCCGAAAGCAGGTGCTGGTGCCATGCTTCTTGTACAGTCTGCAAAACCGTGAGCCAAATAAACCTATCTGCCCGTGTGCACAGAGATGTGCGCCCTGGGATATTAGTCGTTTGAAATAGCAGAACTCAGGGGAGGAAACACACGATGCCCTCAATGGGGACCAGTTAAGTAAATGTGTTACATCTATCCATGGTGTCCCATGTTGAGAAGATAGCAGCAGCATCATACATACTTACAGGAGAAGATCTGAGACACAACATTGTGATAGAAAGTCCAGAAAAATGTGAAATGCAGTTACAATGAAATCTATAGAACACTAGTATGCTTATATAGGATTGTATAATCATAGACTATTTCTTAAAGGAGACCCAAGAAATATGTACAAGTGGTTGCTTACGGGAAAGGAAACTGGGGGTGGGGGGTTCTGGAGATTCCTGGAGACAGGCCTCTGCCCCCTGAGCTTGAGGTCTAGTTGGGATGGGGGCAGGAAGGAGAATGGAGGACTTTTCACCTCTATGCCCTCATACGAGTTTTCAAATTTTTAAACAAGTGTTTATTACCTTTAAATAAAGCCAGTGAAATAAGGAAATCAATATAAGAATGGTCATCCAAGGAAGTGGAGGTCTTCTAACATCTAGGAGGCTCTGAAGCCCATCAGAGCTAGTCCACAAAGTCCTCAAATTCTAGACGGTACTTAGGCCACCTCTTCGGCCACTCCAGGTTTGAGCGGGATGTGTCTTACCAACAGCCATAAATAAATCAGTAAGAGTTATGTTATAGCCCATTTTGAGCTTCCCACTCAGTGTCTGTTATCATTACTATGTTACTACTCATCATACTGAAATGAACATTCCCAAATCATAAGCCAAAATGCTGGATGCAGGAGGAGACTCTGTGATCATCCCTCAACCCCAAATCCTCATTTTATGGACAGGGAAACTGAGGCCCAGAGAGATGAAGGGATGTGTCCCAGGTCACATGGCCACGTACTAGAAACATTGACACTGGCTCCAGGCTTATGGCCTCACTGACCACCAGTACTGCACTGCCAGGCTGGCACCACTGGGAACTTGGATACTACAGCACCCAGCCTGGGGTGGATGAGTTTCAAGACCATCATTCCAACCCAAATATGGGAGTGGAACTTATTCATATGGCTGTTGGATGCAGTGAAAAACCAGACAGTTGCACAGAACACAGAACTCTGTGACACCTCAGGGAAGCCAGTCAATCTTGAAAAGGAGAAATGTTTCCAGATAAACAAAGCTGTTCTTATCAAGTGCCAAATTATTTTAAAATTTCAACCATATTTCACAGAAACCACTTGCAAATTTAGGACTTCCCTAAGTCTTACTAAACAAAGTAAACAGAGTAAACTTGGGATAACTTACTTTGGGAGGCTCAGGACCACCCTGAATGAGGCTGCTGCCCTGATCTTCCTCCCTGGCACGGCCCTGCCCGGGCACTGGCCTGGTGGGAATCTAGCCTCATTCCAGCTCTAATCCCCACAATACAGCCACTCCCAGGATGCACCCTGCACTTCCTCATCCCAGTGCCTCTGCTCATGCTGTTCCCACTTCCTGGGAACCTCCTACTCCACTTGCAAGGCTCAGGGCAAATATCCCTTTCACTTTGAAGCCTCCCCTAGCACCTCCAACTCTCAGGCAGAACAAGAACCCCTCAGCTAGACTCTGGGCACCTCAAGGGTGGGGACAATGGCTCTCCATCCACTCTCCTGGTGGTGGGGCCCAGACACTGCCACTGTTCTGTGTAACTGGCCTGGGTCCAGACACCTACCATAGCACCAGGGGAATTCAACCCAACTACAATGGTACTTGGGTTGGCCAAGACCCGGTCCATGATGGTGAGATTAAAGCGGCCTTAATGTTAGCATGTCCTAGAACGTAAGAGCCAGCAGGAGTCACCATGGCCCAGTGTTGCCTGCCCATTGTTCAGATGAGAGACCTGGGGCACAGCCAAGAACGGGTCATATGACTTCCTTTCCACAGCTCCTTCTCCACTGCTATGACAAAAGAAGCAACAAAACGAGGGGAACTGTCATGGTTTGAGGTATCAGGAGGCTCTACTTTCCCAAAGTCTTTAAATAAATAATAAAAATTAGATACAGCTCTTATTATGTCAACAGTGGACAAATGGACTAACACAGCCTGTGAGGATGCATGGTAAAGACCCTCAGGGAGGGGCTGCCATAACAAAACCATGAACACAGGACACAGAGTCTGACGCAAGGAGAAATGAAACCCTGCACAGGCCCAGGGTGGCTCTGTGGGAACTCTGAGGAGCCTAGCATGTGATGGGTGCTCAGTGACTAATGAGGGTTTTCTTTAGGTGAAAAAACAGCCAGGAATTGTCACCTCCTCCAAGAAGCCCTCCTGGCCTGGATCTCCAGAGCACTTCATGTTTCCAGGTACTTGGTGCCCACTGCAACCCCTGCCACACAGTGGGTGTTGTAAAAGTGAAGAAGGTGGTCGCAGCCACCACAGGACCAGAATGTGCTCACTGCATCCCTCCCCAGTCTGGGTAGACCCCATCTCTCCTGGTTCCTCTGGTGGGCCCAGCCAGGTGAGCTATACTCCTTGTCCTGGAGTTCAGGGGACAAGGCCTGTGGAGAACAGACCTGTGGCTTCAGAAGGCAGCTATTTGAGTTATGTGTCTCTATTCAAGTGGAAGGGAAATGGCCATTTGCCGTCTTCCTGCAGGATTCAAAGGGCTATACAACTTCAGGAATAAATTTAGCTAAGCTGCTGCCTCCATCAGTAAAGGGCTCTTCCCTGACCCTTCCCCCAAATCACACTGGTCATCACTCTTCCATCTGGGTGCCCTGCCAGCCCCAGTAGACAACCTGGTAGGTGGCCACAGTAAGATCCTCAGGGAGGGAGGAGTTGGATCCACAGACCATGCTGAGTGGGCTCAGCCCTCCCTGCGAGACAGCTCCTAGAACATGACCTAGACAGCTCTGGGCCATTGCAGGTGGAGCCCCTGAGCCCTGCCCCTGTGCCCAGATGGAGCCCAGGCCCCCCAGTCCTCTGACCCAGATCAAAGAGGCAGGCCTGAGGGCGGCAGGCCCAGCAGACATCCCAGCCCCGCTGTGTGACCTCGGGCAAATTACTGCACTTCCCAAGCCTCAGGTGGCTTCAGCCTCAAAGGGGGGATGGTGCCACTTTCCTTGCAGGATTGGCGTGAGGTTTGGCAATGACACCCATAACTGCCTGGCCAGGGCCAGGCACACAGCAGCCCTCAGAGCCTGCCAGTCCCTTCCCTTGCTCCACTGTGGCCCCGGCACCTTGCACTGGGGCTAATGCACAAGAGGAGCCAATGTGTGCTGAGCAAGTAAGTGCCCTTTCCAGCTGGAGGCTGCATCCCATGGTGGGGACACTCACGGCCTGGGTATCTGTTGGTATCAAATCCCAGCTCCCCACATACTGTTGTGTGATCTTGAATCTTCAGCATGTGGTTTGGTCTTTCTGAGCCTCCTTTCCCACACCCCTGCCTCTTCTCGCCTCTTCCTCAAGCCTGGGAGCTGTTCCTACTCTTGTCAGACATGGCCCTTCTCACAGGGCACATGGTCTAGGCCAGGCACTTTACAGAAGTGACCACATTTAATCCTCCACAACTCTCCATTTTACAGATAAACTGAGACTCAGAGAGGTTGAGTAACTTACCTAAGGCCACACAGCTAGTGCCTGGCTAATCAGGGCTTTGAGCCCAGGTCCACTTGGCCCCCACACCATGAACTTGACCATGAAGCTAGACCCTCTACCAGTCCCTTCGCCCCCCACACTCAGGGTGCTCACTGAATGCAGGTTCTGTGCTACATGCATTGTGCGTGTTGTCTCATTCCAACCCTACCATGACCCTCTGAAGCAAGGATATTGTTATCCTCATCCTCTCATCCAGGAAAAGAAACTGAGGCTCAGAAAGGCGAAGGAATTTGTTTAAAGGCAAACAAGTAGTAAGCGAAGGATCAGAACCCAGGGCTGTCTGAGTCCCAAGTCTCTTTTCTCCACACTATTCCATTTGGCCTTCAAGGTCCAGCTCCAAGAGACCCCTGCAGGGGACAGTCTCCCCTCTTGGCTGATACCCGAATAACAAAAGCAACCTCACATCTGCTGCCCAAGGGCTGTGCAGTCAGACTCCTTGCTCTGTCCCCTTCTTGGCTGTGTGGCCTCGGGCATCACCTCTTTGAACCTCAGTTTCCTTCTGTGTAAAATGAGAATGAATAATCATACATATCTCCAGGGTTGTTGTAAAGAATTAGCCCAGTGTGCTCTGCCTACACTCAGCCTACTCCCAGGGCCCCACCGACAAATCCCCATGCCCTCTTCTCTACTATCTTCCTGGGGTGTGCCTTCCTGGGGACAGCAGGAGGGGAGCAGCAGCGGCCAGTCCCCCAGAAGGACTTAGGCTTCTGCCAGCTCTCCTGAGACCACCCCAGAAACCCAGGTGGAGTCGCAGGGGAGGTGGTCCTTGCCATTTCCCCATCTCTCTCCCAGCTGCCTGCACCTGTCTCCTTTCCTCCCTCAACAAGTACATCCTCAGTTGAGCCAACACTCAGAGGGCCTCTTGCTATGAGCCCCACCCAGGAGGCTCAGACCAGGGAAGAATTAAGTTCTGCAGCTTCCAAGCCCCACTCAGCCTATGGTCTGGGAGGGAGACACACCCCTATACACAAAGAGCTCTAAGACAATGCACATGTGTTCTAATGGACAGGGGGACAGGTGGAGGGCTGCTCACTATCACTTCCTCCTGGGGTCCTTCCCCGATGCCCCCAGAGTAAAGCACATCCCCCTTCTCTATCTCATCTAGTCCCTTTAAAGCCCATCTCACAGTCTGTAATTATCTGGCTTAATCACTTGTTTACCGTCTGTCACTTCCACCAGAATGACGCTCTGTAACTCTGTTCATTAGTCACTGTATCCCCAGCATCCAGATGGTTCCTGGTCTACGCTAGGTGCTCAGTAAATGTCTGCTGGATGAATGAAGCATGTTGAACCAGATTCGTTCTGGTTCAGGGACAACTACAGGGCTGGGGCAGGTTCCCTTCTCTCTCATGCTCACCCTTGACTTGTCTAGTTCAACCCCAGCCAACGCCCCCATCCTCACCCTCGTTACACCATACAGAGATTCTGGAAGGGCCGAAAACTGTTCTTCAAAAACAATGATTCTCATCTCCAGTGTGCCAGGAGAGCCCAGTATTTAAAGGGGCATGTTAGCTAAAGATTTTATAAAAAAGAGGCATCCCTTTGGCAAAATGAATGACCATCCCTGACACACTTGGGTTTCCTTCCTAGCAGCGTTACTTATACCAAGGCTCATTTACATATTAAAGCAGGTGCAGAAACTAAGGGAATATAGAAAAAAGTGTATAGAGAGTATGCTGCCAGAACTTGACCTCCTACAGAAAACCTCACCTGGATGTCACTGGCCCACTGGCTCAGATGCTGTGGCAGGGCTGGGTCTGCATGCTAGGTAGCTGCTAGGGAAGCAGCTTACTTACTCTTAAGTAGTGAGTTCACACCAAATAACAGCCACCAAGGGAGTGCAGGGCCTCTACTATAATGAATAGATGTGTTCATTTATAATGAAGTGCTGGGGTCACCTGTTTTGCAAATGGATGCCATTAAGTGCTCCCAAAACAACAGCTTCTCTTAAGTGGGTTAAACATTCCTCTCTGCAGTCTTCTTTATGTTATTGATTTAAACAACACCTTCTTTTGTCCCAGTGGGAGGAAGACTTCAACCAATTGAAGTCTGAATCAGTTGAGCTTGACCCAACTCCACTGACTCTGAATTAACGGAGGCAGGACACTGCGCCACGTGATTCGTTATTTGAATAAACCAGTGATTGAGAACCTATGCATTCCTGAATGTGCACAATAACTGCCCCAACATTTATTACCACCTGCTGTGTGTCAGGCACTGACTAGGTATCTCAGAGGCTGCACATGTGGGCCCTGCCCTCGGGAAGCTTGACTGGTAAGGGAGTGGAGGCAACTCACAATTGGCGCCAGTCCTGTTCCTACCGGAGTCCACACAATCCTGACAGCGATTCTACAAGATGGGGTTTGTTTTCCAGTTTATCACAGAGACCCCGAAGCCCCGAGAAGGTGAGTAATTTGCCCTAAGACACACAACTCAGAGTGATGGAGTTGGGATTAGAACCCGGCAGGCTGACACTCAGTCTGTGTTCCTTGCACACCAACAGTGGTTCTCAAAATGTGGTCCTAGGAGCAGCAGCAGCAGCAGCCTCCGCTGGGAATCACTAGAAATGCAAATTCTTACCCTCCAGATGATTTTGATACCTGCTGCAGTTTGAGAGTCTTTGTACTACAACAAGCCACTAAAGCCACTAAAGCCACTAAATGCAGTAAGAGGAGCAACCTGGCAGTGAGGCAGGGCCAACTGCTACCTGGTAGAGCAGCCATTCAAGGAAGGCTTCCTGGAGGAGGTGATGCCTGTCTTGGGATTTGTAGCATGAATGGGAATTCATTGGGTGGCCCAGCAGGAGAGGGGCACTCTGGCTATAGGGAATGGCATGAGCAAAGGGTTGGTGAGTTTGGGAAAATATAATCATAGTTCTGCATCTCTGTGGGGCATGAAGTGTGGGGAGGGGTGAGCTGTCAGGAATGGGGCCAGAGGATCTAGCAGGAGCTTCAGCTCATGGGGGTGGAGGGGTGGGAGTGGCACATAGCACCCGTATACCAATTACTTAGCACTCTTCTTTCTCTTGAAATTTTATATCTGCTCCATAAATGACAAGCCAACCTCATTGAGCATCAGTTGAATTTTCCCATGGAAATAAATCAACAGAAAGAAAATGCTGTTATAAACTCCTGCTCAGACCCTGTTATCAGCAGAAGCCTGTGCTTGAGGCTCCAGAGATTAGCAAGTATAGAGAATCCACAGGATAGAAGGCCTCCCATGAAACAGAAGAAGAATGCTTTCCTATCCTGATAGGGACTGTGATACGAGAAATATTGCTAAATGAAAAAAGTTATGCTAAAGAATGCTGCATGTGGGTTAAAAAGAAAGGGGGGCGGGAATACACACACACACACACACACACACACACACTGATAGGAGATATCTCTGGACAGTGGTCACCTCTGGGGAGGGAGCAGGGATGGGGCAGGGAGTGACTCACTGCTCATCATGTCCCTTTTATATCTCTAACTGTTGAACCATGTGACTATATCACTCCCTATGTAATACATGATTATAATTAAACTTTTGGGGTGATAAAGACTCCTGCCAGTAGGCCAGCGCTTTTGTCTGGACATAATCAGAAGGGCTGAGAAAGCACTGCAAGGAGAATAACTCTCTCCCGGGTTCCGTGTGCTGTGTGCATCACCAAGTTCATGCCCCGCCTGTGGCCTGGGTTTCATGCTTCCTAAAACCCTGCTTGGTGGGTAACAGGGATCTGAGAATCCACTTTGTGCAAACATGAAATGACTTCACGGCTACCAGAGGTGAGGGAAGGCTACCTGGTGCCAGGCAGATCCAGGGAAGACCTCAATGTTCTGTTCCCCCTCTTCCTGGGAACAAGACTTGGCTGTTGCCCCACTGTGTGCCTCCTGAGTTGTGCAGAGAGAAGGAGAAATGCACAGACCCCCAGGGAGCACCTCCTGCACGTAGAGCTTCACCTACGTTATCTGTGCACCCCTTAAGGTGGGCTCCATTACCTAGTCCATAAGGAAACTGAGGCAGAGAGAGGTTAAATGATTTGCCTCAAGGCCACTCAGCTGGTTGTAGGAGAGCTGGGAATCCAACCCATGGGCCTACACACTGGTGAAAATGTCCAGGAGCCTCTGAGCCAAGTTGGCTAGTGAGAGAACATGACCCCATGAACTGAAAGAGTTCAACCCTGAGACCCAGACCAGGCCACTCCGGGCTCCTGGAGTCAAACCACAAGGAGGATCCCTTGTGCAACACAATCCAAAGACAATTTTGGTTTCTCAAGCAATTTCCACAAATGACTGTAATTTATGTGTTAATAGTGAAGATATCAAGGTTTGGAACCCCCTGGAGTGCTAGGAACACAATTTGTAATTATGAGCACACAACAATTTGTTCAACATGCCAGCTACGTCCACAGTAATTACTACCCTGGTTAAGGATAATTCTACATTTAATGCACCACGACGCACGTGGATGGAAGGGCAGGAGGAGTAAGGGGCTGATTGTGTTCCTCAGTTCCTCTAGGCCCTTTTCTCTTCCCAAGAGCCCTACTGTTCTCTCCTGCAGTAGGTCTCATCCTGGTCCTCAGGACATTCAGACCTGGTGAGCCTCTCATGGGCCCAGGCCTGCCTGCACGGACCCAGGTAGGACCGAGTGGGTGCTCCTTCTTGGAGTAAGCAGTGTGACAACCATAGCCATCCTAGTTGATTGAACCTACTTCCTGCCCTCAAGAGAGACTTTGTTCCAGGCTTGCTTCCCATCGTTCCTGGGCAGTCCAGGACAACCAGCTTGCTGTATATTGCCTGCAATTGAGGGGCTCTAGTCTCTGCTCCTTGGCTTCTGACAGCGACCACCTGTATTCCATGGATGGGGGTGGGTGGTTGAACTACAATAGCAGTAGCAATTGCTGGCCGTTTCTCAAGCACCAATTCTGTGCTGGGTGCTCCCCGGGTGCTTGCATAGGGTATCTGTAACCCTCCCAGCCACAGAGAGGGCACCACAGAGAGGGCACTATCCACATCTTACAGAAAAGACAGAGGCTTAGGAAGACCAAACCACTTTCCCAAGATCTAAGATCGCACACCAGAACATGGGGGAAGTGGATTTGATACCAACAGAGTCCCCACTATGGGATGCAGCCTCTGGCTGGAAAAGGCACTTATTCATTCCACACACGTTGCTTCCTCTCGTGTTTTTGCCCTGGTGCAAGGTGCCGGGGCCACACTGGAGCAAGGGAAGGGACGTGCAGGCTCTGAGGGCTGCCATGTGCCTGGCCCTGGCCAGGCAGTTATGGGTGTCATTGCCAAGCCTCATGCCAATCCTGCAAGGAAGGTGGCACCATCCCCCTTTTGAGGCTGAAGACACCTGAGGCTTGGGAGGTGGAGTAACTTGTCCGAGGTCACACAGCGGGGCTGGGCTGGCTGCTGGGCCTGCTGCCCTCAGGTCTGCCTCTTCGATCTGGGGCAGAGAACACGGGGGCCTGGGCTCCATCTGGGGCACAGAGGGTGGGCACAGGGGCAGGGCTCAGGGGCTCCACCTGCAATGGCCCAGAGCCATGTTCCAGGGGCTGTCTCGCAGGGAGGGCTGAGCCCACTCAGCATGGTCTGTGGATCCAACTCCTCCCTCCCTGAGGAATTTATGGCTTCCTTGTGCCACTTACCAGGGACTGTCCCTGCAGGGTTTCAACCTGTGCCGAAGAGTGTAACAAAAGCTACTACATCTGAGTGCTTACTATGTATTACCCTCAGGTATTCCCCACCACAGCCCCATGAAGCAGATACTAATATCCCCATTCCACACAGGAGGCAGTGGAGGCACAGAGAGGCTAATGCCCTTGCCCAGCGTCACACAGCTGGTAAGGGACAAAGCTGACAGGGAACCCAGGCAGTCTGGCTCCAGAGTGGTCCATGAATACCTGGGAGCTCCTGGGGCTGTGGCTGTGGCCTCATGGACAAGGGTGGTTTGGGAGAATGACAAGAACAAGTCTGGAAAAACAGAGACAAGAGATGGGGACAGAGAAAGCAAGCCCTGATGGTGTCTGAATTCCTGGAGCCCAGCCATATCCCTGTCTTCTCCACACTTTGACAAAAAGAGCCAGGCAATCCCCCCTTTCCCCAAGCAGTTTTCAGGTGGGTTTCTGTCAGCTGCAACCAAAGTGTCCTGAGAAATGCAGGATTGAAGCTCGCTTCACCAGACAGATGAACAAACAAGGCCCACAGCAGCCACTCCGGGGGCAGCACAAGGTGGGAGGCTGTGTGGGGTCATGCTTAGGAAGAGGGTGCTCCAGAGCCAGCCAGACCTGGGTTTGAATCCCGACTCTGCCACTTCCTCCCTATGTAGCCTTGGGCAAATCACAGAACCTCTCTGGACCTGAAAATTCTTCCCTGCAGAAGAGGAAAATAGTAACACCTAGCTCAAGGGGCTGAGAGATTGGTAAAGTCAGGTATACCAGGTGTCAGACAGTGTGTATGGTACTGCCACAATTTCTGTTTTAAAATGGGGATAACGTATATTTATATGCATTTGTTTATGCATACGTGAAACTGTCTGGAATAAGACACTAGAAGCTGCTAACATGGGACGTCTCTGGGGAGGAGAACGAGGCTGCTGGGAGACCCCACCTTTCCCTTCACCTCCCACGTAGGAACAACGGGGGAACTTTTCATCATATGCCCTCTTGTAACTTCTGAATTGTAAACCATATAAGTAAACACTATGTTAGAAATACAAACAAAGCTAGAATAAAAAATTACTATTAAAGAATTATTATTCTTTATGGTTAAAGAACTATTATATAAGTACTATTATAGAATTGGCTATGGAATCTCTCTCTCTCCCCCTCTCTCCCTCCATATACACATGCTAACACCAGGCTGACATAGGAGAATGGGAAAAGCTTGCTGGGGAGGACCTGCTTCCAGCCATTTGTCCCCTCAGCAGCAACCTCACTTGAGACCGGAGCCCACTATGCGGTTAGAAGCCAGTAAAATCACATTTCAGACCAGCCTCATCATCTTCCCTATTTGCACCCTGAGCACCTTCCTTCTGGCATCCCAGGGAGGGGCCCCTGCTGCCTGTGCCATAGATGGGAACACTGAGACTCCAGGTACCAGCTACAATTGGAGGTCCCCAGACAGCTCTGGGTCACAGATGGGTTCTGTTTGACCTGAACTGGATTTAGGGCTTCTTGTGAAAGCTGGAAGCTCTGCCACCTTGGGCTCACATTCTTGCCTGGCCACCAGGGACTGGTGCTGAGTCACAGCTGTGCCCTGCTAGCAGGTTAAAAACTGTTCTGCCACAATCCCCACCATTCCCTTTTGCTCCCCATGTTGAAACCCACTATCAGTTGTCCTTTAGCATTTTCCAAACACTCCTTTTTTTTTTTTTAAATATAGGCCACTAGTTCTCAAACTTTTTGGTGTCAAGCTCCCTTTATGCTATTGAGGATCCCAAAATTGTTTATGGGGGTTATATCTATCAACATTTACCAAATTGAAAAATTAGATTTGAGACATCTTTATAGCACAAGAATACACAGGCACCATTCCATTAGCCAACATGTCATATAGCCTCTAGAAAATTCCACTGTACACTTGTGAGAGAATGAGGGTGAAAAGGCAAACAACAGCTTGTTGTTGTTATTAAAGTGGTTTAAACCAACAACTCCCTGGGCCACACTTTGAGAAACATTGCTATCGAAGAAAAACATGTTCTTAGCCCCAACTGACCCCAAGTACCCAGGCATTTGCCCAGCCCCTGCGGGCATTTGAGTCTAACCCCTGCTCTAGGAAGGGAGAGACAGGAGCATGCTCTGGGTCCTACAGGCAGAACTGATTGGGGGTCCCCTGTCTAGTCCTGGCCCCTGAGGCTCCAGCCCCTTGCTCAGCACCACGGTTCGTAGTCCCTGGTATTGACAGGCAGGAGCTGCCTGCCTGTGAGCAGTGGCTGCTGTGTCATGTCAGGGCACTTAAACAAACAATGACACAACAACAGCACCCCCATTTCCTGCATGCCCACCATACGCCAGACACCTAAGGAAACAGGCTGGTTAAGAAGTCACTAGCCCAAATGTTTCCAGCTTGCAAGACCATGCTGAGGTGGAGGGCCAGGTCCCCTCAGTTCTGAGGCTGCAGAGGGAGGCCCTGACCGTGTGGTGCCTACCTGCCCTCTCCAGGTATTTGTGGGTGGGACAGAGAGTGAGGAGTGCTAACACTCTGCGTGGGCTCCCTGTGGGCCTTAGGCACATGAGCTGTAGGCAGGGGCTTTATGATCAGCATTTTGCCCGCCCAGGCTGCATAGCCCGGATCTGAACCTGAGCGCTCCCAAGTCCCCATTCCCTGCAAAGAGTGGTTTCCCCCAACCGTCCCCAGGTTGGGCTTGGTGGCAAATTTAGATCGGATTAAAATGACAGCTCAGGGCACAGCTGGTGGAGCGGTCCTCAGAGGGGATGAAAGATGGGGTGGTGACAACTGCAGTCTGCTGGCTGGGAGCAGCGGGGAGCGTGGCCCAGCCCTGGTCTGACCAGAGCCATCCCCAACCCCGCCTCTCACTGGGCTGGTGTCTGCTTGTCCAGCCCACCGGCCACCGCTGGGGGCTGGTGCCCTCTGTCAGCGTGCTGGAGAACTGCAGGCTAGCCTTCCCAGCCCCGAGACAGAGGGGCAGGACGGGGTGATGCCCCAGCATCGGGGCAGGGTGCCCAGAGGGGGCCACCGAGCCAGCCTCCAGACCCCATTTACCCCCCACTCCACCTTCATGCCTCAGTGCCTTCAGAAAAGCCCAGGCTGAGCTCCTCCCCTCCACAGGGCAGCTCCTCCCAGTACCTGGGCGACGTTGCTCCTGGAGCACTTCCCTCCCCCTCACTGGACAGTTGCGGGAGCATGAGGATAAGGCTGTCAGACTTACCACGCATCCGCAGCCCCAGCACAGTGCCTAGGTGCTCACACCACTAGGTGCTTGAGAAATATTTGTGGATGAAATGAATCAAGTCCAGCTCCTGTGAGTCCCTGTCCCAAAATCAACATGCCTTCCTTCACAAATAAAGCATTCACTCCTCAAAGGGCAGGCACAGAGGTAGAAACCTTTTTTACTTGAATTCTGGGGGGGAGATATTAACACAGGATGAAACGGAGGGTCTGCGTCCTGACCAGGGCTAGACAGCCAGAAAAAGCTAAAGCTGAGATGTGGACCCAGGTCTGCCCTGAGACACGCCATTCTGTAGCCCCCAAGGCCAGGCACGTGGTCCAGTTCCCTCTGAGGATCCACCAGGCTGGGTCTAACTCAAACTGCTTGCACAGACTTGGGAGAGTGTTTGGAGTTCCCTTTCCCCTGGGTTACCAGTGGACTCCCTCAGGGGGAGATTCTAGAAAATTGAGCCCAGGAAGACCATGGGTAGACCCCATGCCCAGGCACCTCTCCTTTGCTAGCGAACATGCTCAAGCCTGGTCCCACCATCTCCACGTAGGGCCTCTGTATGTGAATTTGTAAAAGGCGCCCTCTTCTGGTGGATACAGCCCCTCAGGCCCATGGCTTGGCAAGAGTGCAGCCCTTTGCCAGCTGTCCTTGTGCGGTGCACAACCTGAACATCTGTATACTGGGAGTGCCTGGATCTCTGCCTCACTGGGTCAACAGTGGATCCTGCTCTTCTTTTCAGGGGGCAGGGAGTCCTTCTGGTAAGGCCTAAGGGTTATGCATAGAGGATCTGTGGTCACATGTAGCCACCTGCTGCCTTCCTTTCTCAGAAGCTGGGGAAAGATAAAGCCCCACCCCCCAGCCCTCTGGGAGATTTACATAGACAGAGGTAAGTGGCATATAGGTCTGTCTAGAAGTCACAAGGCCTAGAGAGAAAATGTTAGCCAGACTTAGCACCAACTTCAGCTGCCTCACAGTGCACCAAGAAAGCTTTTAAAGCAGTTACATTTTTAAGCAATTAAATGTGTCTGGCAATTAAAACCTATCCCCACATCACAGGCTTTAGCCCAAGTGGGCTGGGTGAGGTCTTCAAGGGGACAGACCCTTGGCCCTCTCACTGAGGTTGCCACGTGCCCTGGGCTCCTGCACTGAGTCAGGAGCCCCAGAAGGCCAGGGTTGGCTCAAGGTCACCCAACGGTCAGCTGGCAGCCAAGCTGGGCCTGAGCCAGGGCCCCAGGCTCCACCCTCGCTCCAGACCCAGATCTGCTGGGAGCGTGGGGTTGGGGGAGCTGGTCTCTAACTTGGGTCTTCACTGGACACAGAGGGACCGTTCTTTGCTGCTCAACAATCCTCCTGTTTGCCCCGTGCCAGGCTGTAGCCTTCCTCAAGTCCTGCTGACGAGGAAAATCTGGTGCCAGCGTCCACAAATATGTGTGCCTTCTAGAGGGAGGTGGCAGCTCGGGTGCTCCAGCCCAGAGTGGGTGGACATAAAGGACCAGAGGGAAGTCATAGGACGGGGTAGAGTAAGCTGCTGGCATTTTCTTTACAGTACATCTAGAGTGGGGGGTGAAAATGCATATATGTAGCCTGAATGTTTCTGACCAGATACCCCCAAAACGCTTCTCCAGCAGGCCTCTGGGGAGCGGGAGGGGGACATACATAGTCTTTTATACTTTTATACTTGTATGCTCTTTTATAATGTTGAACATTTTTACCATGGCTCTATATTTCCTAAGCAAATGTTAAATCCATAGACACAAACACATAAATAAGAGGCCCAGGAGGAAAGGAGAGAAACAGGAGCTCAGAATTTCAGACGATGGAGGGACCTCAGATATTGACCTTCTCTGTAAAAACAAAAGCTAAGGTTTCCTGAGTGCTTGTGGGCTGCCGGGCCACATTCTGAAGCCCTTACTTCAGCATCTCATGTCGGCCTCCAAGAGACGTGATAAGGCTGGTGCTATTATTGTCATCTTCCACGGTACAAATGAGGAAACAGAGCAAGGTCACAGCAGGGTGGACCCCTGAGCCCAAGTCACATCTAGTAGCCCAGGCTGAGGGCTGCATGTGGCTGCATCACAGGCTGAGCTGGGACCAGAGGCTCTGGCTCTTGCCCCTTGCCCTGACTTTCCTCCCAGGGGCCTAGAACTCTCTGGAGCTACAGGCAGTAGCGGCAGCCCTGGTAGGGAATGCACCTCATCAGACAACTGAGGGGAGTCCACGGGTGGCCAGGAGCAGAGCCTGCAACTTCCTAGACCCTGGGCAGACCTTGGGCAAGCCACAGTCCCTCTGAGTCTTAGTTTCTTCATCTATGAAATAGGTGGATCTTCCTTACCTAGCAAGGCAGGAGTAAAGATGACCCAAGGTGAGGTGCCTGGCATGCAGAAGGTGTTAGTCACACCCATTCCCTTCCCCTCTTCCCTGCCGGATGAATCCAGGAGCTGGAAGGCTGTGTCCTCAGCTGGCCAAGTCCTGCCAGGCCAGGCACTAGCCACTGCCTGGGGAAAGGCACCAAGGTCTGGGGGGGCAGACTAGAGGCTGGCAGCGAACCCCCACACCCAGTGGGCAGACCCTAGACACTGAAAAGGATGCAGAGTCCCTCAGGAGACAGGTGGGGCAGGGTGCTTCTGAGCATGTGTGAGCTCATGTGAGCTCCCACAGGGGCCTGAGACCTGGCAGGTGCTTGCTGCACGCTGTGGCCCTCTGTGGCACTTTCCAGCTTTCAGCTGCCCCAACAGACCCACATAGAGAGAGCCTAGGAGGGGACATTTTATTTTCCAGATAGAGGTACCCAGAGCTGGGCCAGGGACCATCCTGTCCTTCCCTTACCTTGATCCAGTGCCCTGGGTGGGGGCCTCCTGCCGCAAAAAGCCACAGCCTGGCTGGCCTCTTGGGCCTCCTCTGCCGCCCACACAGATGAGCTCCCTCGGCCCTCCCCCAGCTTGTGCAGTGGCCAGTGCAGGTCATAAACCCTGAGCCCCCGCTTAATCCGCCAGAGCCCGAGTCAGCGCCAGCCAGACACGTGACAGCAGCCCCACAGACCTGTTTGGCAGGAGCAGCAGCTGGCCTGCATGGGGGTGGGGAGAGCAGTCCGCCCTGCCCTCCGGCTGCCTCTGATCACCCACTCCTGCAGGGTCCTCCAGGCCAGAGCCTGTGGTCCTGGGCTCCCCCCTGTCCTGCCCAGGAAAGGTATGGGTATCTGCTAGGGGACAGTGCAGACAGGGAGGAAGGAAGGCTCTCACCAAATGGGGCTGGACCACCTGGGTAAGGGGGGTGTGCGCAACCATGCATATGGGTGTGTGTGCATGTGTGTGCACGTGGGGGGAGTGTGACAGAGAGAGAGAGAGAGAGAGAGAAATGGGACCCTTACTTCACATTATATATGAAAATCAATTCCAGGTGGATTAAAGACCCAACATGATAAAAGGTGAATACAGGAGAATCTTCATGACTACAGGGTAGGAATGACTTTCTTAAAACACACAAAATGTTAATAATAAAGTGAAAGACAGACTACTTAAATTAAGAGCTCTGAAATTAAGAAGTGTATCCCAAGACCCCATAGAGAGTGAAAAAGGCGAGCCAGAGAAAGGGAGGAGATATCTACAACAGGAATAACTGATGAAGGATTAGAATCTGGAACATGCAAGGAATCCTCCAAATCAATAAGAAAATAAAAAGACAGCCTGAGCCCAGCAGAAGACTTGACAGGCACTTTACCAAAGAGGAAATCTCAGTGGCCAATAGACAAATAAAAAATGCCCAGCCTCATCCGCAATCAGGAAAATGCAAATTAAAACCACAGAGAGATAACATGTAAGTGGGATCTAAGGGGAAAAAAAACCAAAACCACAGCGAGAAACCATTACACACCCACCAGGTGAGTAAAAATTACAAAAACTGACAATGTCTAGTGCCCCGGGAAGGCGGAGGGCACGACAACAGCAAACGTGGCATTGCTTTGTGAAGTGGAGCTATGTGCATACTTTACACTGAGGTATATTCCCAAGAGAAGTTCATGCCATGTATACACTAGGACACGGATTCAAGAACAGCAGCTCCAAACTGAAAACAACCCATAAGGTCCATTCACAGTAGACTGAATAAATAAGCTGTAGCTATTGATACAATGGAATACTATTTCTTTAAAAGAACAAACTACAGCTCCTCATAGCATAGATGAACCTCAAAGCCACAACTTTGAGCAAAAGATGCCAGACCCAAACAAACATGGACAGCCTAAGTCTGTGTATAGACAGCTCAAAAATAAGAAGAGCAAAATTACACTGTAGAGTTGTTCCACAGGTGGTATGACAGGAAGAGCAACCGGGACATTATTATCACAAAAGTCAGGATGGTGAGAATCTCTGAGGAGACTGGGGAGCAGCACATGGGAGCTTCTGGCAACGTCAGTCTCTTGACCTGAGTGCTGGTCACATGCATGTTCTTCTTATTTTTCTTTAAGCTGTACATGTATGCTCTTTTCACCTTTCTCTGTGATAGGTTACATCACATCTAAGACAGAAAGGTATGTGTGGTAGGGGCGGGAACAGGCATCTGAGCTGGAAGGGCTCACCCTGCTCTTTCTTTTCACAGACAAGAACTGAGGATCAGAGACAGGAAGGAATTTGCCCAAGGTTGCACAGCACATTAGAAGCCAGCAGGGCCAAAATTATAATCTAGGTCTTGCAGAGCCCAAACCAGAGCTTTCCTGTCTTCTTCCATTGCAAATCACATTGAACACCAACCGGAGCAGACTAGTTCTTTTTAGCATTTAGCATTCTCTGAAATTCTTTTCCTCGTTTGCTTATTTATTTATTGTGGTTCTGCCACTAGAATAAAAGCTCCCGGAGGGCAGGGATTGGATCTCTTTTGCTCCAGGGGTAACCCCAGTACCAAAAAACAAAACCTGCCTCATAGGAGGTGCTCCATAAATATTTGTTGAATGAGTAAATGAACGGAGCTGACATTTCTATTTGGACTTTGAGGTCCTAGAAATCTTTGGTGGCTTCTGTGATATCCCCAAAAGAGAAAATGAAAAATAACCGTATGACATTGCCACACTTTCCAGAATTATCTTCTTAACTGCCTTAGGAGGTCAGTACTATCACCACCCATTTTAAAGAGGAGAAAACTGAGCCTCAGAGACTAGTGACTTGTCCAAAGTTACACATGAAGCTAGGAAGCTGAGAGCTGGCATTTGAACTGAGCCCAGCTGCCTCCAAGTGCCCCCGTGATAACTGAACTAGAGGCACAGAGAGCCAGCGCCCTGTTGGTGCCTCTGCATCCCCCAGGGACAGGGTGGCCCTAGGCCGCTCCACACACCTGACCTTATCAGCCCCTCTTGTCCCCACCCACCCTCAACCCTTTTGGGTGCCACTTACAACTTCCAAAGTGCTTTCTGGTCTCTTCCAAACTCCCAGGCCCCTGTGAGGAAGCCTGGGTAGGGATGAGGTCCCCCATGATAAAGATGGGGATGCTTTGGCTCAGGGACAGGAAGGGACTTGCACAAAGTAAAAAGAAGTCCAGCTCTCTGACCTCCAGGCTTCCCAAGTTAGCGTGGCAGACAGTGACCCCAGCTGCTGCTTATGGATTAGCCTTAAAACACTCAATTTCCTTCCTGTTTCCTTTTAGACCAAACCCTCGGGCCACTGGGACAAGCCCAAAACCTGATCCTAGTTCAGCATCTGGCCAAGCCGAATAATGAAGTGTTCCCATAATACCCCTAAGTGCTTGGCTTCATTAAAACACCCTGGCACTTAGCATTTGTTATATACCTATATTACCATCCTGATAGCTCTCCACCAAGTCCTCAGATAATCTAAAAAATGAAAAATAAATCATCGGCTCTGGGCGTCTTGAAGCTCTAACGGCCTCCAGAGCATCTAAACTAACTGAAATCCAGGAACCCTCTACAGGACCTCGCTGCAGTGAGGGGACTCATTACCTTCCAAGGCAGCTGGTTTCTTGCTTGGATTCAGCTCAGTTGAGCACAACAGAAACTTCGATTAGCCCCTGGCACTAGGGACAAAGTGGTGCTCAGCCACCATTCTGCCCTCAGGGAGTTCACAGTCTGAGGAGGAGAGATTGTGTAATCACAACAGGCCAAGACAAGACTTGGACCGGGTTACCTTCTAAAGAAGAAGCAGGTAAGGCCCAAGCTGTGTGTACAGGGGTCACAAGTTCCCACTGCGAGCTTTCTATCCCCATTACACGTGGCAGGCAGGGATTTATGTGGGTCAGCTTGGACTCTGTGTGCACTTGAGTCTGAGCGCCCCTCCCAGAGGAATGCCTCCCCGATGGTGTCCGGGCACACAGACGGGCAAACTGCTGGGGCTCTAGGGCAACCGAGCAACTCTGAAAGGACGACTGACCGGCATTCTACATGGTTCCTGCTGCCCTGTGGGGCTGACATCACTGTTTTAACATTAAGCTTTGAAAATTATCATACAAGTTAATGGACGGGTTTGTGGTTTTGCAGATGAAATGGGATAATATATGTGAGAGCCCCTGTGATCGGGTCTGGCATGGAGTAGATGCTTTTAAAAAATGTTTGCTGGGTTTGAATTGCAATCTCACTGGATTAGAAAGCCACATACACAGTTCTTCGAGGAGTCACGTAGAACCTGGCTGCCTGCTTCCTGCCTTCCCAAGCTGGCACTTGCTATGGCAGCCCCACTTGGGGGGGGTCCTGGAAGACTGATGTCTCACCAGGGGTCTAAAGGCAGTCCCTACTCGTGCCTCTGTCCTGTGCAGGGACAATGGCACCCCCGAGGGGAAGGCACGAGGAGTCAGAGCACACTCTGCAGAAGAGGTGGCATGGATGAGAGGGACGAAGGTGAACGGAGCTTGCCAGGTGAGAGGCGTGAGGTACGTATTCCTGCAGGAGCCAAGACAGGGCAAGGCGGGGTCCAGTGGGAAGGCAGGGGGCACCAGAAACTGCTTCTCCCAGAACCAGGTTTGTGTCATGCCACATAGTGGCAATAAATGCTAGGTCTGAGCTATGGTGGCTTGTGGGACACCAGTCCACACAGACCTCACTAACAGGATGGGCCTTCCCCCAGCCTCTTGCATGAAAGAAACACCTCCGGATAGGAGTGAGCAACCCCACCCCCACCCCCTAATTATGAGGGACCAGGGGGATTGATGAGACATCTAGTCAACACTCCCACCAGACGCCAGATTCACAGCCTCCCTGACCAGTAAGAATTCAGCCCCAGCTTGCACACTCCAGTGGCAGGGAGCTTACTACAAGAACAAAGGATGGCTGTGTTCTTCTTGGCTAGGGATGCTTAGGTGCCTAGGTGTTTAGGTCCACCCCCTACACCATAGTTAAAACAGTGTGCAGGAAAGCCAAGGACACAAAGCATCCCAGTTCTTCTGGCTTGGCCTTGGTATTCCCCTCCGGACAATGGGAAAGGGGGCATGACTAAAAGGTGTTGTGGGGACAGCAGGCATGGGGCGGGCAGGGCAAGGCAGGTTGGTCAGAGCAGTGGCTGGAAGGGCGGGCTGCCATGGGCCCTTTAAGCAGCCTTGAGAGAGACTGGCAACTCTAGTCATGAGACTCAAGATTACTTAATGTTTACAAACTGTGCAGGAGCCAGAGTCCCATGCAGAAGGGAGTGCAGGTCCCCTCCCTTGTCCCTCCACTGCAGGGACCTCTGTGGGGGGCACCAAGTCCTCTGAGCATTTCCCAGGAAGCAGCTCCCTAAAGGTGACTGGGTTGCTGGAGAGGTGAGGACAGGGCCCCTCACCCTGAATATGCTGTGTGACCTTGGACATGTCCCTGCCTCTCTCTGGCCTCAGTTTCTCCACCTCTAACACAGGGGGTTGGCGCCAGGATGCTCC
The DNA here is from genome assembly GCA_023783475.1 of Daubentonia madagascariensis. NCBI lineage: Eukaryota > Metazoa > Chordata > Mammalia > Primates > Daubentoniidae > Daubentonia > Daubentonia madagascariensis. Next base: position 199,588 of record JAKFHU010001783.1, read on the forward strand.
CTCCAGCACTGATGCTCGGTGGCTGGGCTGTGGGCATTGTGGCACCCTGAGTCGCCTCTTAGCTTATCTTTTCCTGCCTTTGGTGGGGGGGTGGGGAGGGGAGTCTGAGGCTGTTTCTCTTCTCTCCTTTCAAACCCAACTTCCGGGCTCTAACTGCACATGGGTTCAGGGGCTTGGCCACCAAGCCATTCCTGTGTCACCTCAACTCAGAGTCGTTCAGAGGGGGCTGTACAGGCAGCGTGTCCACTCCCTGGCAGAGACTGACCACAGAATGGAGCAGTGGCTGGTGGAAGTGCACAACCAGACTCCTGCTTCTAGTCAGAACAAGTCCCTCACCACCACCAAATTACTGAGCATGCTCAGAGCAAAACGCACAAAGCTGACCAGGCAGAGCAGGCTGCTGTCCTTGTGAGCCTCATCTCCTGGAAAGGGCCTGGGGAGGGGACACCCATTGTCATCTTTCTGCTCCCTTTGCTCCAGGAACAGATCAGTTGTGACAGTTGAGAGCTTGGCAATTTAAAGTGGCAGTTGCCCGGGAGAAACATGGGAGGTGGTTTTCCACAGGATTGTTGGGGGTGGGGGGAAAGCCCTGTCTCACCTCTGCCACCAAGCCCTGCCCGGTTACAGCCCAAGGGAGCCAGTTATTGGGGTGAGGGATTTCCCAAACGCTAAGCCCCTGACCCAGGAGGGTCCCATCCTCAGGCTGGCAGGTGGGCTAGGTTTCCTGCAATAGCCCCCACCACACCTCATACCCCTGCTGCCTCCTGCCTCATATGGGACCGGTCCAGAGGTCACCATGGCTGTTCTGGCCCACAAGCACTGCCCCCTAAACTGACTCCCCTGGGGGTCCGACCGGGAGAGCCAGATTCTTGCCCATGTGGTGGTAGGAGGAGGGTCTGCCCAAGGTCACACGGGCGGGGAAATAAGTGGGGAGAAGGCAAGGCAAGATTCAGACCGGCCCCTCCAGCCCAGCCAAAGCTTCCCATCCCCTCCCAGGGCGCCTCTGTCTGGCTCCCAGCGAATTCCTGAGATGCCTCAACCTCCGGCCCCGCAGGCTCCTGACCCTGGGCGCGGTGGCGGGATTTCTCTGCGGGGAGGCAGGAGCCGAGGTTGGGGTGGGGTGAGGGAGGAGAAGGAAGGGTTTGCGGGGAGGTGGGGGGTTGGCGCCCCGCTTCGCACGGCGACCCTCGGAGCCTGGATTCACGTTCCCCGCTTCGGGAAGGCAGCCAACTGCACTGACGCGGAGATGGAGCACCCCCCCTCCCCCCCCCGGCCCCAAGATCGGGCCTTTAGCGTTCGCAAGGGTTCCGGATAAGCCGTCCGCACAGCCGCGGAGGCTGGGTCTCCTGGGTCCTCACCGCTCCAGTCCCAGAGAGCGACACCCACAGAGCCCAGCCGAGAAAGACCGGCGCTGGCGCCCCCCGGCCCTGCGGGCTACCTGTGTAGCCCCGGCCCCACTCCCGTGAGCCTGGTGGCCGCTGATCCCCCCCAACCCCACAACCGTGCGCCGGTGCCGTGTCCGCAACTGCGGCCTCGGAACCTCCTCTGAGCCCGGCTCCGCGAAGCCTCCCGCGATCCCCGCACACCGTCGGTTCCCGAGAGGTGCCCGCGCGTCCGCGCAACCGCGGCCCCGGGGGCGGAGCTGCCGCCCCCGGCCTCCTGGCGGAAAGGATTCCCGCGCCGCAGCCCCCACCGACCCCCGCCCCGGGCCCGGGCCGCGCACCGCACCGCACCAGCCGCCGCCGCGCGCGTCCCCCGCCGGCCCACCTCCTACCTCGCGGGTCCGCCCGCAGCCGCCGAGCGCGCGCCGTCCCCGCGGCGGGCGCGGCCCCAGCGCGGCGGGCCGGCCGGGCGCGGGGGGGCCCGGGGGCGCTCGGGAGCCAGAGCCCGAGCCCCAGCGCCGCCAGCCCGGGCGGCCTCCCCGCGCGCCGGCCCTACTGCCAGCTCCGCCGCCCGCGCGCTGTGACCTTGGAGGGTGGCCTCTCCGCGCCGGCCTCAGTTTCCCCCTTAGAAAGGTGTGTGTGCGTGCGTGTGTGTGTTGGGGGGCGGGGAGGACGTGTGCCGCCCCAGCCGCCGACGTCACCCGAGCCTGGGCGAGTTGAGGGCGCTCGGGTCGCTGGGGCCGCAGCGGGTGGGCCGGGACCGGGATACGCAGAGCCCGGGCGCGAGTAGGGGCACCGTGGCCCCAGCATTTCCCGCAGACGCTCCGCGACTCCCTGATAAACACCCAGCGGGCCCCCCACAAGGACCGCAGCCCCTGCGGCCAACTGCCCCTCCCCCGCTGCCCTCCCCAATTCGCGGATGAGAAGACTGAGGCCCAGAGACGAGAGCCACTAGCCCAGCGTCGCACAGCGTCCATGGCTGCTCGTGTCCCCCCCCCCCAGCACCATGCCCCTCCGCGTCCCCTCCAGGACACGCGCTCCTCACAGTTTGGGGGAGGGGAGGGTCCCGGGTGTGACCTCGTCGCCCCTCATCCCGCAGCAGACATTCACTCAGCGCCAACTGAATGCCGGGGATGGGCCTTAGTGGCCCGGCACCTGTCACAAAAAGTGGGGTGGGCAGTCAGAGAGGGACCCCAGGGGCGGGGAACAAGTGGCGTAGCTGGGAGAGGCTGCCCCTGCAAGGGGCAGGCCCGGGCGGGCGCACCGGAGGGGTGTACCCGAGGAAAAGGCAAGGCGGGGCGTGCGCGGCGCCCGGTGTGCGCTGCGGAGGACGGGGTCAGGGGCCTGCGACCCGGGCCGGCAGGAAGCGGTGGTCTTCCTGGGCAGCGGGGGGCCCCTCCGAGCCCGAGCGAGGGCGTCCGCGTCCGCGCTGCGCTTGGGAGGCGCCCCCTGCTGCCCAGCAGCGGCGAGACAGGCGGCAGAGGCGGCGGGGTCCAGCCGGGGACAACCTGCGAGGGTGATGTAGTGATGTAATGGCTCGGGAGACTGGATTCTGTCGGCCCTGCCACGATGGACTGTGTGACCTCGGGCAGGGCGCGTCCCCTCTCTGGGCTTCTGGGAGGCAGGGAGAGAAGGAGGGAGCCTGATTTTTAGCTCTGACATCCATGACCCTGCACATTGTAGCCAGTTGGGAGTGGGCAGTGGATCCAGGAAGGAACAGACAGACCGGAAGTGAGAGGTGGGAACATTGTTCCGCACTTTATGAGGATTATTTTATTTACTTGAGGTAGAAACTATTATGCCAATTTTACATACAAGGACACTGAGGCACAGAGATGGAAAATCACTTGCCCACATTCACACAGCTGCTAAGTAGTGAACTGGGATTTGAACTGGGGCCTGTGAGGCTGCAGAGAGTGCCTGACTGCCTCACTCTCCACTCTTGTAGCAATTATTGAGCACCGAAGGTGTCCCTAGAATACACAAAGCACTGGTAACAGCCAAATAAAGATTGGTGCAGTTCCTGGTGGGTCTTCCCTGCCTTGTGGCTGGTATTGGTGGTCACAGAAAACTGGACACTAGTTACCCTGCAGAATGGGTTCGTGGGGAAAGACGGAGTCTCCCCCCCCAAACCCTATGTTCTATTCTTCCATATTGTTGGTGGTTTTGTTTTTAAGACCTATGAATTAATTTTATAATTTAAAAAATATGTTTAAAAAGAACACTTAAGGGAAGATAAGATGCTTATCGTTTTAATGATTAAAAATGCTCTCCTGGAGAAGCCATATCCTTTTGTTATCAATGCCAGGAGTGGGTTATCTGGCTGGTTGGAAGGCAGGTGAGGGAGCGAGAATAGCAAAGCGTTTAGAATCTGATTGACCTGGGCAAGTCCTGTTACTTTTCTGAGCCTCATTCGAACTCATCTGTGAAACGGAACTGATGATAAAAATTCCCACCCTGCCTCCCTTCAAAGGCTGCTGTGAGAAGCAACTGTGATAATGTGAGGAAAGGCTGTAGAAAAGGCACTGTATAAATATTTTCATTCCCAGAAGCCATAAAGGAAAATATTGATACATTTAACTATATATAAAAATTAAAACCATATAAATGGAATAAAAATACCATAAACAAAGTAAAAAAGACAAATGGTAAATTAAAAAAAAGTCTGCAGCACATGTGACAGAAGTTAATTGGGGAAAATGAGATGAAAGTTAATTTCCCTAATACATGAAGAGCCCTTTCAAATTGATAGGAAAAAGATGACCAACCCATTAGCAAAACAAGCAAAGGATCTGAACAAGCAGTTCATGGAAAGATATTCAATCTCACTTGTAATTAAATGCATACTAAAGAAATACAAATCAAAACACAACATGCTTGCCATTTTTTATCTACCAAGTTGGCAAAAATGAACAAGTTTGATAATATTTTTGCTGCTGAAGGTGAGAAGAAATGCGTGCTCTCAAAAATACTGTTGGGTGAGGTGCCAGACAGTGCAAACTTTCCGGAAGGGTGATGTGGCAAAACTACTACAGCGTGCTAAGATAAGAAGACAAGGATAGTGAACACAGCATGGTGTGTGAGAGTAAACAAAGAGAAAAGAAACATCTTTAGTGTCCCTCAACAAGGGAGGGAGCAACTTCATTAAGATGCGCCCATTCACTGGGACTTAGTCCCAGGATGGACAGATCTCCAAGACATATTTCTAGTGATAAATTCAAGGGACAGAAGACTGTGTATATTATGATCTCTTCTGTGTAAATTTTAAAAATTTCTACATACGTGTGTGCTGGAATTTCCTAATTTTTTTCCCCAAAGGATACACATATACCACCAAACAGTTATTGATGGCTACCTTTTGGGAGGACTGAAGGGGGTGTGCAATGGATATGTGAGAAGCTTTTACTTTTCATTTTATACTTTTCTGCATTAATTGATTTTTAAAAAGTTAACAGGGGTTATCTGGGCACAAGCTCATGGGCCAATCAAATGTTCTTCTTTACGTGTCTTCGTATTTAAAAAATCAAGTACAGTTATGCATCACTTAACAATGGGCACACATTCTGAGAAATGCATCTTTAGGCAATTCTGTCACTGTGTTAATATCATAGAGTGTACTTCCACAAACCTAGATGGCATAGCCTACTATACACTTAGGCTATATGGCATAGCCTATTGCTCCTGGGCTTCATGCCCAGCATGTACAGCATGCTACTGTACTGAATATTGTAGGCAATGGTAACACAATGGTAAGTATTTGTGTCTCTAAACATAGCTAAACATCGAAAAGGTACAGTAAAAATATGGTGTTATAATCTTATGGGACTACCATTGTATATGTGGTCTGTCATTGAATAAAATGTCATAATGTGCAGGACTATAAATGTTTTTAATGTGAATAAAAATTATTGAAGTATTATTATTCCTTAAAGCCAACCAATGAGGAACTTGTAAAACAGATTATAAACATGATACATCCATATGATGGAAGCCTTTGCAGCTATCAAAAAGAACGTGGCTGATATGGACTGATAAGGAACAATCTCCAAGATATTTTGGTAAGTGTAAAAAAGCAAGGTGCAGTACAGGGTGTAGAGTGTGTTACTTTTTATGTAAAAAAGAGGAAGTATAGAACATATGCTAGTACCTGCATATATTACCTCTGACAAGGATGCTCACGGAACTGGCACAGCAGTGCCCTGGGGAGGGGCATGGAGGACTGGGGAGACTGACTGGCTTTTCACTGAAATGTCCATTTGAATATTTTTTGCACCATATGCATGCATTACTGTTTGTAAAAAATTATGTTTAAAAAATAATTTCTGAACCTGGATGGGGAGTTGAAAGGCTTGATTTCTAGGGCCTGCTCTGACACTAGGTTGGGATAACTCCCCATGTGACCTCAGGGAGAAGAGAAAGGCGTCCCTTCTGAGCCTCAAGGTTCCTCTACCAAGAAGAACAAAATAAGACAAGTGCCCAGACTCCTTATAGCTCCGATGTCCCAGCCCCAGAACTGCAGTGGCTGCTGGGGAGGGAGGGGCTCCTGGTCCTTGCACCTGTGGGAGCAGAGCAGAGGATCAGCTGCCTGGCATGACTTCTAAGATCCCTCCCAGCTAGCCAATGTGCGGTTCCTTTTTCCTTCTCCCATTCCCAGTGCCCCGCCTGGAAACTCTTGGTTCATATTTCCTCTCTAGGTTATCCCTGGCAATGGTCCTGTCTGTCTGGGTTGGAGGTCAGTCCTGTGGAGCAGGGACAGATGACACAGCACTGGACACCCACGTGGGGCTGAGATGTCGGTGGGGGCACAGCCTCATGTTGGGAAACAAAACCACTCACCCCACCCAGAGATCAGCCTTGGCCTCAATCCTGGCTGCTTGCCCCTTCACAGCTGCCAGCAGAGCAGGAAGTGTATCAGGTTCTTCATCCTCACTGCCTCTTTGGTTCACCCTTGGTCATCACCCAGAACCTTTTGTGGCTCCCTACTGCCCACCAAACCAAGTAGACATTCTTCAGCCAGACATTCAAAGTTCTGCACTTTGTAGCCTCAATTTATCCTTCTAGCTCTTCTCCCGTCCATTATTGTCCCTTATTCAAAGCAATTTTTAAAAATACAGATTCAATTACATCCCTTCCCTGTTTAAAACTCTTCTATAGCTCCCCATGACCTGTAGAATAAAGTCCAAGCTCCTCAGCCCACATTCAGAACTAGCTTCTACCTCCCTGCCCAGCTCCATCTTCAGCTGCCTCTCCCAAAATCAAGTGAAACTTAATGCCTTTCGACCACACCGTACTATTTCATGCCACTGTGTATTTGCACATACTATTCCTTTGGTTTCCTCCATGTATAAAGAGTTCTTCTACAACAATAAGAAAAACACACAAACAACTCAAAATAAAAATGATAGCCTGTAAACATACAGAAAGACACACAACCTCACACTTACAAACACACAAATCATGATGATGAGATGCCATTTTAATTCATCAAATAGACAAAAATTCCTAGAATGTTCATGTCTCTTTATCTATTAGCTTAGGTCCAAACTCATCCTTTAATTCCAGCTCCTCTACACATCATCTTCTTGGCTCCCACAGTGCCCTGTACATCCTGAGACAATGCTTAAAACAGAGCCAGGCACAGAACAGAAATTCTATAAATGTTAGCTATTAACAAAAATAACAACTGCCACCCTGTTCTATGATCGTCAGCTCATGTATCTGCTCGCCTGCCTGGAAGGTCTCTGAGAGCAGGGATGGAGTCTGATTCATCACTGCATTTCCAGGACCAGCACAGGGCCTTCTACAGAGCTGTGCCCTACAAACGGATAGGCAATGGGGACAGGTAAGGTGCATGAGGCAGACGGAGGGCTGGAGCCAGGAGCTAGCCCCCAGGGGCTGCTCTGCTGCAGAGAGTAGGTGCTGTGGAGGGGAGGCCTTGGATGGGGGGCTGGGGGTGGGCACAGCCCCAGGCTTGCAATAAACACAACTTCCACTAACTGGTACCCACTCCCTGTCAAGCAGGCACTGTGCCAGGCACTTTACCCACACTATCTCTGTTCCTTAAAATTCTTTGAGACGGGTGGTGCCTCTCCCTTTCACAGGTGAGAAAACAGAGGCTCGGAGAGGGTGAGTGACTTCCCCAAGTGGGCTCTTATCACTACCCCACGCTGCCTTTGTGCTGGCTTGTAGGTACTTGCAGATGCATGACTTGGACATTTCACTTTCCCTGTCTGGGCCTCTACTTTCCCATCTGAGGAATGGCTCTATATTAAGGGTTTCTCAAACTTAAGAACTGATGGACCCCTAAGAATATGGTTTATGAGGTTCATCAGGCCCCACTTTAAGAAACACTGCATACAATGTTAAACGCTGCTACACTGGAGGCTCCTGTGGTGACCACATGGTCATAAACACAATAGAAAAGGCAGCCATGGCTGTCAGGCAGCAGAGCTCAGTTTGTAAAGAGTCACCTAGATGACCTAGATCATGCTTTTGTTAAAATGGAGGAGAGTTTTTGTCTCCATGAAAATAACGTTTAAAGATTTATTATCTTGGCCTTAGCCATGGTGGTCAAAATAAACAATAAACAAATAAATAATAAAAATGTATTGTCAAATGACTTTGACAAAGGTGCCAAGGCAATTCATTGGAGAGAATGAATGGAAAGTTTCTCCAACAAATAGTGCTGGGACAACTGGCTATTCACATGCAAAAGGATGCATTTGGACCCATACTTCCCACCATACACAAAAATTAACTCAAAATTATCAAAGATCCAAATGGAAGACTTAAAATTATAAAACTCTTTGACAAAATCATAGGAGTAAATCTTTGTGACCTTGGGTTAGTATTCAAAAGGCACCATTAAGAAAGTAAAAAGATAAACCACACACTGGGAGAAAATACCTGCAAATCATAAAACTGATAAAAGGGACTTGTATTTAGAGTATAAAAAGAACTCTTATGACTCAATAATAAGGAGACAATACAATTAAAAAATGGGCAAAAGGTTCAAATGGACCTTTCACCAAAGGAGATATATGAATGGCCAATAAGCACAAGAAAATATGTTCCTATCAGGGAAATGCAAATCAAAACCACAATGAGATACAACTTCCCACCCACTAGGATAGCTAGAATCCAAAAGACAGACAATAAGAAATGCTGGAGAGGATGTGGAGAAATTGGAACCCTCATATGCTGCTGGTAGGAATGTAAAAAGATGCAGCCACTTTGGAAAACAGATTGGCTGTTTCTTAAAAAGTTTAACATAGAGTTACTATGTGACCCATCAATTCCATTCCTAGGTATCTACTCAAGAGAAATGAAAACATATGTCCATGTAAAATCTTATATGCAAATATCCGTGGCAGTATTATTTATAATAGCCAAAAAGTGGAAATGACCCAAATGTCCATCAACTACGAAACAAATAAACTAAATACCATATAGCCACACACTGGAATGTTATTCAGCAATACAAAGGAAAGAAGTAAGTACTGATACATTCCACAACATGGATAAATCTTGAAAACCTCATGCTAAGTGAACAAAGCCCGACACAAAAGGACACATGGTGTATGATTCCAAATGGACATGAAATGCTCAGGCGTATCTACAGAGACAAAAAGTGGTTGTTGGGGGCTTGGGATGGGACAAGGGAGTGACTGAGAATGTGTGCAAGGTTTCTTTTCAGGGTGATGGAAATAATTTAAAATAAAATTGTGTGGCCGGGCACAGTGGCTCACGCCTGTAATCCTAGCACTCTGGAAGGCCGAGGTGGGAGGATTGCTTGAGCTCAGGAGTTAGAGACCAACCCGAGCAGGAGAGAGACCCCGTCTCTACTAAAAATAGAAAAAATTAGCCAGGCGTGGTGGCATGCGCCTGTAGTCCCAGCTACTTGGGAGGGTAAGGGAGGAGGATCTCTTAAGCCCAGGAGTTGGAGGTTGCAGTGCGCTCTGATGATGCCATTGCACTTTAGCCTGGGCGACAGAGTGAGACTCTGTCTCAAAAAAACACAAACAAACAAAAAAATAATAAAAAATAAAATTGTGGTGATGGTCACACAACTCTGTAAATATAGTAACAATCATTGAATTGTACACTTAAAATGAGTGAATTTTATGGCACATAAATTATACCTCAATAAAACTTTGACTAAATGCAATATAAGATCCTAGATTGGGAGGCAAATTTGGCATAAAGGACATTATTGGGACAATTGGCAAATTGTGATTGTCAGCTGTATTTTAGATCCTAGCATCATGTCCATGTTTAATTTCCTGAACTTGACTATTGGACCATGGTTATGTAAGAGAATGTCCTTGTTCTTAGGAAATACATACTGAAGTATTATTTAGGGGTAAAAGTCATCACATTGCATGTTTGCAGTGACCTCTCAAATAGTTCTGAGGAATAAAAATGTTTTTAAAAGAGAACAAAATTTGGTGAAATGTTACTAATGCTGAAGTTGGGTGAAAGGTGTATGGGAGAAATTTTTTTTTATTATCCTTGCAACTGTTCTTTATGATCGAAAGTATTTCAAAGTAAGCCTTACAACTCTTAAAGAATCCACACATTTAAAAAATTATTGTTTGGAATTTGAATAAATCCATGGTCTCCAAAAGGAGAAAAGGTCATGACCAGAGCTCCTACAGGGGTGCTCCTGCTCCTTGAGTGTCTGCTGCACCCCAAAGAGAAGACACGGCCAGAGCCACAGGGCAGGGTGGGACACGTGTCTGTGTGTCCCACAACTTATATTAATTCACTCACTCACCCAGCAAATATTTACTGAGTGCCTACTCTGTGCAAGGGGAATCGGCTGTGAACCAGACACAAACAAATCCCTGCCCTCCTGGTGTTGAGGTTCAGCCGGGGTGGGAGGAGGTTCTGCAATGGGGAGAGCAGATATGGAAACCCCTCAGCTGTGGCCAGGCCTCAGCCTCCCACCAGACCCAGAGCCCTGGAGGGCAGACATTTATGTCTGACTCACCTCTGCCCCTCTTCCCAGATTATATGGAAGTCACATTCTATCCCCACACAGCAAAGAGGGTCACGGCTTTTGAACGCTGGGGCCCACAGGCATAGAGAGGCCCTGAGCAGGGAAAGGACATCCACACCAGGCCACCTTCCATCAGCAAAGCTCAGAACAGACTCAGCAAGAGCGGGTGGGAGGGAGGGTAGCTGGGCCATGTGTGTGAAGGGCTGCAGGAATGGAAGGAAGCCATGGCAAGCAGGCAACCTCACTCACCTCCCACCACAAAACACAGCTTAGGGCCACAGTGCTGGCCCTCGAATATCCCACGAGGGAGCCCCCACCCCCAACACCAAGGCTTTGACTCCTGGGGGCCGCTCAGAGTCTCCAACTCCTAGCAGTTTCTGGGATTCCCAAGCTGGGAGCCCCTGATTTATTTGAGGGGATCTTGCATCCCATATGCACACCCAACACTGCTGGTAGACCAAACAAATACTGTTTCACACATGAATATCTTTCAAACCAAAATAGAAGCTGCTTTGATGAATAAAATTCATGGACTTCAAAGCCATCTAAGAGTGGATTCCTAGTGGCTTACTGTCTTGTCATTCTGTAGTTTTTCAGTCTTGGACACTAACCCCCATGTGTGGGGTGTGTGCATGGGAGGGGTAGGGAGGGTCTCACAATTTCGGATGATAAAAGGGCATTCTCCCTTCACTGGAAAAGCCTGGGGGTGCATATGCAGCCCCATTTTTACTTCATGGTGGGAGGGAAAGGGTCAGAGAGAAAGGGCTTGTTTCCGAGGACGAGGCCAGGGAGGTGTGCCCAGTGCTCCCAGCTCAGCGTGATCTGAAAGATGAGGTGCCTGGTGGCCTGGCTTCCCAGGGGGCGGGGGTGCGAGGCCGAGTCACTTGAGGCCAGCACCCGCCTGGGTGACGATGAAGGCAGCAGGCAGGAGGCAGCTGGATGAAGGGGCTGGCACTCGGAGCTGAGCTCTCCACCTCTAGCTGTGTGGCCCCTGCCCACTTGGGCTATGGCTATGGCGATGGGGAACTGAGTCTTTCATTTATTTAATTTTAATTAGTTAAAATTTAAATAGTCACCTCTGGCTAGTGGCTACTGTCCTGGGCAGCCTGGCTCTTGAGGCTCAATAACGATGCAGGAAAGAGAGGGCCCGAAGGGTGAGTGGCCAGGTGAAGTCCCTCCATTCCAGCTGGGACTCAAGGCACAGCAAAGGTGGTGGTGCCTGGACAAGCCCCAGCACCTCCTCTGGTCTGGCCCAGGCATCTGCACACTTCAGCGGATGCTGAGTTCCGCTGCACAGGGCAATGTACACAAAATCAGGTGTTCTGTCTGTTATGGGCAAGTTAAGGGCTCTTCAAGGGTAATTTTACAGGGTAATATTTGGCTTCGTACACAGTGACTTTAGAACTCACTCCCCTCACCCCAGCCTATGTGACAGCCCAGCCAAATCCTGATGACACATACTCTGGGATCGCAAAATATGACCATAAATTCCTACCATCCTGGTACCCATGCCCCTCTAAGGTGGGACTTGTCCCCTCCTCCTACCCAGAGCTGGGGGCTATTTCCCCTCTCCTTGGCCACATGGCTCCCTTTGACCAGTAGAGTGTGGCAGAAGTGACGGTTGTGCCACTTCCAAGGCTGGGCCTCCAGAGGCCTTGCAGCCTCTGCATTCACTCCGGGAATGTGGCCCTCAGAATGTCATATGCAGAAGCTGGGACTGGGTGGCATATGGAGGGGAGCCAAGGAGACCCCCATGTGAGGGGCTGGTGAACCACTGGGGATGGGGCACGTGGGAGGATTGAGGTGCCTGGCCAACAGCCAGCATCCTGGCAGACGTGTGAGTGGGGCTTTCTTGGACCTTCCAGCCCAGCTGAGGGCAGCCCAGTGAGCTGAGCCCAGGATACCAGCAGAACTGCCCAGATCTTCCAATCCACACAATCATGCAAAATCGTAAGTCACTATTGTTTTAAGCCACCACATTCCTTGTAGTTTGTTACACAGCAAAAGCTAACTGAAACACATGCCAATGAGTGTCGCACTCAGTGCCAAGCCCATGGCCCCAGGAGGCAGAACCAAGCCCTGGAGCACTTCCTGGGCTGGAGGATGGGGCAGGAGAGTCTCCCTGGCTCCTAGGGGAACCCTGCCTGTTTAGAACAGAGACCCAAAGGGACCCGGAGAGAGGGAGTCTCTGGGGGACACCTGAGGTCTGTGTTGAGCTGGGCCTGACTGGCGACAGAGGCAGGCTGGATGGCCGGTGCGCGGGCAGGTTTCTAGGTCAGCAGCAGCCCCCACGGCCTGGCCTCTTCTGGTGCGTTTGCAGTACGAAGTCTCAAAGCCTGCTACTGGTTGGTAGATGAGGAAACAGACTCAGGAGCGGAAGACCCTTGCCCAAAGTCACTTTGCCAGGCTTTGTCCTCCTCCAGATCTTTTTGGCCCCATCCTGCAGGCAGTGGACATCCCCCCAATTCACAACCGTGTATAGTGGGAAGCTGGCAGGAGGCTGCATGGGAACCCAGGGAGGAATCACGTGTCTTCCGGTAGACCCAGGGCCCCAACACAGTGCCGATGGGAGGACACGGGCCCCTGGAGGAGGGTCGAGGGAGCTGTCAGCAAAGGACTCTGCCTTTAGCTGACATGCAGCATCCAGATGGACCAGGTGGGGCCGCCTCCCAAAACTGGCCCAACGGCCATTTTGATCATCCAGACGACTGAGTAGTGGGGGCACAGCTGCGGGCCCAGCTGCCACCTGGGAGGAGGGCGTGGGGATCACAGGAGCCTCATTCCACCTGCCCCACCTGCTCCACCAGTCAGCCCTCCAAATCTCTAATGAAAGCTCAGTTCTGGGTCCCAACTCCAATTCTGCCACTTTCTGGCTGGCAAGGAACTTGGGCAAGTCACTTGGCTCACCTCAGTTTCCCCATCTGCAAGATAGGGTGACTATTCCTGCTTGACAGGGTTTTTTGTGAGAACTGAATGAGATCATGGTTGGGTGGTCCTCACACACACATCAGAGCTTGACACACAGCGGTACTTGGAAACAAGCCCGTGTTCTCACTGCTGCTGCTCGAAAACCTCAGGCCACCTGCCCCTCCCTTCTCGGGCTGCTTGTCTCTGGGGTATCTGTGCCTGCAGATGGAACGGAGTTCTTGGTTGTTTGAAGTTTGGGGCTGAGCCCAGCATCCCTCCCTGTCTCTGAGGCCCCACCTTTACCCGGCCCCTGTGGCCCGGAGCCTCCAGCATATTCACCTTGCCATCGGAGCCCATCTTGGTCCCCTTACCAATCTCACAGAGTCCCCTGTCCTGTGGGGGAAGGCTCAATGATTTCTCAAAGTCCTTCCAGCTCTGACTTTCTACAGCTGCCTCTTCCACCCTCTTGGAAGCCAGGTGAGAGAGCAGAGACACCACACTTCTATCAACCCACCCCAGGGAGCCCCAGGGAAGAGCAGTGACCTGCCCTGGGCCTATGGGGATGAGGCAGAGCCAGGGCTGTGTTATGTTCCATGTCTGTACTTAAAGATGAAATGGGGTTACTTACATAGTTCTTAGCAGTTCTGAAATTTAGGGCTGAACCCAGCTGCCTCTCCCGGCTATGCCCCTCCACCACCACCACCCTGTCACCCTCAGTCTGGGGGTCCCAGGCCAAGCTGAACAGGTGGCTTGTGACTGCCAAGCTGCCGGACACCTCCCCTCCCCAACCATAGCTCAGAGGTGGGCCTCAGCTGGTCCTGCCTCCAGCAAAAGTTTAAGGAATGAGGTGAGCATCCTCCAATGACGCCCAAACTCTCGGTCCTTTGAGCCTGAATCCCTGGGGGGCTGTCCACCCTGCTCTTCCTTCTGCGACAGGCCAGCCCCCTCTTTGCTGGCCACCTCCTTCTTGTCCTCAGGTCCCCTCCTCAGGGTGGCCCTCGCTGACAGCCCACCAAGTCATTCCCCACCACAGCAACCTGTTTCTTTTTCCTCACTGCAATGTTAGAAACTACCTTGTTCGGTTGTTTGTTTACTTGTTTTTCATGTTTGTCTTCCCCAACCCCCAAATGCTAGCTCCAGGAGGGAGGGCATCTCGGACTGGCTGCCTTGCTGCTTTGAGTAGTGCTGGGCACACAGTAGGCCCCCAGCAGACATCAGCTGGATGGATTGTTAGTAGAATAACTCACTTGATCCGGCTCCTGGGGCAGGAAAGGGAGTGGACAGGAGAGGGGACATCCAACTGCGCAGTGGGAGCAAGACACACTGACAAATCCTGTCCCCTGGGCTGGGCATTCAGCTAATCCTGTCCACTTTCCAGATGAGACAATGGAGGCCCAGAGAAGTGAAGTGACTTGCCCAGGGCCACACACGGCAGAGCTGGGTCTTGGGCCCGGCTCTCTCAGCTCTACAGCCGCTCTGCCTTCCAGGTAGTGACTCTGAGTTCACCACACAAGGGAAGGAATCTTAACAGTCTGTGAGGTGCCAAGCACTGGGCCAGGTCTTTCCAAAGGCTTTTTCATTTGCTCCCTCTGTGAGGTGATTACAGGTCCATTTTGTAGATGTCAAACCGAGGCCCAGAGAGGCCTGGTGACTGCCCTAGGTCATACGGTAAGGCAGCAGCTGATCTGGGACTGGTACTCAGACCACCAGGGGGCATGTGGTGCCCCCCATGTGGTGGTAGTGAGGCCAAGTTGTACTGTGCCCATGCTGCCTTGGTTTCTCCTTTGTGCCATGAGGGTGTGAGCAGCATGACCTCTGACATGGTGTGATGTCTTCAGGGAGGTGGGACTCTTGCCTGAGTGCCTGAGAAGTCTTAGGGCTGAAAAGGGAAGTGAGGAGTGCTGTTTCCCCATCCTACCCGCTCCACACCCTGGCCCCGAGCCAGCTGGGCAGCCACCTCCCTTTGACCACTTCCCCCGGAAATTCCCCCGGAAATGCCCCAGGTGCCCGCAACCCGGGTAACTCCAGCGTCCAGGCTCAGAAGCCCCATTGCTTCCGTCCTCCTGCCAAGATTGTCCCAAGCAGAAACCAGTATGCATAATAATTAATATATATATATGCATATGTGTAGACATTGCTAATTAGATAAAAAATATTTTTACCTACTTAAGGAAACAACAAAAGTTAAGCTGACAGTGCATTGAGAACAGGGCGTTAGCATAGCACAGCTCTGTCTCTGAAGACCCCTTCCTCTCTGCCACAGTGGCACCAGCCTCCCACCCCACCCCCTGCCTCTGGTCTTCCACAAGCTCCCGAGGCCTCCTCCTCAAACTCCCGTCCAATTACTGCAGGGCTGTGGAGCAGACGGTTAAGAGCCTGGGCTTTGGGGTCAAGCAGATTTGGGATTTGAGGATATTTGCTAACAGTGTGACCTTCAGCAGCTAAGCCTTGGCTTTCTCATCTGCAAAATAGGGATTGTAACGAACCCTACCTCATGTAGCTGACCAGAAGGGATGATGCATGCCAGACCACGTAGCCCCACTGGCTAGCCAGCAGGGCTGATCAGATTGTGGTGGTGGCCGCAGGCTGTTTCTGCCCACCCAACCTCCATTCCTGCTTCTGATAAGACACCCAGTTTTCTTTGGGGAATCCTCTCCTCCATTCTCAGCCCATACAGTTCGGGTCACCTAACTCCAGGGCTGAACATACTACCAAGCCTGGCCTACCTGAATATTCCATCCCCCTTGCCCAAGCGACTGGTCCAGGGATGGACATGAGACCCAAGCTCGCCAGCGAGAGTCTATTCTGCTGGAACTGTTTCTGCCAGGACTGTTAGCTGTTAAGACAGCTGTTGACCTGGAGCTACTGGGGCCACCATGGGCAGAGAAGCTGTCTGGGGATGAAGTCTAGAGAGATGAAACAAGAGAAAAAGAGGCTGGTGCCTGGAGACACAGTTTGAGCCCCTGAATCCAACTGTACCAGAAGCCCTGTCTGTTTCAGAAACAGAAGGCAATAAACTCAGCCTTTGCCTTAAACCAGTCTGGGGCGCTTTTTTTTTTTTTTTTTTAATCAACCAAAAGAATACTGATTAACACAACTCCCTGCTCAAAAGCCCTGACAGTTTCTCTAGGCCCACAGAGAGAGGCCGGTGCTCTGGGCTCTGGGCCCCACCTGTCTTCCTTTTTGGCCTGAACTCTGGCCCTCCAGCCCTCCCAGACTCCAGACTGGCTATTGTTCTCCAAACACACCACGGAGACTGGACCCAGGTTCTCCTCCTCAAACTCCCGTCCAATTACTGCAGGGCTGTGGAGCAGACGGTTAAGAGCCTGGGCTTTGGGGTCAAGCAGATTTGGGATTTGAGGATATTTGCTAACAGTGTGACCTTCAGCAGCTAAGCCTTGGCTTTCTCATCTGCAAAATAGGGATTGTAACGAACCTTACCTCATGTAGCTGACCAGAAAGGATGATGCATGCCAGACCTCTTCCCCTCTCTCTACTTGGCCACTTCCCACTCACGCCCCAGACTCAGATGTCACCTCCTCTTGGAAATTGCCCCTAAATACTCCCCCACCACTCTGAAGTGTGCATGGCATCTGCCCCTGGCTTCCCACCACTCTGCTTGTATCCCTAGGGTAAAGTTCACTACTTTTTCTCTTTTTCCTCTTCGAAAAACTCAGACTTTAATCTTTAAGAAATGAACATCCTGGACTGACTTGGGATTTGACAAATTCAAAATTTGGTTTTAACTCTCCACGTGTACTTCCTCAGCACACACAGGGCTGAATGACCCGGCGCCTACCATGGACCAAATAATTTCCCATTTGGCTCAAGTCCGTCGTTGCAAAAACAAGAATTTTTAAAATTTTAAATTCAAACTGAGAACATTTATTTCACTTGGGGACAATGATAAACATTGACACTTACTGAGCTGTTGCTATGTCATTGCCCGTGGGCATGCCCATGCATAATGTCATTTAATCCTTACTCTGGGAACAGTCATCCTCACTTTACTGAGGAGAAAACTGAGGCTCAGAGAGGTAAAGGGAGCTGCCCAAGGGGTCACAGAAGCCACCCAAGGCACTGAGCCCTGACCCTAGATCCCACCCTGTAATCCACACTGGCTTATTTTAGCTGAGTGTGAACACGCTGGGGGCTGCTTAGAAGTGTTTTCCACATTCACTGCTAGGAGCTCAGAACCAAGCCGGCTTTCCCTGGTTGCGCACGAGCAGATGGCTGTCCACACCCACTTCTGCATGGGGCCTTTGGCTTTACACTTCACACCCGGCCTCTGGCTGTGACACCCCCCTGTTTTGTGGGTTTTGGGTTTCAGATTTGCTGCGTTTGCTTCCGCTACCACTGCTGGTATGATCAGAGGCTGGGAAGGTGTTTCAACACACAACTGTTTTGAACACGGTGACTTCCCCATGCATCCCTGCCATGGGGGGCATCCCAGCAGCCTCTTGATGGCAGAGCAGAGGCCACTGAGCCTGGCCAATGTGTGAGTCCCAAATTCTAAGTTCGTGGGGGAAACACGTTTCATGGACTCACTTAGAAGGGTAGTCTGTTCCAGCGCCTCATCAGAACCTCTGGTTCATTCTCTGCGAAGTGGCGATGAGGAGCCTCCAGAGGCTGCTGTGTGGGCAGAATGAGGCAACCTGTGGAGAGTGCCCGTCACACAATACGTGCTCACTACGTGCTCATTCTTCTCCTTACAGCCTTGAAGCTGGAGCACCTTTCACCCACATGCGGGCTTAGTTACCTCCGCCCCTGCCATGGCCCAAGCACCAATCCTTTGAGCTCAGCCAGGACCTCTAAGAACTGAGCACAGCCAGGTCAGCCCTACTGCGTGCGAGTCCTGAACCTGACCCCAGGGCTCCTGCTCCCTCGGTTCTCATTTCCCAGTCCAGCTCTTCCATTTCTCCTCAAATCTAGCTCAGCTGCCACCTCCTCCGGGAAGCCTTCGGGGAACCCCTCCAGATAAGAACTCTGATGTTCCTCTTCTGGGCTCCCATAGGCCTCAGAGGTCACCCCCTCTCAGCCCTGATCACCCTGTGTGGTAATTTCCTCCTTTCTTGTCCCATCTCCCCAAGGGCGCTGTGAACATAAGATAGAAACAGTGTGTTGCTCACCCCGCAGCCTGGCCCTGCAGCTGGCCTATCACGGGCCGTGACAACCGAATGAAAGGAGATGGCTAATGTTTCCTGAGCACTTGCTACATGCCAGGCATAGAGCCAGGGACACCATGTGGAGAGGGCCTGCCGCAAAGTGAAGCCAGGAGGGAGGAAAGCAAAGGCAAGAGTTGAAAAGTTCAAGTCCATAAATTGAACCCCTGGATCCAGCCATTCCTGAAGTTAGTTACTCCCCTAGACTTTTCTGTTCCATGAGCCAACGAAGCGCCTTTTCTGCTTATGCTTGCTTGATTTGGATTTTCTCTTACTTGCGACTAAAAGTGTCCTCACCGACAAACTGAAGCTCAGAGATGTGACCTGACGCATCCAAGGTCACATAGCTACAAAAGCAGCACAGCTGAGACTCACCCCAAAGTCTGGGCTCTTGACCTGCAGCCTGACCACACCCCAGAAACTCACCCATGGCCTTGGAGTCCAGGCCCCAGCTGACAGCTGCCTCAGTGCTCCCATGTGCTGGGTACAGCCTGGACACCCCACTCTGCTGGCCACAGTCCCCTCGCCTCTTTCCCAGAAGCCACTGGAGTCACACCAGGCTGGATTTCTGGGCATTGGTTTGCTCATCCATCAAATGGGGCTAATGATTCCCCACTCATGGACTTGTGTGAAGGTCGAAGGACCCCTGACACTTACCTGGCCCACAAAGGACTCAGTGAGTAGAAGCCACAGTGTGACCCCTCCAGCCCGCCCTCACCTGCCTGATGGCCTACAGGTGTTTTCTTATAGGCAATATGTATCTACTAAAATAAAATACGCCCAACCACTTACCCTCCCTCACCATCCATCCCCTTCCTCTGCCTTATTGCCTTCATAAGGCACATCTGTATCCTGATGTGATAATTTAGTCACAATATTGACTCCCCCATACCCAGAAGGGCAGAGATTTTCTTTAATATGGTTTGCTTATCACCTTTTTATTCTCAGAGACAAGAGAGTGCTTGGTGCACAGTAGGTGCCTGACAGATGTTTGTCGAATGATTGAATTAATGAATGAATGATGTGTGTGAAGCCCTGCATAGAGTCACGGAGTGCTTAAAGGCCCCTGGTTCCACCTGGCCATTTCACGGGTGAGGACATGAGGCCTCAGGACGGAGACAGGCTTGTCTAGGTCCCCAGTGGGTCCACAGAGGCAGTTGTTCTGGAGCCAGTTGTCCTGGCTCCTGGTTACCTACACCTTTTCTGCCCCGTCCTCAGGGCACCCCGTAACAGCCTTGAACACAGGTGCTGGCGGCCACCTGGCCAGGCTCACCAGCCTGCACCCTGGAGCCCAACAAAAGCAGTCCCCAAGACCCTGACCACAGCAGCCGGAGGCTGCCGAGGCAGAGGCCAGAGCCCCGGGCTCTGAGCTGTGCCCCCTAAGCCTGATTACCAGGGGTCTTCAGGCCCATGGTCCCTGGCTCGCTGGGGTCCTCAGCGAGCTCTACGGGTGTGCCACAGGGCTTATGCTGACCCAGGCTCAGAGAGCAGCCCTGGGGTCTCTCGCTCCTGCAGCCGAGCCTCCCCCACCACAGCCCCAGCTTGTGGGGGCTGCAGGACAGTCAGCCCCTCCTTAGGACAGGAGTCCATCCCGTGGCAGATGGAAAAACTGAGACCCAGTGACGGGGAAGTAATGGGAGTATTCACCCCTGCCCCCCACACCTCAGACAGAAGGCAGCACTGAGGGCCTCAGAGTCACCCTGTGTTCAAACCCCAGCTCCCCAATGTATACCAGCTGTGTGAATTGGGCAGATGTCCCAACGCCTCTGGGCTTGGGTTTCCATATAACCAACAGCAAAAGTCCTCCCTTCCAGAGTTGTGAGGCTTAGACAGGGAAACAGGACTTAGTGGGGAACCTCCCTGGGTACATAGTTGACTCCAGGTCCCCTGTCTCACTGAAGGGGATTTCCGAGGGCACAGTGCCACTCAGGGACCATTCCCCAAGACCCTCCCAGCCCCAGGGATCTGCAGATCCTCAAGGTTCCCCCCTGGAGCTTCAGAAAGAAGCTGAAGTTGTCAGTGGGTCATGGGTGCTCTTAGGAGGACACATATAATCCACCCACGAGGTGGGCAGGGGAAGACTTGCTCAAGGGCAGTCCTTCTTAGCACAAAGCTGATCCTACGGGTGGGAATCACAAGCCCCAGGGCTTGGGGAGGCCTTTTGTTCCCTCTGCTGTGACCGTCCATGTGCTCGGCACTTATGCTCCACGGGGTGGAGGGCAGCAGCAGTGGGGGAAGGAAACTGCACTGGCTACGCTCCAGGAGCCCCAGACACTGGACCTCTTAGGGACTCAATTCATTCGGCTGTGAAATGGGTGTTGTCAACAGTCCCTCTTTCTCAGGGTGACTGCGAGGGCCCCAGGCAAAGAACCAACACTCCCAGCATTCTGGGTCTGAGGGGCCCCAGACCTCACCCTCAACAGGCCTGTGGTGGTCTAATGCCCAGGGGAGCTAAAGAACTTTCCCCTGTGGCTGTGGGGAAACACCTGGGGTTCCCGGGACCAGGGCAGGCCTGTGTGCCATCCAGGCAGTAAGAAACGGGCTGCAGAACACAGCTCCAAGAAACAGTGAAAAGCTGAGACCCTAATCACGGCAGGGCTGCCGAGACCCCCTCCTCCCTGGGCCAGGCAAATGGTACTCACAGTCAATGGGAAGGGGGTGGAGGTCCTTCTGGAGCCCCAGTGTCTGGCCTGCCTCTGCGGTCCCTGGGGATGAGCTGTGACCCTCCCTGCAGCAGGTCCTGACGTCTGACTTCCTCCCTGCTCAGTCGGCATCCAGGAAACCACGCCCCGGGGAGAGGGTGCCAGGCACCCTGGGGCCCCCACCCGCCCTTCTGCCTTCCAACTGGCCCCTGGACACTGCCAAGGGGGCTCCTTCAAGGTCTATCCAGTCCAAACAGCCTCACTGGGCAGGCCCCAGTCAATAAATAATACAGCTGCCTCCCTGGCCAGTCTCTCGTGGCCGATTGAGTTTCTGGGCCACTCGAGTTTCGGCAAGGCTGCTTTGTTCAGAGCACCAGGCCCCAGCTGGGTCTCTGGCCGCGTGGGCACTATGCTCTCACTGAGGGCCAGCTCGAGTGGCGGGACAAAGGCAGTATGACAGGTGGCTCTGAAGAGAGGGTGCCCTACTTACTTTGAAAGCAGCTTGGGCCCAAAGGGGACCCAGGGTGGTGGGGGCAGGGCAGAGTGCCAGCCTCATCTCCTCATGGCCAAGCAGGTCCTCAGAGGCCTCCACACACTCAGCTCCCCACTCCCACACAAGGGTACCACCCGGACAGCCCTCTCTCCGCTGCCCCTGCTGGCCCACCCCCTCGCTCTCGGGGTCCTGCCCAGGGCCCTCCTCCAGGAAGCCTTCTCCTTACCCTGTCTGGGAGTGATCATGTCCCTGTCTGAATTCACACCACTGCTATCTGCCAGTCTGTCTGTGTCCTTTGGATCTCTCACCTAGACAGTGGCCACGACCTCCTGACTGGCCCACCCTTCCCCCAGCCCCTGCCCCTCCCCCTGCCCCGTCTCATTTCCTCACAGCAGTCTGAGTGATTGTTTTAAAACAGAAAGCACATCATGCCATAATCCTGCTTCAAACCCTGCCCTGGCTCCCCTACTCCATGAAACATGCAAGCCCTCCCTGGGATCTGCAACCGGGGGGACTGCTCCTCCCTCCTTTCCCACCCCTTCCCAGCCTCCTCAGTGCCCTTCAAACACCCCAGGTACACTCCTGCCCCAGGGCCTTTGCACCTACTATCCCCTCTGCCCTGGAGCGCTCTCCCCCAGGTCTTCATAAGCTCACTCCGTCCTGTCACTCTCAACTCAAGGCCACCTCCTCAGACTGGCCTTTCTTTGCTTTGCTTTTTTTTAAAAAAACAGTTTTATTGAGATATAATTCACATACTATACAACTCAACCATTTAAAAGTGTACAGTTCAATGATTTTAGTATATTCACAGAGTTGTGCAACTGTCACCACAATCTAAGTTTAGGACATTTTCATCATCCCAGAAAGAAACCCTGTACCTGTTGCTCCCTGTTCCCCCTCCCCCCAGGCCTGGATAACCACTAATCTACTTCCTGTCTCTGTAGATTTCTCTGTTCTAGACATTTCATATAAATGGAGCCGAATATTTTATGGTCTTTTGTGACTGGCTTCTTTCACTCAGCGTAACATTTTCAGGGTTCACCTATGTTGAAGCATAGGTCAGAACTTCATTCCTTTTTCTGGCTGAATAGTATTCCCTGGTATGCACAGACCACACTTTGTTTATCCATCCATCTGCTGCTGGACCTCCGGGAGAGGGCTTTCTTGCCAGCCCTGGGCCACGTGGCCCCCTCTGCCCATCACTCTGTCACCCTTCCCTGTTGTACCTCCTTGGCACTGATCCCTGTCTGAAGACATCTTCATCTATTTATTTTCTGTTTATCATTCCTCTCCCACCTGAACGTCCCGCTCCACGAGGCTGAGCCGTCTCTGCATTCGTTGCCGTATCCCCAAGGCCTAGCACAGGCTGGCGTCCCGTAGGTGCTCAGCAAACCATCTGCTGACTGGCGGAATGAAGCCTGTTCCCAAGTGCTGGGGCTGTTTATGCCCATGCCACCTCCTTGCCCACCTCTGAGCTCTCTGAGGACAAGTGCCATCCTGCATTGCTCACCAAGAAGAGTCTTATCAATGGCCCTGGGATGGAAACTGGTCATGCAAAGCCTCAAGCCCCAGGTCCCTCCTCTGTACTGTGAGGGGACAGTACCCCTCACAGGCTGGACATGAGAATGTACACTGAGTACCTGGCACAGTGCTAGGCACAGAGTTGGGCTCCACCCCTGCACAAAGGCTCCATGGGGGTGGGGAGCAACGGCACAGCATGAGACGTGGAGAGGAGGTGGCGAGGCCTGGCCTGCAGGGCTGAGGCGACTGTGATGCCGTGGACGAGAAGGAAAGCATCCAGGAAGGAGCTCTTGTGTGCTTTGGGCAGTGCCCAGAGTGAAGCAGGTGGCAGCTCCACTCTGCTCTGCCCAGGATCTCCTGCCCATGCTAAACTCAGAGCCAGGCCCTTCCCAGACAGGGACAGAACAGTTTAGGGTGTGTCCAGAAGTGGGTGGGGAGGGGGCTGGTGACCTCGTCCTCAGCCTCAGGGAGTCCTGGCCCCTGCAGGCTGTCCCAGAACTGGGGAACTGATAGGTTAGGGGGCCCAGAGTGCAGGGCCGGGCCCCCCAGTACGTGCGTGTGGGAGGACATTGTAGGAAGGGAGGTGCCAGTTCCAAGTGGGAAAGAACATCCCTGCATCAGAGCTGCTTAGGCATGGCCCAGGCTGGGAGGTGGTGAGCTCCCTGTCCTAAGAGGAGTGCCCACTGTGCCTCCCACAGAGGGGCATCAGGTGGCTAATTGTCTAGGAAGCTCCCTGGAAGCTCTCAGAGGCTGGCTGCCAGCTGCTTCCCAGCCCTCCTGCCCAGAGCAGCCACTGGGGGGAGAGGAGAGGCAGCAGGATCTGCAAAGCCCAGCCCACCCTCCCCTTACCAGCACCCTGGGCCCCGTGTGTCCCAAGTGGGGTTTCCCGGCCCACCAGGAGGCTCAAATGCCCCATTGGCTCTCAAGGCACAAAACAATCTTTCTTTCCCAAAATAACGTCAGATGCAAAATCAGTTTTCCTGCCTGACCTGAGAGGGGCTGAGGATTTATTGGGGTGCTGCCCAATGCCACAGAGCAAGGCCTGTGACCAAGAGAAGCTGGAGGTGAGTGCTCAGAGAAAGGGCCGGCCAGGGCAGACACAGGGAGGTGGCGGGGGTGGA
This sequence comes from Daubentonia madagascariensis, assembly GCA_023783475.1. Taxonomy (NCBI): domain Eukaryota; kingdom Metazoa; phylum Chordata; class Mammalia; order Primates; family Daubentoniidae; genus Daubentonia; species Daubentonia madagascariensis. Next base: position 223,817 of record JAKFHU010001783.1, read on the forward strand.
GGGCTTGCTTACGGGTCTCACCCACCCCTGAGAACTACTGCATCATCACACGCATCTCACAGACAGGGAAATGGAGGCACAGGGAGGCCACCTGTCATGAACGCAGCTAACACCTACGTAGCACCCACTTCGGCCAGGGCAGGCTTGGAGGCATCATCCCATTTAATTTTCAGAGCATCTCTAAAAGCCACCTCCAAGGCAGAAAGGGGCTGAGCTGGGTTTTGAACTCAGGTGGCCTAACTCCCGAGCCCAGGTTCTTCCCACTTTGTCACTCTGTCCCTGCAGCCCCCAGCTGAGACTCGGAGGAAGAGAAGAGGAGCACAGCAATGCACTCCACGGGGTGCCAAGCCATCAGAGCCCACTGATAACCTCACCAGGAAGCCCTCCCAGCTGGCATGGTTCTCCCCACTCTACAGGTGAGGAAACAGGCCCAGAGAGGTTTAGCCACTCGCCCAAGACTGCACATCTTACAACCTACCGTTGGTGGCTTTGGCTCCAAGCTGTTCTGTCCAGGGGATGGCCCAGAGCCAGAATGGCCCCTCTCAGAGTCCCCAGGCCAAGGTTCCAGAGACCATGCTCCCAGCTCCGTGGCTGTAGTCACGCCGAGCCCCTGGGAAAAGGGCCAGGGCTGGCCGCGGGCAGCTGCTCCCCACACACACCTTACTCTTTTCCAGATGTGAATGGGACCCAGCCAGGGCGACAGGCTCACAGAGAGGGGAATCTGAAGACGCAAGCGGAAAACTATGTGCTGTCCGATCGCAACCCTCCAATTTGTCCCTGTGGCTGCCGCCAGCTCTGCCTTGGGCCGCAGACCTGCTGACTCAGGTCTTTCCTGGCAGCTGAAGGGCTGGGATCCCTCAGAGGGCCGGCTCTGGCAGGCTCCTGGCTCGCTGGCTGACGTGGGGAGTGCCCTTCGTCCTGTCAGGGGCCCCTAACAGCATGGGGTAGGGATTTGGAGAGCTGAGTGCTTCTCCTGGAGCCCACCAGGCCCATCCTCCCCAGCTAATCACAGAGGCACCTGGTACTTACGGGTGCTAAGTGTGGGTTTGGGGCAAGCCCAGTGCCAATTATGGTGCCCACACCCACCTGAGCTGCTCTTCCCTCATGGACGGTGAGGTGGCCACCCGCCTGTGCTTGTGGCCCCCTGTGAAGACAGCCTGCTCTTGCAGCTACCAGTGGCCACAAATACTTGGTGAGCACTTACCATGGGCCATGTAAGGCTCTGCCCCATAGCCCTGTTAGGTAGCTGTATAATTATCCCCATTTCATGGATGAGGAAACTGAGGCATGAGAGGCTGGTCCGCCAGGCTCTGTGAGGCAGTGCTGCTCTTCCTTAGAGACCATTTGGGAAAGCAGCACCTCAGAGGGGGTGAGGGGTTCACCCTGCCCCAGCAGAGCATGACAGAGCCTCCCAATGCTGGGCCCTCTGCATCCTGTAAAGAACCCCTGAGGTTTCCAAAGTGCCAATCCCCAGAAAGCTCAGGACAGAATGGGACTCAGGAAAATCCCGCTGTGGTCAGAAGGAAAAGCACATGAGGCACTTGCTGAAGCCCAGGGACTCCCTCCCTGCCTGCCCAACCCCCAAGGTACCCACACAAAGGGGTCATCCCAGAGCCCAGGCAGGGGGCAGGGGGCCAATGACTCACTCCAGGGGTGAGCTCTGACTCTCTACACTCCCATAGCCAACAACACCCCCATCCCAGGAGAATACCTCAGCCCTCACAGTCTTCCCCAAACCTGCCCGGGCCCAAGGCTCACCATCCAGGCTGGGGCCCAGGGCCCCAGACATTCTCACCCAGCAGCAGAGGCAACTATGACCACTGCAGTTATGGTTTCTTATTACAGTAAGAGTGAACTGCATGGCTGGGTTTCCCCTTTCCCTTTGGCTGCCAGGAAGCTTGGCAATTTTCACAACAGAAGGACCTCAGGACCCTATTATCTCTGTTCTGTTCTTTTTTTTTTTTAATCCTAGGTTATGACATCGTATTCTAAATTGTGCTTTTCCTGGTCCTGATGGGTTTTGTTTGTTTGTTTGTTTGTTTAAGAGATGAGGTCTCACTGTGTTGCCCAGGCTGGTGCAGTGGCTATTCACAGGCACAATCATTGTGCACTATAGCTTCCAACTCCCCAGCTCAGGCGATCCTCCTGCCTCAGCCTCCTGAGTAGCTGGGACCAGAGACACGCCACCGTGCCCAGCATCTGATGTTTAATTATGTTACTGAAGGTATTTCCTATAAGCTGTCACAAATATTTTGAGGAGGAAGGAAGAAAAGAAGGAGAAAAGGAAGGAAGGAAGGAGGGAGGGAAGGAAGGTTGATTTATATAGTTTACATACCATGTAGTGAGGCTGGAAAGAAAGAGGGAGAATCTTTCAATCTCTTACCCTTTGTAAAACCTCCTTTTTAAGTAAAAAATATGCCCTTAGGTGGTATCTAAATGCGAAGACTTGTCTGAAGTAGATGGCTGCCACTAGGCCCTCCCATATGCAAATTACGGCCCCATCCAATCCCCCTTTACAGAAGAGACCCCGACTTAAGCTCACACAGGACCTGGCTTCCTGCTCCCTGGTCTGAATCCTTCTGGCAGCTGCAGAGGCTGCAGCGACCACGGGTGGGTGTCCCCTCCCCAGGGGGCCAAGGAGCTCTGTTCCACTCCTCCACTCCCACTGCACAGAGGGGTCATTCCAGGCACACCCCCCAGCTGTCCAGCTGAGGAGAAAGTACAACAGCAGCAGTGATCACATCTAACACTCACTGAATGCTGGCGGTGTGCCGGCCCTGCTCTTGGTATATGTTACCTCATTTAATCCTCACAAGAATCCTAAAAGGATCTGCAGATGGGAAACTTTGGCCAGAGAGGTGAAGCCACTTTGCACTGCTAATAATGCCAAAACCAGTGTTTAAACTGGGCAACCTGGTGCCTTTGTCCGGGTTGAGCCCTCAGCCACCCGGTGACTGACATTTACGGTCACATGAAGTAGTCGCTTACACTGCGCAATGAGGGAATGAGCACGAGCCCCATTTCACTGATGGGTAACAGGCTCAGAGAGGTTAGGGAGACAGGGCCAGGGTCACACAGCTGTGCCCAGTGCCAGCACGTTATGTGACTAACGCTGGTCCCCGCGCACACTGTACCTGCCCAGATACTCACTCCCCCAGTGGGCGCTCTGGGCCCCAGCCAAATGCCTGCACACTCCCTGGCCATGGTGCTGCTCTCCTCCTTCCTCCCCATTAGAGACTGCAAGCTGCTCAGGAGGGTGCCGGACGCAGCCTTTCCTGCCCTCCATCCTGTTCCCTCCTGGACCCTCGCACAGACGTGCATACTGGCCAGCCTGGTGCCCACTCGCCCCTGCCCACCAGGTGACGGACGGACAGCACCACCACGCACATCCCCTGGTACCTGAGGGTCCTCACAGAGACGCAGTACTTCCACATAAGGCTCCATACGGCACTGCCATCACCCTTCATGTCTGGCTTGTCGGGGAGCGAGTGGCCTCCGACCCTGGGTGTCCTCCCAGCCGGGGGCCAGCTATCTTCTCAGACACTCAGGTCACTTCCTTCTTCATGGTGAGAAGAAGAAAGAAAAGGCCCAAAAGCGGAGGGAGAGGGGGAGGCACTGGCTCCTGCAGGCCACTGCAGGTCTGAACCACTGGTCCTGCTGTCCCTGGGCCAGCCTCCGCACTGGTCCTGTCCGGCTGCTCCAGACCCTCCTGGCCAAGTGGTCCTCACACACCCGACCCCGTGGCTTCTACACAACCTTGCGCCTGGCTCCTGCCAGGAGACAGCAGTGGCTGCGGGCCAGGGGAGCAGTGAGTCACTCAGGGCGGGACGGGTGAGGGGCGTCCACCAGGGGAGGGAAAGCACAGCTGCGGGGAGCTGGGGCCGGCTGTGTCCAGGGGCTGGCCTGGGACAGGAGTGCTGAGCTTCAAGGGAGGGAGGGAGGGAGGCGGGGAGCTGAGGGCGGGACCACATCCTCCCCCATCTCCCCAGAGAACTAAACCCAACACCCGCCCTGCCGCCACCGCAGCCCGGCCCACCCCACCAGCCGGCCAGGACCAGGACTGGGACCAGGACGGGAAAGGGACTGTTCTTCCTGCTCAGCTCCTGGAGAATGCTTGGGGCTGACAAAAAATAAATGAAGACAAAAATCAGGGCTGTTTCTCCAGAGAGCTGCCAGCTCCAGGGGTCTCTAGCTGGCAGGTGAGACAGTTCCCGGCCCTGACCTGGCCACATATTTGCTGTTTGACACTGGGTGTGGCTGGCCCCTCTCTGGCCTTAGTTTCACCTCTGACCACTGTGGGCCCATGGAGCCCTGGGCACGGTCCTACGCTCTCCACAGGCCCTGAACTAACTCACCCAATTCTCCCAATAACCTTACAAAGTGGATTTTATTATTAGCTTCATTTTACATGTGAGGAAACTGAGGCACAGATAGGGGAAGTCACTCACCCCAGGTGACAGACCTAGGAGGCGGTGGAGGTGGGATCTGAACCTTGGTCATCTGGCTCTAAGAGCCCACACTGGAGACAGAGTGTATGCCAGCTCTTCTATGTAGAGGTGGGGAGGGTGCGGAATGAAGGGCTGGGGCCCCTCTGGGCAGCTGACGGCCTTGGGGTCTGGGCCCAAGCTGAGTCTGGGGCGTTTCCAGACTGAGGCCCCAGTTGGAGCCCCCACCTTCGCCCCCACCTTTGCCCCCACCAGCTGCTGCCAGGCGCAGCCTAGGGCAGGCAGCTGGGGCTTCCCAGGCACAGCCCCTGGGGACAGTGACTCACAGATCAAGGTCAATGCTCACAGGATCTACTTCTCCCCACCCACAGCCCCCAGGAAGTCCCCCAGAAGGGCAAGTGGGTCCAGAGCCTGGCACCCTGCAGTGCCCTGACCTCACATACAGCTGTCCCTGTCCTGTCCAGGGGGCACCAGGGCCTCCCTTTTGCCCATGAGGAAACCGAGGCTCAGAGGAGGCTGTCACCTGCCCAAAGATATAGTCAGGGAGGGTGGGTCCAGGTCTCCAGGGCAAAGCCTTGCTCTGTCCCTAGGCCCCCTGTCCTGGCCTGTGCAGAATGGGAAATCCGCCTCAGATTCCAGCCTGACTCCCGCACCAGAGATTAGCAGCCGCATGCTCGTCTGTCCCCCAAGCCAGGAAAGAACTTTTTATCTGAAAGCAAGATGTGTTTTGACAAAGGCCGCAGCCTCCCTGGCAGACTCAGGAACCCAAATTCTCCCTCCTTGTCATCAGAAGAGGCTTCATGAGCCACCACAGCAGACCTCCACCGGCTGCCCAGCCTCTGCTTGAACACCCCCAGTGACGGGAAGCTCACTACCTTTCAAGGCCTTCCATTTGATCATGGGACCCCACTGACCTAAGGAAACTCTCCCTTGGACATTACTTTACTGTCACGTTTCATACTGGCCTCACTTCCTTGTGCCACAGAGTAAGGCCTCCATTCAAGGATTTATCTGGGCTGTCCTCCTAGTAGGGGAAGTTTTCTCAATATCTTTACTGGGTAGAGTCAGCCTCTGTTTACACATCTCTACCCACTCACCCTGATATTCACACGCCCACCCGCCCACCTGCCTCTCCAGCTAGCCATCCATGGACTCATTCACACGTTCACATGTCCATACACGTCTCCTTCCCTCCTCCTTCCTGTCATTCACCCATCCATTTATCCCCTCATCCAACTTCCCATTTATCCATCTATCTTCCCTTCCTTCCATCCATCCCCTCATCCAACCATCCTTCCATCCACCCATCCACCCACCTGTCCACTCATCCACCCATCTATCCACCTATCCACATATCCGTCCGTCCGTCTGTCTATCCATCCACTCACCATCACCTCACTCCCTCCCTCTGGCCTGGACTGGCCCCTTGTCCTCATAGGGTCCATGGATGGGCTATATCAAGTACCTGCAGCAAGCTCCTTTTCTTCCTGAACCGTCTTCCTAAACCCTCCTCCCAGCCTTCTTGCCAGCCCTCCTCTCACCTAGTCCCCAGGTTTCCATCCACGGCCTGTCATATCCCTGCCAAATTTGAGGCCTTCCTGCCCCAGGCCCTTGTATTTCCCGGGTTGCCCATTCAGGCTCTGATTTCCCATGTCTCCTGGGCCATATAGCTCCAGGCTCGGGAGCAAACCCCTGGCCCTGGACTCAGCACCAGGGATACTCATCACCCAGCCGGGAGAGGTATTTGTCACATGCACCTCACAGGCCCACTCCGTGCTAGACACCAGTCGGGGCAGGCACATGGTGTAGAGAGGAGAGTAGCACTTTTGGCCCTGGGGGTGATCTCAGAGAGAGGGTGTCATTTGCAGGTAAGGCCAGGAAAGAACCCTCCAGGGCCAGAGGCCCAAGGCCCTCACGGGGGCCCCTGTCACCAAAACCTCTGGAGGGCCTGGGCCTCACTTCTTTGCTCCTCCTCATGGCTGTGTCCACCTGTGTTCACCTCCTTTCCAATACCATCATGTCAAGACCTCCCTCCCCCCACTGTACAGATGGGGAAACTATGGCACAGGCATAGGCGTGGCTTTTCCAAGCTCCCAGAGGGCATCACTGGGTTCTCAGAAGGCTGCTTCCTCGGCTTTGATGGGGCTGGGAGAGACCATCTGAGGGCCTAGGAAAGCCTCGGGGACGGCCGGGCTGAGTCTGAGGACACAAGAAAGAGACCAACAGCTCCACGGGCCATCTCTCTCGCTCTCCTTCGTGGAACGACCCTCAAAGACCTGCTTTTTGAAGGCCTTGGCAGCCCCCACCCCACTTGTCCAACCTCAAACCTAAGCGGCCAAAGGCCCCTGCACGTGCCCATCACTGTGTCAGGGTAATGGCAGGCTGTCGCACAGCGGAGTGCCCGGTGGGGTGTCCTGGGGGCATGCCGGGCTCCCTCACCATGGCCACGATTGTTCTCATCGTGTCCTCTCCCAGCCTCTCAGCAGCCCTGAGGGGTGGGCATCACTATCCCCATTTTACGGATGAGGAAACAGAGGCTCCAAGGGCTTTAAGGTTTCCCGAATGCTGACTTGTCATACTTTGTCTGTCTTCACTGTCTTACAGTGGCTTATCCTCGAGAATGGGGACTCCTCAATCGTCTTTGACTCCCTTGTCCCTACATGAGTTATCTATGCTCTCTGGGCCTCAGTTTGTCCCTCTGCAAAATGGATCCCTACCCTCCTGGCTGTGCTGAGGAATAAGTGCCACCACAGAACCGTGTGACCCTGGGTATGAGACTTAACCTCTCAGTGTCATCACCTGGAGGACAGCATGAGCTAGCCCATGGAGAGAGCCTACAAGTTTCTGGAACAGAGAGTGAGCTCGATAAATATCAGCTGTCATTTAAAAAGCCCCAGCACTGCTAGGCATGTGTTAGGTGCTCAGTGCTGGTGGCTCAGTGCCCCATTGCCCTGCAGGACACAGGGAGTCACAGCACAAGGCAGGGAGTTGAGGGCAGGTCTGCATGGAACCATTCACACCCGCAGCTGTTCCCTCTTCCCAGCTACAGGGCCAAAGCCGGGCTCTGCGGAGAACTGGCTGGCCCTCCACCCTCAGCCTGGTGACTCACACAGCCCGCTGGGGATGAAGTCACTGCCGCCCAGGCGGAGAAAAGGATGCATTTGTTCCCTGGGAGATGCCGACGCCACTGTGAACTTGGCCTTTGAGGGCAAGACACGGCTTAGGGATTGTGCACACTTGAGGGAGGAGGCAGCTGGCACAGCAGGGAGGGCAATGCCGGTAAGGACCCCATTCAGGGGGGTGAGGACTGGTAGAGGGAGCTCCCCTCCTCTGGAGCCCAAATGAGGGTCTATGAGCATTGGTCCAGCCTCCAGACCCAGCTGGATTTGTCCCTTCTACTTGCCTGGTGAGGTGTGTCTGTGGTCTTAGGGCCCTGAAACCCTCCAACTTCTGCCTGTGACTTAAGGGGCAAGCTACTGTTCCACGTCTATCTATCTCATCTGAGAAATGGGCACACCATACTCAATTCCCTCCTGGAGACCTTGGGGTGATAGTAGGAGGGCCCTGCCCACTCACTGGGTCTTCTCTGTGTGGTTTCTCCAGTGGCTTCCCTGCCTTTAAGGGTCGTTATAACACCCACCATCCTCCCCACAGCTGACCATCACCCACCAGAGAAAGGCTAAACCACAGTGGGGTGGGCAAGGCCTCTGCCATCTGTTGTCTGCACTGAGCTTCCTGACACCCCTGAGTGGCCCCCACTCTGGCCACCACAACCCCAGCCCTCCCTGGTCTCCAGGCCTGCCCACCCCAGACCAGGAATCCTGCACACCTGGGCAGGTTATTTTCCATGTGCCCCGCTCTGCTCTGGGCCCAGCGATGACCTCCCCTGGCTCCCACGCCCTCCTAGTTGCTGTTGGGGGTGGCCAATGGGAGGCCCTGGCAGGAGATCGGAGTATTCACTGCCTCAGCTCCCTCCTCCCCTCACACCCCTCTGTGGCCCTTTGCACACAGCTCTCTCTCTTCCTGGGTTCATGCAACTCTTCCCTCCCCCCGCCCTCAGGCCCAGGGCTGGTTAGGGCTCCCACTGCTGCCAGCCCAGGGGCCACACCTTCCTCTGTTAGCTCCCTTAATCCCACTCTGCCCCGCATGCAGCCCCATCATGGTCAGCACTGCCAGGGAATTCGTGTAGTGACCTGTTTCCTGCCAGGACCCAACACACTTCCCTTCAAGGCCCGGCTTGAAGGCCACCTCCTCTAGGAAGCCAATTATTCATTTGTTTGTTCCTTCATTTGGCCAATACTGATTGACTACATTGCTCTGTGCCAGACATCACTTGAGGACTTGGTGAGCAAAGCCATGGAGCCAAGTGGGGCTGACCTTCCCCATGAAGAGGGGAGAAACACGCAGGACCAAGGGAGCAAATAATGACCATTTCCGACACTGGTCTGTGCCAAAAGATGCATAAACTAGCATTTCTTTGGGTGATGAGCTTCCCCTGGCTGCCTGTCCTTCCCAGGGAGTCCATCCTTCCCTGCTCTACATCCTCTCCGTGCCCTAAGCCTGGACAGCAGCCCTGTCCCCCTGCCTGTGGAAAGTCTGCATCTCTCCCTGCTCTGAGAGCCCACACAAGTAGGTGTAGGCGTGGGTGGGGGAGATCTATGCGGCTTAGTTCTTTGCACACATTATCTGAATCAGTCTTCACAATCACTCTGTGAAGTAGCGGTCATTATCATCCACCACCCCTCCCTTTTGTTTTTTACTAATTAACAAACTGAGGTTCAGATGCTAAAGTTAGATATACAGGATGAAATCTAAGCCCGGCTCTGCCTCTCTGACTCCAAAGCCAAAGCTCTTTCTTCTGCTTCAGGCTGAAAACAAAATAAATCACCTGTCATTGATATTTGCAGACTTCCAATGGTGCCCAGAGCAGTGCCAGGCCCAGGCAGGCGCTTGACACACATGCCCCGTTGGCTGAACTTTGAAACCCTTAACTGCCCTGCTTCTCAAGCAGCACTGGCCTTGTAAGGAGGGAGCACTGGGATGCCCCTGTTTTCCAAAGGGAAAAATGGAGGTCCAGGAGCTAAGAGCATTGGGTCGTGGAGGAGAGTGGTGAGCTCTCACCCTCCCGGGCAGTGGCCACCCTGAGTTCCACCATCTTGTCTCAGGCCTGGAATGGCCACTAATGGCCCAGTGGGCAGGCAGAGACTGGCCACTGACTTCTGGGAAGGAAGCAGAGAGGATCTTCCTCAGGTCCATCTTGGGGAGCACAAGAGCACGTGTCCACGCCACCCAGCTTGGCCTGCGGGGCCTCGCTTTCCCTGCTGTGCAGAGAAGAGACAATGAGGGTGCAGTGGCTGAGGCAGGGACCAGGGAGGGGTTGCTGCTTGGACAGGAAGGTGGGGACAAGTGGTTGGATTTAAATCCAACCCTCATTCTCAAAGAAGAGGTGGTAGAAATTGCTGATCAATAAGATGAGCAGGTGAGAGACAAGGAGTGGAAGGTGATGCCTGTTTCCAGCCTGCGCAACCTGAAGGGTGAGGGTCCATCGATGGCAATGGGGACACGGGGGCGACTGGTGGGGGGCAGGTTTGGGGGGATGAGGGGGTGTGACAGGGTGGTGGGGACTCTGCCAGTCTAAAGGGAACACCTACTGCTGAGCTCCGGCTGATCGCTGCTCTGCAGGAATGAGGGCTCTGATTTTTCAGATGTCAGAAGTCCAGATTTTTACATAAAAGCTCTTGATTTTTAGATGTTTGCAATCAATTCAAACTCACAACGCCAGGTGGGCTAATTCCATGCAAGCCAAATAAAGTACATCTGCGGATGTCTGGCCCACAGGCCACTGCTTGCATCCTCTGCTCCTTCTCACCCTTCTGGGCTTGCTAGGAAGCTGCCACGATTGCTGCAGCTCCAGAGTGCTGTGGCCCCTCCCAGCCCCTGAAAACTGAAAACATCACACTGGGAGTGACTTGAGGGTGGATACGGGGTTTGCTTATCCATTTCTCATGCTCCCAGCACAGGATTTGGCCCAGTGGAGGAGTTAATGAATGAATACCTGCTGAATGAATGAATGAACAATGCTCTCACCTGACCCCTCCGCCTTTCATTTTGCAAATGAGGAAACTGAAGCTGGAGAAAGGACGTGACCTGCCAGGGTGGGATCTGGGCCAGGGTCTGGGTCTCTGTCAGCTGTCCCCGAGGCAGGGCCAGCAGGAAGCATGAAGACAATTTCACAATCTTATCAAGTTTTGCCACTGGAGGGAGAAACAGGATCCTTGGCAGCTCCTGAGGACGCTGGTGGAGCATGCTGGGGGGACGTCTCCCCAGGAACTTGCTAAGGTGGCCCCCAACTGCAGTCAGGGCAGAGCCAGACCCTAGAACTGGGCACCTCTGCAGGTGGCCTGGCTGTGGGACAGGAGGAGCCCCAGAAGGCAGGACTGACAACAGGAACCAGTCAGCGTGACACCCAGCCCCCTGGGTTCTCTCTTCTGGGGGTTCTGACACATTCCCTTTCAGCCATGGGGAGGACAGACCATACTGGGGACCTGTGGGGCTTGCACTCAGATCTTCTATGCAGAGAATCAGGCAACATAGGCCATGGAGGCTCCAGCCCAATTCCTCAGTGTTGGAGATGGAGAAAGGAGTTTCTGTGGAGTGAAGTGACTCCCCTAAAGTTACATGGCAAGGAGGCAGCGGTGCTGGGGGTCCGCACCAGGGCTCCTGACTCTGAGACCTGCATCCCTTCCACGCAGCTGCGCTGCCCTGGCTGTGGGGTCCCTGCAAGCCAGTCCCCACATCCTCTTTCCTGCTTCAGTGTCTTCATCCACAGAAGGAGGGGAAGGGAGAAGTTGCCTCCAGGAGGGCTGTGAAGGTCAAGCAAATGCAGGGAGCTGGGCTGCGTGAACACACTTTGTAAAGCTATATAGAGGATTATGCGTGTGAAGCAGTGCCCTTCTTAGCCTCTAGTTTCTCAAGTGCCTGAGTGTGGCAGCCTTTAAAACTTCCAGGGTGAGACAGTTCCCTATTGACCCCATAGTAACAGGAATACCTAATGGTTATTGAGCGCTTATGGTAGCCAGGGCTCCAAGTGCGATTAATCGTTTACTCCTTGGGCCTATCCTGGAGGTAGCTACTGTTACTATTTCATCCATAGGGCAAAGAGACCAAGGCACAGAGAGGTTCACAAACATGCCCAGGGTTATACAAGCAGTAAATGGGGGAGCTGGGAACTGAACTGAAGCAATTTCACTCTAAAACACACTCTATAATCACCACGCAGCATGGCTTTTCCAGTCCAGCGTGGAAGTCCTTCTCAATGTCTAACTTAAATCCCTTTTGTTGCAGGCTGTGCCTATTCCCTAGCTCCTTCCTGGACGAAGGAGAAAAGCTGCTTCCTTCAACCCCACACTCTGTGCTGAGAGGCCAAAATTCTTTGGTCCCTGGATCCCAACTCCTTGGGTCCTGCCAGGCAGGTCAAGTGACCCCAGACAGAAACCCTTCCCTCGACTATGTGTGCGTGTGCACATGCCAACACACAACCCCCTTCAAAGAGGACTGGGCAGGACAGCAGCACCCTCAGCCAGGCCCTCACGTCCTCACTGGCCTCCTGCCTCCTTTCTTTGTCATCTGCTGCCTCTGGGCTGTTTCCCAATACCCAGACCTGCCCAGGTCAGCCCCGGCCTAAATCTTCTCCACTGCTTTCCTCTGTTCACAGACAATTCCCAACTCTGCCCTCACCCCACCTTTATGATGCACACACTCTCTGTGGACCATTCTAGTAATTATTTAATGTTTTCTTTTAAAATCAACTGGCTTAAAAAATTGGACCTGAGTCTAATCAAGCTTCTTGATCTAACTCCTAGTGAACAGGAACTACAGGAGACAGAGGAACAGGTTAAATGACACCTTGGGGGTGGCAATCAGCCAAATCCTGATTGTGGGATGTGCTAAAGGCAAATGGCCCAGTTTCTTCAACAAATAAATTGCAAGGGTAAAAAGGCAGTGGGACCGCTAGGTAAAAGGATTCTTAAGAGACACATGCCACACGTGGGTCTCGTTAGGATCCTGATTTCAAAAAACTGACTGTAAGAAGCCATTTTTGGAGACCAGTTTGGAGAGCTAAACATGAAAAACAGTGTGGAGTGGGTGGAAGAAACTCAAACTTGAGGGGCAAAGCCATGCCCTGCAGGCACTGGACTCTCTGTGGGACTCTGAGGTTCACCTTCACAGAGTAGTTCTCTCTACTGCAAGCACGTCTCACACTTTCAAAAATAAAAAGTTAAAAGCAATGCACAAAATAATAAACTAACTGGCTTTCACCCCTGAACACATTAATTTTAAAAGGAAACTTTATATCACTTCCCTAAATGGAAAACTAGTATCACTTGCTGTAAGTAGAAGGTTACCATGAAAACAAGACAATGGTACTGAATTTCACGTAGATACTGTTTCTTGCCAAAGATGCTGGGCTTAAACCTGTCCCATTTTTCTTACAAAGAAGCCTTGGGAGAGGAGTGAACTCACTCTCACCGTAGGCCCACCTTTATGGGAGCCCTGGCTGCCAGGTAAGGGCCATGCAGCACATCTTCTCACCTTCTGCTTCTCCTCTGCCAGGGAGTGGCGGTGACAAGCCTGGGGCTGGGGACAGATCCACCCTGGCGGGTAGACTCATGGGCTCCCACCTACTCTTGCCCTGCAGCAGGGAGGGGCTCAGCTGGGGGACTCGGCCACTGCAGTAGCTTGGCGCCTTCTACATCACGCAAGCCCAAGGCTTTAGGGCTGGGTACTGATGGACACTGAGCGGGGTGGAGGACTGCCCCAGGTCACACCGACAAGACTCCAGGACTTCTGACCTCTACACTTCTGATCATCTACCTTGTTCACAGGTATTTCTTGAGATCCTACTGTGTCAGGCACAGGGGGCAGGGAGGACAGGGGTGACCAAGACAGACAAAGTCTCATGAAGCCAACATTTGCAGGTAGGGGATGGAGGACAAAAAAGCTGAGCAAATGAATGAGATAATTTCCCGGGATGGTGAGGGCAGCAAAGAAAACAAAACTGAGTGATGTGAAAGGTGAGGGGAGGGTGGTGCTAGCCTAGACAAGGTGACGAGGAGGGCCTCTCCGAGAAGGTGATGCTGGCGCTGAGGCCTGGGGGACTAAGAAGGCAGTGGAGGGGAGGCCTGGGGCAGAGGGCTCCGCGAGCACGTGCATCCAAGCCCTCAGACGCCCTGGCTCTTTTCTAAACTTTATATTTTGAATTGATTGCAGACTTGCAGAACAGTTGCAAAAAGAGGACAAAGAACTCCTGCACATCCTTCATGCGGGCCCCCCCCCATGGTAGCCCTGCATCCCACTTGCTTCATATGCTCTCCTTTCTCCACATACACACACTTGTGCACACACACACTTTTTCTTCCTGGAACTGTTTGAGAGTAAGTTGCCCATGTCAATCCCCTATGCCAGTGGTCCCCAACCTTTTTGGCACCAAGGACCAGTTTCATGGAAGACAATTTTTCCACGGACAGGGGGTGGAGGATGGTTTTTGGATGATTCACGCGCATTACATTTATTGTGCAGTCAAACCTCTCTGCTAATGATAATCTGTATTTGCAGCTGCTCCCCAGCACTAGCATCACTGCGTCAGCTCCACCTCAGATCATCAGGCATTAGATTCTCATAAGGAGTGTGCAACCCAGATCCCTCGCATGTGCAGTTTACAGTAGGGTTCAAGCTCCTATGAGAATTTAATGCCGCTGTTGATCTGACAGGAGGCGGAGCTCAGAAGGTGATGTGAGCAATGGGGAGCAGCTGTAAATACAGAGGAAGCTTCACTCCCTCGCCCACCGCTCACCTCCTGCTGTGCAGCCCAGGTCCTAACAGGCCACAGAAGGTACTGGTCTGCAGCCCGGGGGTTGGGGACTGCAGCCCTATGCCTTCAGAGTGTCTTTCCCAAATACAAGGACATTCTCAGACATAATCACAGTACAGCTTTCAAAATCAGGGCATGAACATTGATTCAATACTACTATCTAATCCTTAGATCTCATTCAGAGTTGCCAATTGACCTAATGATGTCCTCTAGGGAGAAACAACCCCTTTTTCTTAAGCCTCTCACACAACTATTCAGGGGGAAATGTCTTCTAAGGAGAACACCCAGGCTGGCCCTTTGGAAGTGGAGAGCAGAGGGGTGGCACAGGGGACACTGTGCTGCCATGACTTCTTCTGCCTGTGTAGTCTTGCAGGGTGTGGATGGGCCAGCTCAGGGCCAGCAATGACGTATGTGGAGCCACACTGGAGCCTGATGCAAAAGGAAAAATATGCACCTCTAAATACACTTACCAAAATAGCCCCCCCAATATTTTGAACCAAGAGGAAAACGTTAATAAAGCTTTAAAATAAAAAAATGATTATACCACATTGCCTGATCTTTTCACACATCATTGTCAACCCTTATAAACTGGCCCTGCAGGGCACACAATGGTCTCAGGGCCTGGAGACTGCAGCCCCTTTGGAAGTGACGGAATGACTGCTCTCATTGCACAATAATGCAGTGTTGTAAAACAAACAACAGCCTGTGTTGAAAGTTTGACATTTTGTTTGTTGATTACTGAGTTTTTGGGCACCCCTTACATTCTGAGCCTGAGGTGAATGCCTCATTTGTCTCACCCTCATCCCACTCCTGACACCACACACCAGACCTGGGAGCTCTGCTGAGTGCTCAGAACATATGTGTATACTCTGTGCTCAACAGAGTCTTCTGGTAAGCCTGCGATGGTTCTCATACCCACTTCACAGATGAAGACAGAGAGGTTCTGTAGTGATTTTCTAGGGCTGCAATAACAAAGTACCACCATCTTGGTGGCTTAAACAACAGAAATTCATTTTCTCACAGTTCTGGAGGCTGGAAGACCAAGATCGAAGCGTTGGCAGGGTTCGCTTCTTCTGAGGCCTCTATCCTCAGCTTGTCCATGACTGTCTTCTCCCTGGGTCTTCACATGGTCTATTAGTCAAGGGTCTCCAGAGAAGGAGAACCAATAGGTAGAACCAATAATATATATAGAACCAATAGAAGTAGAACCAATAATATATAGATGTACTTTTTTTTATATAAGGAATTGGCTCCTACAATTATGGAGGCTGACAAATTCCAAGATCTGCAGTCAGCTGGACACCCAGGAGAGCTGCTGATTTAGTTCCAGTCCAAATGCTGGCAGACTTGAGGCCCAAGAGGAGTCCATATTTCAGTGTGAGTCTGAAGGCAGGAAAACACTGATTTCCCATCTTGTGGTTACTCAGGCAGGCAGTGTACCTCTTACTCAGACGTTTTGTTCTATTCAGGCCTTCAACTGATTGGATGAGGCCCACCCACATCAGATAGGGCATCTGCTTTACTCAGGCCACAGATTCAAATGTTGATCTCATCCCAAACACCCTCACAGACACACCTGGAATAGTGTTTGACCAAACATCTGGGCCCTGGGTGGCCCAGTCAAGTTGACATATAAAATTAACCATCATACATGGTGTCCCCTCTGTGTGTGTCTGTGTCCCAATTTCCTCTTCTCATAAGGACGCCAGTCAGATTGGATCAGGGCCCACCGTAATCACCTCATTACATCTTAATCACCTCTTTAAAGACCCTATTTCCAAATAAGGTCACATTCTGAGGTAGTGGGGTTATATCTTCAACATATGAATTTGGGGGAGACACAGTTCAGCCCATAGCAGGCCCTGCCAGGAAAAGGGACTCAGCGGCAAGCACTCAGGCCCAGACCTTTCCTCCTCCCAGTTCGACAAGGCAGGTGGCACCCTCCAGGTTGGCACGATCCTCCCCAGGCAGGCTGACCTGCCCACCGATGGCTGCCAAGAAATGGCTGAGGTGCAAACAGTCACTTGGGATGGATTCATCTCACGTGCTAAATCCAGCAATCGCCAAAGGCAAAAAGTGCTTGTCGGTGAGAAGCTAGTAAGGTCTTGACCCAGCAAGAATGTTCCCCTGAATCCAATCTCCTTGAACTTAACCCCCATCTCCTCCCCCCCACACCCTCTTGCCACCAGTGGGATCCTGCTAGCACAGAAGGCGGCCGGGGAGGAGGAGAGGCCACAGTGAAAGACTGAGCTGTCCTGGAGCCCCGTGAGACTGGAACACCTGCCTAAACGCCCTCTGGATGGCCTGGCAAGGACGTGCTGATGGAGAGCAGGCAGCCCTCGGCCCACCAAGGAGACCAGTTCCTCTCTCTAACCGTGGCCGGGCTCCGCTCTGGAGGCTTGATTCTTCACCCTTCAGTACACTTAATCTGCTGAGAAGTGTCTCAAGGCCTCTGCCAATTTGGTCAAACCGACCCTCTGGTGTATTTCTCACCCACGCCCCCTTCTGGGCCTCACTGGCCTGGCAGAAGCACCTGAACCAGGACGACATGCTTACAGTGCAATCTGCACTGCCCCCCATCCACACACCCACACACACCCACACACCCACACACACACACGCTTTCCTAACCCTACTCCCCAACCCCAGGGCCTGGCCCCTCCCACACAGAGCAGTGCTTCAGGGTGGAAATTCAGAAGCCTGCATCCTGTCCCCTGCGAAAGTCATCGGGTCCCTGGGGGCTCCTTCCTACTCCTCCCAACACTGATGTCCCAACACTGCCAGAGGATGGGACTTGGCCTGGGCTCAACCAAACTCTCTCTTGAGACGTCACTACTTGAGTGGTGGCACATGCCTGGGGGCTCCCTCGGTTGGCCTTGGCCATAGCTGTGGCCCCATGCCTGGGGGGCACAGAGTAGGCACCCCTGCTTCCCCAGTTCCTAATTCACTTCTCCAGCTTCCTGCTGAGCCTCTGAGCTCCCAAGAGTGGCTCAGTAAACTCCCTTTTCACTCTAGTTGGCCGAAGGTCATTTCTGTTGCTCTCCACCAAAGACCCCGTCAGATACGATGCTCACGCTGCACCATCCTCATGTCCTTTTTGTGACTCTTCTGCTGAGGATGCCATCTTCCCTATGTGGATCTGGCAAATCCTCCTCGTCCCTGAAGACCTGTCTCAGCTGTATACCTCCAAGAATCCTTCCCACTTTCCCAGCTGAGATGACTGCTCCCTCTCCTGAATAATCTCTACACTTTATTTGAACTTACTCTCTTAATAAGAAGAAAACCCACCATTTATTGAGTGCCACTGTGTCCCAGGCACCCCTACACCTGTTAGGTGCCCCTCCTAGCCCAGGACACTGAGGGTCATAGTGGAGGAGTACTGCCATGGTCGCTGTGGCAAGCGTGATTTCAAAAAATGGCCACAACCTCATCTCCTGTCCCACAAGCTCTGCCAGAACCTTGCCATTCCTGATCAGGAGGCAGAGTTTAAGTCCACTCCCCACAGGCTTAAGCAGGACTCTGTGACTGTCCCAATGAAGATAACGCAGGAATGATGCTGTGTGACTTCTGAGGCCTGTTCATAAGAGGTGACAGTGTCTACTTGGCTTTCCTTCTCTTGGATTGCTCACCTTTGGGACCCAGCCACCAAGTTGTGAGGAAGCCCAGGCCACACGGAGAGACCCCATGTAGGTGTTTCGGCTGACAGCCCCAGCTAAGGTCTCAGCTGGCAGCCACGAGCAACTGCAAGGTGAGGAAAGAAGTGGGTGTGCGGGTGAGTGAGTGGGCAGGAAGGTGAGTGGGTGGGTGGGTGGGTAAGGCTTCCTAGAAATCCGGCCCCCAGTCTTCAAGAAGCTCTCACTGACACTGAGTAGAACAGGCTCTGGCCAAATTGCAGTTCCATGGGAAAAATAAGTGTTGCTGTTTTAAACCACTAAGCTTTGGGGAAATTTGTTACACTGCCATAGCAACCGAACAGTTACATGGAGTCAGGAAGTTTTTTTTTTTCCTTAGAGACAGAGTCTCACCCTGTCGCCCTAGCTAGAGTACAGTGGTGTCATCATAGCTCACTGCAGCCTCGAATTCCTGGGCTCAAGTGATCCTCCTACCTCAGCCTCCTGAGTAACTGGGACTGCAGGTACATGCCACCATGCCTGGTTAATTTTTCAGCAGAGATGGGGTCTTGCTATGTTGCCCAGGTTGGTCTCAAACTCCTGGCCTCAAGCGATCCTCCCCCCTTGGCCTCCCAAAGTGTTGGGATTACAGGCACCATGCCTGGCCATGTCAGGAAGTATTATTAATTAGTGTGGATGATACACGAGGTAGTGTAGCTTAGTGGAGTTGATCACCTGGGTGGATTAATTATATTTCATTTCTGTGACCTTAGGCAGGTCATTTAACCTCTTTGGTCTCAGTTTCCTTGTCTGAAATATGGAAAAAAAATAGTATCCATTTCATAAGGCTATTGTGAGGATAAACAGAGATATCACATATAAAGCACTTAGCACATATAAGCACTCAACAAAAGTGAATAATAATAATAAATATGACCAAAGGGGCTGGCCAGACTGGATTCCCACTCAGCCCGACTTCAGAAACTGCAATGTTCCCTCAAGGACAAAGCCACCCAGGGTGCCCCGCGCTGAGCCATTCCTCGCTGGACTGAACTTCCCCTGCTGAGATGAGGCCCAGGGCATCAGTGTGCGTTGGGGGTGCCCTTGTAGCTCTGTCAGTCCAGCTTCCTGGGCTGAGTGCATGAAATCCAGCCCACTGAGTTCACTTACTATGCTGGCAGTTTAAGGAGCCCTTTCGAACATGAGTTTCTTTACACTGTGTTTTAGATATACCTGGCCTCTGTTATTTCTAACAGAAGTAGTCTGTGAAACCTGCCCATGAGGAAATAAATCAAGAACTGGTATGATCAAAACTAGTCCTCCATCTGAAACCAGACAATGGTCTCCACAGCATGCTAGGAGGTGAGGCTGCACGGTCAGCTCACAGGTAGAGTCACCCTTGAAAACCCCTCACTATGGAGGACCTGGAACTACACAGACCAAGGGAGCAGCACACGCATGTCTCACCCTCCACTCCAGGACGTCTTGCACTGAGTCGAGCTATGGGTGCAGGCCCATGATGTTCACACATTCTTCTCTTTTAATATCTCTGTTTTTCTCCTTTGTACATTAAAAATATCATCCAGCTTTTCATACCAAGTGTAGCAAGGACGTGGAGACACAGGACTCTCACCCACTGCTGGTAAGGCCACACACTGCCACGACCACTTTGGAAAGCAAGTTCACTAAGCCCAGGAAAGTTGAAGATACTCATATACCACCCTGGTACAAACCTCATGGAAATGCCTGCACTTAAGCCCAAGGAGACAGGGACAAGAATGTGCACTACAGCTCTATTTGTAATATCGAAAAATGGGAAACCACTTAAATATACATCAGTGGGAGAACAGATATTTAAACGGGGGCATATTTGTACATGGCATGCTACACACCAGTGAAAATGAATGAAGACAACTATACATAGCCACATGGATGAATCTCACCAATAAAATGTTGAATGAAAAAGCAAGTTGCATCTTAAAGAGACATCTGCACACCCATGTTCACAGCAGCATTGTTCACAATAGCCAAGGTGGAAACAACCCGAGTGTCCACTGACAGATGGATGGATAAGCAAAATGGGGTCTATCCATACAGTGGATATTATTCAGCCTTAAAAAGGAAGGAAATTCTAACACATGCTACCACATGGATGAACCCTGAGGACATTATGCTAAGTGAAATGACCCACAAAAGGACAAATACTGCATGATTCCACTTATATGAGGTCTTAAGAGTAGTCAAATTTATGGAGACACAAAGTGGAAAGGTGGGTGCCAAGGACTTGGGTGGGGTTGAACAAGGAGCTGTTTAGCAGGGACAGAGTTTCAGTTTGGTAAAATGAAAAAGTTTTAGAGACAGATCATGGTGTTGGCTGTACAACAATGTGAAGGTACTTAATGCCACAGAACTGTATACTTAAAAATGGTTAAGATGGTAGATTTTATGTTCTGTATATTTTACCACAATGAAATTTTTTTTTAAAAAGCAAGTTACAGGTTATGATACCATGTATCTAAAGTTTAAAAACATGTAAAACAATCTTTTGTGTTAGCAAAGTTATAAAAATGTGCACAGAAAATATAAACACCAAACAAGGGGTTCTGTTTAGGTTTAGCCCTGGGGAAGCAGGGTGGGATGGGATTTGAGGGGGTCTGCAGGGGCTGTCCCCCACATCACTTTATCGCTGAGGCTGGGCAGTGGGTAGACTGCTCTCCACATTTTCTTTGTGCCTGAACTATTTCATTAACCAAAGTACCCTGAGGTCTGTCGGGCTCTGCGCACAGGGGAGAGGGCTCGCTGCCTCCCACAGTGCCTTTTGGGACAAAGCTAAAGCGAGTGTAGAGATGCACTCCACTGAGGCAGAGCACGGAGGCGCCCGGGAATACTTCCTTTCGCTTTCTAGTTGGAATAAGCAGCTCCGCTCCTCCCCCAGTCCCGGCCTCTGGCAGAACTCCAGGATTATTTTACATTAATTTAAGATCACTAATGAAGAATAATTAACAGCTTCAAGGAAGCCTGGCACACCCTGTGTTTAGAAGTGGTTAATTATGCATTGTCTGCAAAACACCCTTTTCATACTCTTAAGTTTTAGATGGCTGTTTTAAACAACGGAATATGGCAGCAGGCAAAAAGCCAAGTGGCTCCATTCACAAAGCCTTTGGGGGAGGATGTGTCTGGGAAATGACAGCCACTTGCTAAGCCCCTACTAAGTGCCGTGTATCATGCGCTTTCCTGGCATATACCCTATAAATCCGCACAGGGGCCGTGAGAGGTGGGCTTAGCATCCCCCTTCCCCATGTCACAGAGGCGTGGAGGGAAAGGGACTTTTCTAAGCTCCCTGCCAGGGTGAGGTCTGACCACCCGGCTGATGCACCACCACTCTTTATGGTCAATAACTGATGGAAAAGGGACTGTCCCCAGTCCTGAGCATGTATTTGCCAAGGTGGACAGCAGCATGCAGCCTCTGCAGCCGGACCACCTGCTTAAACCCCAGCTGCGCCACCGACCAGCCATGCAACTTTGGGCAAGCTACTTCTCCTCCATGTGCCTCAGTTTCTTCACCTGCAAAATGGGAGAATCATGACCCCCCACTTCATGGGGTTAGTGCACAGCACTGGTGCTCAGAACGGAGTCTCCCACGTAGCAGGCGCTCAGTGAGACTCAGCATCGTCATCACCTGCTCCACCTGCCTCTCTTACCTCTTCCCCTGATATGTGCCTGACACTTTAGCCTCACCTTTGACCATTTCTGAACCATGCCAAGCTTAGGCCCACCCCCATACATTTGTTCATGCCTTGCTTTCTGCCCACAACGCCTTCCCTGTCTGGAAAAATTCTACTTCTACATCTAGGCACAGCTCAGATGCCACCTTCTGCAGAAAGCCTCCCTAGATTTCTCCCATGTGACCTCCCTCATGCTGCTGGTATCTTTGTGCCACCTCTGTTGGTCCCCCGTCCTTGACTTTCACGATGTGTTCATAGGGTCTCTTCCCCTTGTTGGTTGGGAGCTCCTCAAAGACTATATCCCATTTGTCTTTGGGGCACAGTGGGGCTTGAGAAAAAGAGCACATGGGCTGAAGAAGAACCTCCACCGCAGGGGTGGGGAGGGAGCTCTCATTGGTTCCTCCTGGAGGCTGAGCCAGGCCTCTCACACTTGGGCCAAATGACCCCAGAGTGCGACTCTTGCTTGCCATTCTTCCAAGACCCTTCATGGGTTCCCGAATGACTACAGGACAAAGCAGCCCTGGGTCCTGGACTCCAGCCACTGGCACCCCTCCCGGCTCCACAGCCTCTCACCACGACCTGAAGATACCTTTCCCTTTTAAAGCCTCTAGATTTTTTCCACATACTTTTCCCTCTGCCTGGAACGCCTGTCCTCCCTGCCTCAGCCCAGCAAATTCCTCCAGGTGCTTCACCATGGCTCAGCTATCACCTCCTCCGTGAAGCCAGGACATGCCCACCCCAGGGCTACACAAATAAACGGGGGGACGGGGGCAGTGAAAGGCTCGTCCACCACTGTGCTGAGGCCCACCAGGTGCTGGGATGCTCTGCTGTGATGCGGCTGGCGCTAATCAGATGCAGACGGGCTGCTCTCCCTGGCACCCACCCAAGAGCGGAGACTTCCTTTCTACGGCTGCTGTGAGACCCTCGGTGCCCGCCCCCGTCAAAAAAGGCCCACTGGAAGAAAAAAGAAAAGCTCCCACACTTTCCCAGAATAGCTTGCATGCTAATGGCCGCGGACTTCACAGAGTGTGAAATCAGGAAAAACTAATTCCCCCAGAATAGATGGAATAATTCCCTCCTCGAGGTCTTTCATTATATGCCGTTACAGGCGACCGCGGCAATGGCTCCGTGATGCTCTCCTGCTGGCCCGGGCACGGGTGTTTCTTGATCAAGGTGTGCACAGGACAGAACACACACATGCTCGGAAGACACTGTCGGGTATATGAACGCTCAGGCTTGTGGTGCCTGCAACCTACATCACCTCAGGCAGCAGTCCCCAAATCCCACCTCATGTCATCAGGTCCAAGTCCCTAAAGATGGGGAAACAGGCTCAGAGAGGGAGAGTGACCTGCCCAACATCATACAGCCAGGGAAGGGACTTAAACTCTGGTCTCCTGACATCTAGGCCAGGGGTGCCCCCGCTGTGCCTCCCCAAACCTGTGCTTGGGGCGGAGGCAGTGGGACCCATTAGACACAGCAGCCCACAGGGCCGGAAAGAGTGTGCTGTGGCAGAGCCAGGATGAGGAACCCCAGACCTACACGGCTGCCCTCCTGTGGGGTCAGACCTGCTCAGGAGCAAGTCTGCTCTAGAGCTGACCCCACAGCAAGGAACAAACACAGTGCTTGGCCACAGAGCAGTCCAGGGTGACCATTTCTCTGCAGAAACCCTATCAGTTTCAGGGCTGGAGGGAGAGGAGAGAATAGTTAAGCTGAGTTGCAAAGTGAACAGTGGCAAATGCCACCACTGCTCTTGGCCAATGGCGGAGACCGTGTGCTCAGATGAGGAAGCCCTGCAGTCAGGCAGGCTCAAGGCGAACTTTCCCTCCAGGCCCCGTTGCCCTAGTGGCCAAGGTCCTTCCCAGAGGGTTGACTTACCTTTTGTAGGCCCCGTGCAGTGGCTGCAGGCACAGGAACTGCCAGTAATCCAGGCAAAAGGCCTTGAACTTGAGCATTTTCCTCTTAGTCTCCAGGCGGACAGCAGTAACGTCTCCACAGAGACACGGAGGGGGCTGGTGGGAGCTGGAGGACTGGCCGCTCCAGCCCGCCCTGGTCCCTGCCACGGCGGCCCCCACTCACATGGCCCAGCCCTGCCCAGCGCGGCTCGTACAGTACACGCCTCCAATACAAAGAGCAGAGCACAAAAGCCTAGCAACTCATTCATGCGGCTCGCCCAGCCAGCCTCATGCTGCTGCTGTCTCTGGTGGCTGGTGCTTCTTGGGGCTCCCCTGGGGGTCCCTGGGACAAACTGAGGCAGCTCTGGCTGTGTCCAGTTGTGGAGACCCCCTGCCCATCATCCTGGGGGGCCTGGACGCTAGGACTCCAGACAGCAGCTCTGAAAGTCTGTTCTTCCAACCAGGTCCCGGGGCTCCCGGTGTCCAAGCCAGCACTGGCTGGGCAGTTGTCCACCTGCCTGCCTGGCCCAGATAGGCTGAGGCCAGGGAAGACCCAGGGGGAGCAGGTAGGGAGGGGTCAAGGTGTCAGACAAGCACCAGCCTCTTTTGCCAGATAAATTACATTTGGCGGAATCCCGGTTCGGCCTGTGCGAGGGAAAACTCACCACGTAGCCACATGGTGCTTGGGGTGGGGGCAGCTGGCTCTGAAAAGCAGGCGGAGAAAGACTGACAGGGCTGCCAGTGCCGTTGCCCGGGCGACGGGGACACATTGATAAAATCTAAAATGGAACCGCGACGACAGCCGCTCATTGGCTGCCGGGAGGGGACTCCTGTCGCTAACCAGGGAGGGTGGGAGGGTGGCAGGGAAATGGCTGGGCTAAGGGGCCGTGGCCAGCAAGGGACATTGTTGGGCAGGGGGACCCAAGGCCAAATGGGTGGCTCAGAGGCCCACGGGACCTGGCAGCCACAGACAACAGGAGCAGAATCACTGGTCCAGCCTCGACTCTCCTCTCCCCTCCTGGCTGGTCCCGGCTCCCGCTCTGACCAGCCTACGGCCATTCCCCACACACCAGCCATAGGCACCCAGCGAGGTCACTCTTCTGGCCCACACCCTCACACAGCACCCCTGCGGCTCCCAGGATAAAAGCCAAGCTCCCGGCCCCAGAATGACCAGGCCCAGAGCCTCTGCTGACCGCCCGGCACTTTGAGGCTCTTGACACCCAAACACACTGGCCACCTGCATTTCCTGAAGTCCAGCACACCCCTCCAGGCCTTCTGTGCAGTGCCCTCTGCCAGGAACGCCCTCCTGGCCCCTCTCTGTGGTCAGTCAGATCCTGCCCCAACACCTCCTCACCTCTGAGCCAAAGCAGCCCACCCCCACTCACCACCCTGTGTGATTTTCTCCATGGGACTGTCCATCCTCTGAAATGATCCTGTTTATTTATCTGTTTACTTGTTGACTGTCTTTCTCCTCCAACTACAAACATCTCCAGGGCAGGGACCACATCTCTTTTCAAGGCCCGCCCACTGCACAGCTCAATAATCATTTATTGAAGGAAGGAAAGATCTTGGACAGTAACAGAAGCATCTCAAGCACACAGCACCCTCTTAGGTGCACCACGCTCACCCCCTCTGGCCACCTCAGGGCCCCTCATTGTCTGCAGAGCAGTGGTCACATTCCCTCCAAACGAGGAGGCCTCGCAACCCCTCTCCTCCCCCTCAGATGAGGAAACTGAGGCTCAGAAAAGACCCCATCCCCAGGGGTGTGCACAGACAGCCTGGGAGCTGCCACCAGGAGGGATGATGCTCAGGGAACACCAGCCTCAGATGGGAGCCGGTGCCACAAAGGAGGCTGGGCTCTGTGTGCCCCCAGCAAGGCTGCCTGGCTTCCAGGGGCCTGATCCTGCCCCAAGCAAAGACAAAGAACAAAGTCACATGCCTCGGGTGGGCATTTTCTCAGTCTGTCATTAGCAAACATGCTGCTTCTAGAGCAGTGGTTCTCAACAAGAGGAAACTTGGTAATCCCCCCCATGTGGATGTCTGGAGAAGCTCCCATGTCTGGAGAAACTTTTAGTTGTCACAGCTGGGGGGTGCTGGCATCTAGTGGCATTTCGATGCCACTAAACATCTTACAAAGAACAGGACAGCCCCCAAAACAAAGAATGAGCTGACCCAAAGTGTCAGCAGAGCCAGGTTGAGAAACCCTGTCCGTAGAGTAACTTTGCTTGGGAACCACCCCGCCCTGGATGGCTAGAGCAGGAAAAACTTTCCAAATGACTCAGTCCAAGCCTCCACTGTACAAATGGGGAGCAGGGGCCAGTGAGGAAAAGGGGCACACCCGGCGTCACTAGGATGGGCCCAGGCTGGACACAGGACACCCCACCTGATAACTGGGCTGGTACCTGGGGGTGGGCAGGGGAGGAGGGGACATGGCCATCTGCTGAGGGTGATGAGCCTATGTGCCAAGGTAGTGCAGGCGGGCCAGCACCCTCAAGTGCTGCCCACCCTCGTCCCTTGGAACAAGGACATTAGCTTCCCTCTCACGCCTGTGGCAGAGAAAGCCGGCTGCGTCTTTGAAAGGCAGCAATTACTGGCTGGGACCTTTGTGTCTGAGTTCCCAGGCTGTGCACGGGCCTCCAGAACCTCTGTGGGGGCCAGGCCAGGCCCGGCTGCATGGCACCTCCTCCTCCAGAGCCCAAGAGAAGGGTTTCTCAGAGGCTCGCGCCCAGCAGCAAAGCCAGTGCCTCCATTACACAAAAAGGGCATGAGGCCTGGTAGTGGTGGGAGCCCTGGGTCCTAGTCCTGGGCCCGGCACCAACACTCCTTCTGGTCTCTGGAGCTCAGTTTTCCTCATCTCTGTAATGGGAACATGATCTTGGCTCTGTCTGTGTCCAAGGCTGCTGTGAGGGTGGGAAGTCAGGACGCATGTCATTGCAAGATCACAGGTGCTAAATGGGGGCAGATCCCATTTAGCACCTGCCTCTTTGCTGTTCCTCAAAGGTGCCAAGCATGCTCCACCTCAGGGCCTTTGCACAGCTGTTCCCACCAGGGATGCTGGGATACTCTTCACCCTCCTTTCTTCCCAGTCTCTGGTGAAATGGTGCCTCCTCAGAGAGGGCTTCCCTGCTCACCCTCCCATCACTCTCTATTCCCAGTACCCAGATTTATTTTTCTTCATAGTCTTATCACCATCTGACACAGTATATTAAAAACTAATTTCTTTGTCCATTTTCTGCCTGTCCCCCTGCCTGACTCATAAGCTCTGCAAAGGCAGGAGGACTGCTGGCTGAGGCTTCCTGAGTGCCCGATACCTACAGGTGCTCAGGAGGTAATGGCTGAATAGAGGAGGGCTCCTGCTGCCTCTGCTCTGACCCCTAGCCCTGTCCTCCCAGAGAGGGGAACACTGGGTCTTTGGCTTTGCCACTGCCCTGCCCAGTCTGATGGAGAAGTGTGTGGTCAAGCCGGAGTGGGCAGGGGACTCAGTACAGGACCTGCCCAGCCCCCATGCACCCTGGAACAAAGAGCCTCATCTACCTGCCCTTCGCTCCAGAGCTTTCCTGGCCTGGCCCTGAGCAGGGTGCCTGACTGGCTGGCCAGCAGGGTGGACAACGCAGGTGGAGTCACACTGTCATCAGCAACGTGGGTGGGTTTTGGAGAAGGCAGTGGCTCAGCTGCCTACAGGAGTTTCCTCAACCTTCCTCTCTGGGGCCAAGCCCACCCTGACATGGACACCCACAGACCTGCTGGCACCCCAGGCCAGCCCGGCAGGGGCATGTGTGTGCGTGTGTGTGGGTATGAGTGTGAGCGTGCAATCACATAAGTGCCGAAACAGGGTGTGGCCATGGGTGTGTCCAAGTGCAGGTGTATGTGAATCTGTGCACAAGAGTGAAGGTGCAAGGGTCTGACTGCAGGAAGAACTGCGTGTGGGAATGTTCCGGAGTCTGCGTGTGTGTGCGTGTGCGTGGCAGACTGTATGACAACTGTATGGAGTGGGCTACAGGATTGGGCAGTATTCACACCAGGACACCCAAACATTCAAATCCCGGCTCTGCCTCCCAGTTTCAAAGCCTGAGCAAGTGACTTTTGCAAAGTGGCTAATAATAGTCCTGTCTCAATTGGTAGTCATGAGGACTGTCAGATTTCATTTCACAAAGTGAATATTGTTATGATTATCAGTGGGTATGACTGTGGAGTGTCCACATATAGGATTCCATGAGTGTGTGAGTGTGCAGGTACACACACACACACACATGTGTGTACAACCTGGCTCTCTGTCCTCCAGGAGCGTACCCTAGGGCACTGCCAGCTCAGAGCCATGCCTCACTCCTTGCAGCTGCAAGGTTTCAGAGTTGGTCACTACAACCATCTTGTTCCTCTGTAGCATCTACTGCAACATGGGGTCCAGTCCCTGTTTGGTGCCTCCAGTGACGGAGTTCACCACCTCGTGAGTCTACTTTCGGGTTTGTTCAAAGCCCCACTCACAGAAGCCAAGCTCCTTAGTGGGACGCAGCCCTTGCTGACCCCTCCACCTCACACCCCTCCCTGCCTCCATGGCCTGGCACACCCACCCTGCAGGGTCCTCACACAAGACGCCCTTTCCTGGAGGCAGTTCCTCTCTCCCTCCAAACAAGGCATGGGTCAACGTCCAGTCACCTCTACAACACAGCGCGGACAGCCCCTCCTCCCAGATTCACATCCACGCACCAAACACGGACCTCTAGGCCACCCTCACTCCCAGAATGAGCTGCCTGCGACTTGTCTTTCTTGCCATGAGACTGGGAGCAAAGATCTGCTGACTCCAATCCAGGGAACTTTCCTCTACAGCACAGTCTCCAAGCCCTTTTCTATGAAAACAGAATATGCTCTCTTCGGAAGACATCTGATGGAAACATCAACATACAAAGCACACAGAGGCAGAGACCCTCAGACACTCCAGCTCCCACCAAGCGCAGGCTGCAAGCCAATAGAAACCGTCGGGCTTCTCCCCTGGGCGGCAGCCTTGGTCGTCATGGGAACTGCTGTGCGGCTGATCCTGGGGGACAGCTAGCCTGGGATCTCAGAGGAACTATCAGCTGCAGCCTGATCCTCAGGGGCCGGCCTTCAGCTGGGCCCTGCCTTTGGGGGGACCTTTGGTGGAGCCCTGATCTTTGGGGGGATCTTCAGCTGCAGCCCTGGTCTTGGGGGGACCACTCCAAGCTGCAGCTGTTCTCAGGGGACATGCCAGCAGTACTTCTGGTCCTTGGGGGAATTTTTCGGAGATAAATGGTGGGGCGAATTTCCCCTGATGGCCTCTTGGGGGCCCGCCCTGGGTGCAGATGGGGCAGCGTGGGCTGGAGAGCTTCCCAAGGCAGGTGGAGTGGAGGGCAAGACCATACCTGTAGCGGTCAGTGGAGAGGCTGCTTCCGGTCTCCAGGGAGCTCCTGAGGTGGTGAAAGTGAGACAGGGTTACCAAGAGCCCCACACACAACAGACCACTTGGGGGACATGTTGGCTCAGGCTCCGCCAGGTGGCCCCAGCACAGGACCAGGGGCGGGTGAGCAGTGCTGGGAAGAGTGTCTGCCCCGACAGGCAAGAAACCATGTGCTTTCTTTCCCTCTGATGGGCCAGCCAAGACACTGCCTCGTTTCCACCCCACACACCATTTCAGGCGTTCAGTCATAAAGGGCCCTGGGCAACATTAAGTCTAACTTCTCCCTGTTCAGATGGGGAAACTGAGGCTCAGGGAGAGGAAGCACAGTGGGTAAGGTCAAACAGCCTCTTTGGCTGAGCCAGGATTTACCCTGGGGTGTGTCTGAGACCACCATGCTCCTTCCCCAGTGAGGCCTGCACCAGAGTTCTCCCAAAACCATGGGCTTGGGCCGCCCAGCCTCCATGCCAGTCCCCTGTCCCTACACGGCTCTACATCTGGGCCCTGGGAGCCTGGGTCCTGCCTTCTTCCTTTGACCAAGTTCCGCCTGTGCTAATGGGGTGTGGGCCTGGGAGCCACCCAAACCTGGATCAAATCCTGGCTCCAACACTGACTAGCCATGGGATTTAATGCAAGTCCGTTCACCTCTCTGTACCTCAGTTTCCTCATTTGTAAAACAGGAATATTAATAGTAACAGTGTATCTCTCACTGGAGCAACTCATGCATCTGAAAGGGCTGTCAAGAAATTTGAGCCTCTGCTCTTCCTGGCGGCACACCCCACATCCTACATCTTTGGGGGCTGGGCAGTGCCTTCCACTAGGCTGGGAGCCCCACTCTCTCAATATGCCTGTCCCTGCCCACCCGGGGAGCACCCACTAGGACACCAGACACACCTCTGGAGACCTCTCCTCCAGGGCCACACTGCCTTTCCGCATGGGACACCCACCCCACATGCCTCTCCCCCTCCCAAGGCCTCAGTTCAGGGCACCTACCTTGTGTGGGCCTGTGCTTGGCTACTATGGGCTTTGACATGCTGCTAGGTGCCTACCACGGGCCACCCAAGCTTAGCCTCAGTTTTCCTGCTTGCCCTCATGCTTGCACCTAGATGGAAACCCCTCCACTGCCGGAGGCTGATCCTCCTTCCCATGTCCCCACACTGACCTGTGATTCAGCTACTTCCTGTCTAGCTTCAAGCATCACTGTTGCTGGACCTCACATTCTGCAGATTAGAATCCCCAGCAACAGGCCCTGCTCCAGATGCCCATCTTTAGGGGCTCCTGTCCACAGCCCAGTGCCCCCTCCTGCTCCACCCCCAGCTAAAGAGGCCACAGATGGTTCCCCTCTCCCCTGGAACCAGAGCCCACCCAGGGTCACACGCCATCAGCACAACAGCTCTGACTGTGTGCCAACAATGCCTGCCAAAGCTCGAGAAGAAAAGAAGACACGAGAGGCAGTGTCAGGACGACCTACGCTCTCTTCCTGCACTGGTCACAGTCCTGGACCGCTCTGGGGTAGGCCACAGGTTTTCAAGGAGGGAGAGCAGGCAGGGCTAGCAAGCAGGCCGTCCCTCCCTCCCTGTGCCAGGCCCCAGGCTGGGAGTGGTGAGGAATACCAGCCTTCAGGAAGCCTTGGGTCTGGACAAGAGGATGCAGTCCCCAATCCCCCCAGCCTGGCTGCTCAGCTGCAGACGTGCCCACATGGCAATGCTAGTAAGATGCAACAGAGACGCATCAAAACAGGGCTGGGATCCCCCCACAGTCAGAGACCACTCTTCCCAGGCCTGGGGCTGTCTTGCCATAAGCAAGGGAGTCAGCTCCCCAGCTCTGGTCCTGCTGACCACATCATGAAACAGCTACATCCTCATCTCCTACAGGGAGCCCACCTCATGCTGGCACTTTCCCCAAACACTTCCTCATCTAACCTTATGAGGCACATGGAATCATGCCCCTCTTTACAGATGTTGAAGGCGTGGCTAAGCATACTTAAAACACCATTCCATTCCCTGCCTCTTTATCCAGCAGCAAACTCCTACTCACCCTTCAAAACCCTGCTAAATGTCAACTCCTTTGTGCAGCCTTCCCTGACTATCTACCCTGTCCCGCCCCCTGCAGAGTACTTTCTTCTTCCTTCTTTCTTCCTTTCCACTCTCCCTCCTTCCCGTCCTCTCTTCTTCTTTCTCCCACTTCCCTAATAACAGTGACCATTTTTTGAGCAGTTCCTAAGTGGTAGGTAGTAGTGTTAACACTTTACACATATTAACTCAGTTAGTTCTCACCCCAGCACCATGAGGGAGGTACAGTGACACCCCACCATATTGTGATACATGGGCCCATGGAATTGAACTGTGTGCAGTGGTTTCCAACCAGACAGCACGGTCACCACAGTCTACACGTGAAGATGGAGAACTGTCTGCAGGATGCAATGTGCACGCACAGGACTGAGAGGCCCTAATGGTCATGCACGGCCCACTCGGCCTGCTGTGGACCCAGCTCTAAACGTCTGCCTGGGCTCTCCACTTCTTCTATCTACATCCCTGCCCACTTCTCCCCACCTACATCCCATGGCCTAAACCCCTCGGAAGCCCCCGCTGCCCTCTTGGTGGCCCCCCAGATGGCCCAGTAGGCCATGGTCTCCATGGTCTCTCCATGGTCTCTCTGCATGGAGACCCTCCCTCTGCCAACTGCCCTGTTGGGCCCAAGCTGTCCAAGTCTGCAGCTGTGTTCAGCCAAGACTGAGGCCTTGGTCTCCCCGCTGCCTTCTTCGTGGCTCAGCACGGCGGGGCTCAGCCCAGCAGTGAGCAGGAAAAGCCCAGGCCTGAGTGGGAAAGGCCCTGAGTTAGGGTGCACAGCGTCCTCAGAGAGACCCCCAGCCCAGCAACCAACCCCTACTGGTATGAGCCCTGAGCTTTACACCTCGGCCTTCAAATCTGGAACATGGGGACAGCAGTAACAGCTCCTAGCTCCCAAAGCTGTTCAGGAGAAAGGAGTTCCTGCCCACAAGACAAAAGTGCTTTGCAAACCAGAAAGTGCCATTGTACACATATTTGAGATACTCACATAGGTACTATCATACGTATAATACTATATGTTGAGACGTCAGAGTTTAAAGGTTAACATATGAGTTCCAGAGCCAAGAAGGCCAGGCTTCAAATCCCAGCTGTGCCGTGTACTAGCTGTGTGACCTTGGGGAAGTTAATTAACCTCTCTGTGCCTCATTTTAGTTTTCTCACCTGTAGTGTTTTGGGAAGATTAAACAGGTTAATACATTTAAAGGACTTAGTGCCAGGAACAGAGTCAGCATTCTATAAATGCTAGCTATGACTAGTGTAAGATTCAATATGCCTTATATTGTATTATATTAAATATGTAATATATTAATGTATGATACCAATAGTATACAAATAACATATAAATGTTATATTAACATACACATATATACCATTCTATTAAAAGTAATTCTATATTAATAGATATTTATCTTCTGTATAATATAGATGATCCTCATTTTATATAATGGGGAAACAGACTCAGAGAGGTACAGCAACTGGCTCAGGGGCTCCCAGTCGTACTGGAGGCTTGCCAGCCCCAAGCCCAGAGTTCTGTCCACCCTGCTGGGGCTGATTCCCCTCCCCTGCCCTGGGTGCCCCAGGACCTTTGGGGGATCTTGGCCCAGGCTCATGGACACACGGCTGCAGCCTCTCCTCTACTCTTCTCCTCCGGCTCAGGGGACAAATGGCCATTCTGGCCATCCTGCCGCAGCCCTGCTTCACCAGCCTCCTGAGGGGGCTTCTTCCTTTTACTTTTCAGAACAAACCAGCTGTCCTGGACCCACTCCCTGGCTCAGCTCCTAAACAGCACCCGACCACTGATACAAAGTTCAAGAACAGGAGAAACTGCTTGCTGTGTGCTCTGTGCTGTATGAAGTCGGGAGAGGGTCCCAGGGGCTGGGCTGTGACTGGCAGCGGCAGGATGGGGGTCTTGCAGGGGCTGGACATAGTCTATTCTGTGGTCTGGGTGCTGGTTACACAAGTGTGTTCAGTTTCTGGCAATTCTACAACCCATACACTGATGAAGTACCCACTTTTCTGTGTGTATATATATAAAATAGTTCAATAAAAATTCACATGAAGATAAAAACTAAACAGTCCGGTTGACATCCAGGCTCCAGCCCCAGCCTGAAACGGCAGAAAAACCCAGGCCTTAGGCTCAGATGGGGCTGGCGCTCACCCGCTTCCTCTCACATGTGGCCTTGGGAAAACCCCTTCCCCTCTCTGGCCTCAATTTCCCTCTGCCGAATGAGGGAGTGGTCACTGTCCCTATCCCTGGCTGTACGGCAGACACCCTGGGTTGCTTTTAAGAAATACTGATGCCTGGGCGCTAACCCAGACCAATTAAGTCAGAACCTAAATTCCCACACCTTGGGCTTAAAAAAAAAAAAGTTTTATTTGAAATAACCATGGATTCACAGGAAGTGCCAAACATTTTGTACAAGGAGGTCCTGTGCACCCCTCCCCAGCCTCCCCCAATGGTAACATCTTGCACAACTACAGTACACCATCAACACTGGGAAAGTGACACTGGTCAGCCCGCAAAGCCTATTCAGATTTCACCAGTTACATAAGCGTGTGTGTGTGTGTGTGCGCACGCGTGTGTGTGTGTAACTCCATCCTCTAGGTAGCTCTGTGTAACCACCCCCATGATCGAGCCACTCGGGATGCCTTCTGTGGCCATCCTCCCCACTCTCCATCAGCCCTCACCCCTGGCAACCACCCACATGCCCTCCATCCCCGTAATTTTGTCATTTCAAGAATGCTATACTAATGGAATCACATAGCGTGTAACTTTTAAAGACTGGCTTCCTTCACTCTGCCCTGTCCTCTCTACATTCACTCGTGTACTCAGCTGTGTGTCCACACCTGCTCCTCTGTCGTGGAGCAGTACTCCCAGGCACGGGTGTGACAGTTTGCATGACCATCCACCTGCTGGAGGGCACCTGAGCACTTTCCAGTTCGGGGGCTGTGATGACTAGGACTGCCATGAGCATTCTTGTACAGGTTTTTGTGTGAACGTAAGTCTTCATTTCTCTGGATTAAATGCACAAGAGTGCACCTGCTGCATTGTATGGTCAATGCATGTCGAGTTTTAAAGGGAATTGCCCAACTGTTTTCCAGAAAGGCTGTACCATTTTACACTGCCAGCAGCAATGGATGAGCAATCCAGTTTCCCTGCATCCTTCCCAGCATTTCATGTTGTCACTATTTTTTATTTTAGCCATTCAGATAGATATGTATGGAGTGATAGCTCACTGTAATTTGGTGGAACGTCTGTTCACATGCACCTTCGGTTTCAAAAGCTCCCTGGATCTAATGTGTAACCAGTTAATCCCCAGGGCCTTCCAAGCTTAGAAAGTTCTCCCTATTTTAAAAAGAACACACTCACTGCCATAAGAAGTACCAGAGGACCCTGTGTTTTCTGGAAGGAATTCCCAGAGGGGCCCCAGGGTCCAGGCTGCTGCAGGTAGCTCTGCACTATCTCAGGCTGTGAGATGACCCTGTTTGTTCCTGAGAAGGAAGGGGGAGAGGGAGGCTCCGCAGGGCTCACTTGCCAGTGGGGACTACGGGTGTGCTGAGCCTGTGTTTGGGGTGAGGGCACGACCGGGAGGGAGCTTGAAGCAAGGAGGCTTCCTACTGCTGCAGACCCAGGAAGGGGGTTGTTTGTGGAACTCGCCTCAATTTCCAAAAGGGTGGGGAGGCCACAGACCTCTCTATTACACTGTTCCCCTCCTGCTTATTAAATAAGCAATATATAGTCACTGCATCAACTTGAGAAAATAACAGCTAAACACAACAAGGCAAATGAAATTATCCACCATGCCAACTCCCTAGGGATACACCAGTGCTAATATTTGACATTTTTCGGGCCAGGCCGCTCTCTCAACGTATGCCTATGCCTGGGTGTAGATGTGTTGTTGTTACACAAAAATACGCTCTACTCCGTGAAACTACCCCCCCCGCCCCACTTAACACCGTCTCTCGAGTGTGTTTTTGGGTCTGGAAACATTCCTCCCCCTCACCCCTTGGAGAGCGCGTGGAACCTGGCAGGCGCTTCCCGCTGCCCGTGATGGATGTGGGCTTTGGCTCCGTCTCCCTTGTCTACCCTGGTAAACAAGGCAGTGGGGAGTGTCTCATCAATAGGGTTTCTGTGCACAGCCACAGTCATCCCTTTAGGACTGATTCCTGGAACTGCTGGGGCACAGGGTGGGAGTGTTTTTATGGCTCTGGGTACACACGGATGCTGACCCAGAGGGTTGGGCCAACAGTTGGCTACGAGTATTTGGCGATTCTTAGGGCTCCAGAAGTTTCTCTGTTTGGGGCAGAAACGAGGACAAGGGAGGAAGTGGTCACCGTTCTAGCCTTTACCCACTCTGTGCCTGGTTTATGTGGCAGCCATTGGCGTCCCATAACCGAGCCAGGGGCCGGGTCACAGACGAGGGGAACAAGAGCAGAGGGGTCTGTGCTCCTGACCGCTCTGCCACACTGTGCTGCCAGGGAGAAGAGAGCCCACCCGCAAATGTTGGTCCCCAGGCTCACCCCTTGCACTCAGTGGGCGAGGTGCGGTCAGCCCTCCTCCACGGGGCTGCTGAGGCAGAAGCACAGGGAAGTGAAGAGGGGGCCCAGGGCCTGAACCCAGAAAGCCTCTAGCCCACGCTCTGTTATCCCCGAGGGGGGAGGCCATTTGCCAAAGTCACACAGTGGGACCCCAGGACCCCAGAGCAGGGCACTCAGGCTTCCACCTGGTACTGGGGTCAGACAGACCCCTGGGATTCCCAGTGCATGTCTCACAAGCCACGTGACCCTGCCTGAGTCTCAGTTTCCTTCTCTGTAAAATGGGGCTGATCAGAGGTTATAGTGAGGCTCCAAAGGACTGGAGGCGCCTCATAAACCAGACAGACGTGAGGCGCTGCTGTGCTTACTCACATCCGCCTGTCCTGCCCAGGCCTCCCCAACCTGCTCCGGAGGCCTCCCTCTGAGAAGCCCACAGAGAGCTCCTGTCCACCCACCTTGGCCTTCCTGTCCTGGCTCTGGGCCACAGACAGCCCTGCCTGCTGGCCCGGGGGCCCCACCACTGGGCACAGTGAGGCAATTGTCCCCGGGGCTGGCCTCCACGCCCCTTCATCCTGCCAAGCTGCCCTGCCCAGGAGCTCAGCCAGCCTCTGGAAAACTCCCCGCTGCGGGTGTGTGTGTGGGGTCTCTATGAGGCCTCCCTGGACAGAGGTATGGACAGAGAGCCCAGGCAGTGAGGCCCAGAGGTGAGACCTGGGGGGCATCTGGTCTCCCCGTTGATGCCATGAGGAGGTTGTCTAGAGAAGCGGTTATTAGCTTTGGCAGAGAGGGGTTCTCAGACCACTTCGAGACAATGATTCATTCATCCATCCTAACAACCACGCGGACCCCACTTCGTGCTAGCTTAGTACTGATTCATTTCGTGCTTACAAGCACCCTGCAATGTGAGATATTCTCATCCCCACTTTACAGATGTGGAAACTGAGGCACTAGACACGATCAGAAGCATTACTCAAAGCACACAGTGACACAAGAGTGAATAAAACAGACACAATCACCACCAAATTTTGCCCGGAGGAGGCAGGCAAAAAAAGTATATAAACACACAAACAAGGTAACCTTAATGGTGCAGAAAGTAAAAGCACGAGACAATGGAAGGGCACTGGCAGCAGGACAGGGGGCTACCCTGGTTAAACTGGTCCAGAAAAGCCTCTAGGAAGAGGTGACCACCAGGCCAACGTCTGAGTGCCAAGCAGAAGCCAGCTCAGAGGGAGGGGGGTGCCACACAAAGGATCAGCAAGAGCAGAGGCCCGTGGTGGGGTAACCTAAGCATATTCACGGGGTGGGACAGGGTGGGGGCTCAGGGTGGAGGCACAGGGGGGCAGGCCAGCCATCTGCTGCAGGAACAGAGGCCTAGCTTGGACAGGAGGCCCACCTGGCCAACCGCACCTGGCCAACTGCACCTGCCAAGAAGCACCACTGAGACATCCCCCCCACCACCTTGGCTGCTTCTGTGACCCCCGAAGGCTCTACCAAGGACTGTCTTCCTAAGGCAGAGGCATGAGTCAAGGGTGTTTAGGGGCCAGGGCACATCCAGCCTCTCCTGGGGTAGTGGCAGTGGGACTGAGGCCCCACCATGCAGCTTGGAGCCTGGCTGAGCCTGTGCTGTGTCCTGTGGTCCCGTGTCCAGGATTGCCACATCCTGTTCATTCTGGGCCCAACTTGCTGATGGGCAGGAAGCAGAGAGATGCCTTAGTCCAATTCAGCCTGGTAGGGAAGGGGTTAGCCTGCAACTGCTGGAGTTCAGCTCTCCCGAACCTCACCTCCCTGCCCTGCAAGAACCATCCACACCACCCCATCTCCAGGCAAGCGCAGCTTCCAGCAAACTCACTGGGGTCCACCTGGCCTTTCTGGAGGGTCTTTCCTGGGTTTTCAGATTCCCCTCCTCCAGGTGTCAGACCCTTCAGTGCTGACATGATTTCATTTAATCCTCAAGCCTGGGGAGCTTGAGTGTCTTATTCTCATATTACAGATGAGGAAACTGAGGCTCAGAGAGGCTGGCACCTCCCCAAGGCCTCTCAGCTGGTAAGTGGCTCCACCCAGCTCCTGGCCTGGGCCTGTGGGGCTCTGCCCCCTGCCCTCTGCTCGAGGGTCCCCCACCAGCCAGAGGTAGCCCAGGCAGCTGATGCCCAACCAGGAGAACATTCTGGGCCTGTCCAACCTCAGGATAGAGGATTCGCTGAGGTGAGTGTTCCCTGAGGTTGTCCTTCCCCTGGGGGTCCCTTTGGATATTGAGAAAACAACCCAATTCACCCCCAAACCAACAACTTAAACATTTTTAAAATTTAATTTTTAAATAGCTAATGCATTCTCATGGTTCAAAAGTAAAATAAAAAAGATATCAAATGGAAAGTCTCCCTCCCAACTGTTCCATATCCACCAAGTTCCCAGGCACACAGAGAGCCCCTGGCATTCGTATCCCGGGCATCCTTGTAGCATTTCCCGTGTATATAAGCAGACACGTATGCACACAGCAGTGGTATCATATGCACACAGCCTGGCTCTCACACTGTGCCCTTGCTCTTCCCCTAACAACACATTCTGGAGCTCTCTGTCTGGCCACTTAGTCTCAGATACAGCTGCCTATGTGGGCTTCCCTGTGCCACACGGATTGAAGACACAGCCAGGGAGGGAGGCAGACCCCCGGCTCCACAGCCCCCTCACTGACCTAGGCCCCTGACCTGGCACAGCGGGAGGTCATGGTGGACACCTGCTGGGTGCAGCTCAGCTCCCGAGCCAGTCTGGCTACAGACTGCAGCAGGGACCACTTCCCC
Source organism: Daubentonia madagascariensis (assembly GCA_023783475.1). Taxonomy (NCBI): domain Eukaryota; kingdom Metazoa; phylum Chordata; class Mammalia; order Primates; family Daubentoniidae; genus Daubentonia; species Daubentonia madagascariensis. Next base: position 262,165 of record JAKFHU010001783.1, read on the forward strand.
TTCCACATCTGTCAGGGGTCCCCAGGACAGCCCCCAACCCACAAACACACCCTCAGAGCCATGCTGACCTCACATGGCCATAGTACATACACAGGACACACTCTTACCGTCACACACATCAGACATTGTGCATGCATACATGCATACCCACACACACAATTGTGCACATGCCATGCACACAGACCTACCCCCCTCCCAGAGAGTGGCTGGCAGCACCCCACTGTCCCGAGGGAGGCCTGGTCTGCAGTGGACAAGCACAGAGCAGGCAAACCTTGCACAGGGTCACAGGGTGAGTGAGTGTCAGGTGAGGCTGTGACCCCTTACCCACTCCCCTACTCTATGCCTCACACTCCAACTACATTCAAGCAAAATCTGCCCCCAGGATTCCTGCAATTCAGGGCCAGGAACCCAGACATCAGGTGACAAACAGCTCAGGTTTAACTCACAAGTTCTTTTCATTAAGAAAAAATATTTTCTGACCCACGTGGGCCACATGCTGCGTTAGGTATTTCCACATAAACCTCACGGGGAAACAACAGTTCAAAGAGGCTGACAGAGATTAAGGTCATGATGTGCTGTGTGCCACTGTGCGCCTGGCCCTGGACTCCTGCTCGGGGCAGGGACTGTTATCACTCCCACCTTGCAGAGGAGCCAGCTGGGACTCAGAGAGGTGAAGGGGCTTGTCTGCAGTCACACAGCAAGTGAGGGCACTTCTTTGTGGCTGGTCAGCACCGTCCAGGGAAGGAAGGGGGCATGCTACAGGGGGCTGGAGCCTTAGCAGAGGCCTGGAAGCAGAGCTCTTTGAGATCCCCCCAACCCCAGCCCTTGTGTTCAAGGTGTGGTAGTTTCTAGATAAACAGGGAGCCCAACCTGCCCTCCTCCCATGCATGAGAGGGAGGGACCGGGGAGGAAAGAAGCTTAGCCTGAGTGTGGGGGCTTCTATTTCAGGGGTGCAAGATGCTATCACAGCATGCTCTGTTCCCCATACATCTGCTGTCCACTTGAGACCAGAACATTCTCTCAGCGGATGGCTGCAGCCTGGGCAGGCCTCGGGTGCCCTTGGCCCACAGGGTGGGTTGAGCCCTGGGGTGCAGGGGGTGGACAGAGGGGGTAGTGCCCTCACCAGGGCCTCTCCTGGGGTGGTCATATCTTCCTGGGCTCCCTTCACCCTTTGGTGCCACTGAAGTCACTGTCCTGTGTCTGAATTCCCACCACCCGACCTCCAGACACACAGAGCCAAGTGCCCCTGGCTCCTCCCTGGGTGTCCCGCAGGCCTCTCCCTCCACCAGCAGCCCCACCCCCTCTCAGCAACGGCACTGCCACCCACTGGCCTGCAAGCCAGACCCCTGGGCACTGTGGTCTGTGGTGTCTTCGACACCCTCCTGTCCCCTGCCACCTACCAGCCTCGGGTTGGATCTCCATGGGCACCCGGGTCACCTCTGCTCCAGCGGCTGCCTCAAACTCCCCATCAGACTGCCTCCAGCTTCTCCTACCACTCCCTGCCCACCCAGCACAGGCCTGGCGTGCAGGAGCCCTCCAGACAATGTCAGAAAGAGATGACACACCTCAGGTCGAAGGGGACATCCTTACTCACTTGACAAACGCTGACTGAACATTTACCCAGTCCAGGCTCCAGTGCCCCCTCTCCAGGGAGCATGCCCAGTCCTCTGGCCATTCTGGCCCAGTGGTATTTGTGGAGCAGCTACTGTTTCCAGATGTTCTGGGCCTGACACCAGTGGTGAACCGGGTGGGCACAGGCTGCCCTCCGAGGCCACACTCTGATGGGGGGGTGGGACATAAGCACGGTGGACTAACTGGGCACTCAAGGTTGCCAAGGGAGTGACATGCTGGGTTGCTGAGATGCTTGCCACTGGCCTCAGAATGGACGTGGCACCAGTTCTGGGACAGCATTCCAGGTAGTGGGGACTGAAGGGGTGAAGGCCCAGAGGTGGGAATGGGCTGCGTGTGTCAGGGCACAGAGAGGAGGCAGGTGTGGCTGGAGAAGGGGAACGTGGGTGGGGGGTGGTGCTGGAGAGGGCAGGGAATGGTGCAGCCCTCCAGTGAACGGGCTCCTGAGGTCAGGGCCTGGGGACCTCACACCTGGATCTGAGCTGGACATTGGCTGAGGCAGACGCGTCCTAGGGAGAGAGGTGACCAGCCCCTGCAGTCCCAAAGCCTGACTCCACACCCTGGCTTCCTATGACGGGCTGTGTGGCCCTGGAAAGAGTCTCCTCCCTCTCTGAGCTCATGTTCCTGTCTGGACCTGGGGCTCCCTGCAAAGGCCACCTGCCCAAGGCCCGATGGTGGGCCAAGGGCACATTTAAGGAACAAAGACAGGACAGAAGCAAAATCACAAGCACAGCCTGACCCAGGGAGGCCAGTGGGGCAGGCGCAGGGGCCCGTGTGTCTGGACAGAGCAGCATCCACTCTACCCACAGGGTTTTGGGGTGGGGGACTTGTCAGCCCTAAGCACCAGAAGGAAGCAACACAGAGAGCCAGGACTGGCAGAGGGAGCGCTTCAGCTGCTCCCAGGCCCCAGGCCCTGACACCTGAGTCTGAATCCCACCTCAGCCCAGGGGGCCCTTGAGAGGAGGTCCCTGCCTCCTGGGCCCTCAGTCTCCTCTGCAGACAGGCCTCCAAGCCCTGCTCTGCCTCCAGGGTAGTCCTTTTAAAAAACATTTTTTTTTAGAGATGGGGTCTCACCACATTGCCCAGGCTGGTCTCAAACTCCTGGGTTCAAGCTATTCTCCCAGCTCAGCCTCCCAAGTAGCTGGGACTACAGGTGTGCACCACCACACCCAGCTTCCAGGGTAGTTCTTAGGGTCTGTCAGTGACCTCGTATGTGAGCACTCTGGGAGGCGCCAGGAGACAAACGTAAGGGTGACAGTAACTCCAGCTGCAGAATCCCTGGCCTCTCTGAGAAACTGCTCTTGCTCAGGAACCCACTGTGTACTTTCTATAGACACATTATGAGTCCCAGGACAGGGACGTGGGCACTGGGAGCCGGCAGCATGGGCGTGCCTGCCTCTCCTCTACACTGCTGCTCCCCAGGGAGGCTTGGCACAGCCAGGAAGGGTTTCCCTTCCCTGAGGTGCTGGTAAAAAGGATTTGAGGTCGATCTGGAATAAACGATGAGTTTTCTCGGGTAACATACACTGCCCCAAACAGCTTTTTAAAAATATATATATACACACAATATATATCACTGGGAAAAAGGGAAGACGACATAGGAAGAAAAGGCATTCTCACTTATGGGTCTTAGTTGCCAAGGGGAGAGGGAGACATGATGGCACAGTGGGGTGGGGGAGCAGCTGGATCCTGAGCACTGGGGTCTTGGGACTTGCCCAGGCACATGTAGCCCCCAACATCCCACCCCACCCCGGGTCCACAGAGCTCCTGGTGTACACAGACAATGAGTCCAGGTCCTGTGCTGGGGTCAGGGGCCAGCTGCCCAGCTGGGGTGCTGGGCTTGCCTCCCTGGGGCCTGAGCCCCCGGCAGCCCTAGGCCTCTGCCCACTATTGAGTTGAGGCCGCCAGCTTAGTCCAGACTTGCCCCAAGCTGGTCAGGCTCCCCCTAACTCCAAGCAAACCCAGTAGCCTCAGTTTACCCCCCAACAAATACACACGTTTAAACCCCCTCCCAACTCCCAGTCAAGTGGTTCAGGTGGGGCTAACCCCATCCTCCCAGCTCCAGGTGTGGCCACATGACAGAGGCTGGCCAGTCAGCACATGACCTCCTCATAGCAAGATGAGATGGCTTCAGGAATGGCCACGGGCCCCAGGGCTGACCACAGGACTGAGGCTGCTGAGGGGGCTGGAGCCTCCACATGGGAACACATCCTGGGGAAAGGTAAATAGGAGACGGCCACAAGAGGGCTGCGGCCCCCGGACCCAAAACACTGAAGCCAGACCCTGGGCTATTCACTGGCAGTAACCACTAAAATCCCTTCCACTTGAGTTTCTGTCATTTGCAACCCATACGCTCCTGATTAACATATGGTCCCTCAGCCCCAGCCCAGCTTCCTTCTTCTTTCCAGATGCCTATACTTCTTGAGTCCCAGCGTGTCCCAAAGTCCACCCCTGTGCTGTGAGAATCCCGAGGAGGAGGGGACAGTAATAATATTTATAGGTTACAGATACACCATGTGTTTTATTACCTCACTGAGTCTTCACGGGTACCCTGCAAAGGTGCAATTATTGGCCTTATCTTACAGAAAAGGAATCTTGGCCCCCACATCGGCTGGCCCACCTGGTCTCAGGAGCTCCTCCGAGGCAGCCCAATCACTCTGTAGCCCTGGAGACAGCCAGGGATTGAAGCCCAATCAAGGATGGGGTTGTGAGAGACTTGGGGGCATTTCCCTCTTATTTGACAATGGAGAGCAAACAGGAGGAAAACACTCTTGTGTTATCACAGGGCCACCAAGGGACTCGAGAGACTGGCTGTGAATTTCAGCGAAGGCCGTGGTGATTAAAAATGCATCACTTCCCTCATTAACCATTCCAAACAGATGCCAGGGATGTCTTGACAAGGAACAAAGCTGCCAGAGCCAATAAAACACGGTGCGAGTAGCCAGGCTCAGATCGGCCACCCGCTGAGCTACGGGGGCTGCTCAGATGGGACCCTCATCCCTTGGATGCTAGGCTGGCACGGCAGATGCCAGTGAGGTCAAGCCGTGGGAGACAAAGGGGACAGGGCATCTCTGGCCCGGCAACAGCTCCTTGGAGCTCTGGCGTCCTGAGCTCATCCCCAGGACAGGGGACAGCAGGAGAGGGAAGGCCAGAACCCTTAGGCTGGGGTGGGTCCAGTGAGCAGCTGAAATGAGCCTGGCCCCCAGACAGCCAAGCCGGGCGGAGCACTGAGCTGACACCACGTCCAACCCCGCTTCGACCCCGCCCCACTCACTGCCTCAGTCCTGCCCCCAACCTCTCTGGCCTTGTCCTGGTTCTCCTTCAACCCGTGACAATTCAATTTGCTGAAAGCCAATTTACAGAACAGTCAATTTGCAGAACGACAAAATCATCAAAAGTACTCGTTTCCCTTAACCTTTTAGTTTTAATCAACTGGTCCATCTTTGTCTTCAAAATGGCATTTGTGGGGATGTTGCTTGTCTCTGTCCAGTGGCAGTGAGAGGCAGAGATGAGCATGGTGACTGTGTTATCAGGAGTGCTCCTGGCACTGGGCAGAGGGAGCGCAGGAGTGGCTATCAGCAGGCAGCCCCCCAGGCCCAGGGGAGCAGGAAGGCTGACCTGAGGGGAGCCTTGGGCTGGGGCTGGGGCCCTGGTTCTGGGAGGGGCTCTGGAAGCGTGGACAAGACCGTGCCCCAGCAGCGAGCTGCAGAGCAGGGTCTCAAACTCAGAGCATCCAGGGGCAGGCCAGGCCCCAGCTGGCAGCAAAAGGGGCTTGTGTGCCTTTCCGGGTGGGGGACTGGTCACAGTTCCCCTGGTGGGGTTCAGCACAGAACTAAACACACATGTGTGCACACACACACACACACGAGTATACCACTACAGTAGAGACACACTACAATTCTATCACCACAGAGATCCCTCATCCAACACCCCCTCTTTATAACCAAAACTTTGCACTACCCACTTCTCTGTTCCGAAATGAAGTTGATGAACAATATGATCTTTCTACACACGTTTAAAACAAAACCAACAGAATGCCATAATTGTAACATTACAGAAAGCAAAAGAGGAAAATAATTTATGATGAAATAACAGGTAATTTGGCATGTTGATGGTGGGCGGGCCTATTGCACAGGGCATAACGAGAAAGCCAGTCACCTGCCTGGTTACATGACAGTGACGACAAACCCAGATGGATACTGGGGTTTGCTGGTGACTCTGGCACCACAAGGGACGCTGCCCTTGGTGACATGATGCTCTGAATGGTGACAGCTCTTGGCAGAGTTCCGAGCATTTCATAGTCTGATCTTCCCTCAACTGTGAGAGCAGTGCATTCCTAGAAAACTCAATGCATATTCAAATCACACAAAATGCATTTTGCGGTTTAGATGTCAAAAGGTGCCCTTGCACCTCTGACCAGGCTCAGAGAGCTGCGCGTGAATTTTCACTCCCGTGAATATCGTGAGACGTGCGGCTGCTCCGGGGTGTGGGCGCCTGCCCTGAACACTGTAGGTAGGCTGTTAGCTTTCTTGGCCCCTGCTGGGCACGTGCCCTCCGTCCTGCACGAGCAGCTCCACCTGCGCCTCTCTCCCCGTGGGCCAGACATCCAGCCCAGCCCCACTGCTGGACAGATGCTGATCATCATGCACAACAGGACCTATCTGGACAGTCAGCCACGGTGACGATGGCAAAAGCTTGACACACAGGCTTCCCTGAGGCCTGGTGGGGCCCTTAATCATGGAATGTTCTAGGACCGGTCCCGCCAGCATCCCTCCTCCTGCCTGGGGGAGACAGAGGCACCAGTGCTTTGCTTCCTTCATGGAGGCCCCGCTGCATGCAGAGGGTCAGGGCTTCCCACTGGCGGGAGACTATGGCCTCCTTCAGAGGCTGGCTGGTCACATCCCCCAAGTTGAGCCTTTAATTGGCTCAAATCCAGACCCACAAAGCGGTGATTGGACAACTAAACTGCTTTGTGTAACTAGCTTGCTGGTTGAGGCGCTTCGGTGATAAAGCACATATGTAAATGCACAGAAATTCTCCAAGAACCCAAAGAAACTGGACACAGTGTGGCCTCCGGGCAGAGGGACAAGGAAGGACGGGGTCAAATACAAACTGTGTGCAGACTTTTTTTGTACTATGTGGATGAATGATCTCTCAGTTATATGAATACATTTTTAAAAAGATGTAAGCACTTTTTCACAAGCCAAACTTCATCACTCACACTGGCCTTTATTCAAGAAGGGGTAATTCAAAACCACAACGAGTTCACACCATCAGTTATGGCTACTATTAAAAGGAAAAAACAACAGACAGTTGCAAGTGTTGGGGAGGATGTGGGGAAACAGGACCCCTTGTGCACTGTTGCTGGGAATGTAAAATGGTGCAGCTGCTGTGGAAAACAGTATAAAGTTAACATAGAACTACCACCTAATACAGCAATTCCTCTGCTGAGTACATCTGCAAAAGAACTGAAACCGAGGACTTGAAGAGATACTGGCACACGATGTTCATAGCAGCAGTATTCACAGCAGCCAAAGGCAGAAACAGCCCAGTGTCCATCGATGCATAAGTGGATAAACACAATGTGGTCTGTCCGTACAACGGAATATTATTCAGCCTTAAAAAGGAAGGTAACGCTGACACCTGCTTCAACGTGGATGAAACCTGAGGACATTCCGTGAAATGAAATAAGCCAGTCACAAAAGGACAAGTACTGTATGACTCCACCTACATGAGCTCCCTAGAGCAGTCAAATTCACAGAGACAGAGAGTAGAATGGTGGGTGCCCAGGGCTGGGGGAGGCAGATGAGGAGTTAGGTTTAATGGGTGCAGAGCTCCGCTTGGGAAGATGAAAAAGTTCTGGAGATGGGGGTGGTATTGGTTGTACAACATTATGAATGTACTTAATGCCACTGAAATGTACACTTAAAAATGGTTAAAATGGTAAATTTTGTGTTATATCTATTTTACCACAACTTAAAAAATGGTTACTGGTGCCTCGTGAGGCCAGGTCCTGCAGGGATGCTGGAAAACAAAGGGAGGACCTTGCAGGCAGCTGGTGACAACAGAGGGGCCTGTACTGCGGGGCAAGGGAGAGGACCAGTGACTAGGAAGCTCAGCTAGGGACCCAGTTTTCCTAGGGGAGTTGAGAAAGAGGCATGAGTTGGACCTTGAGGTCTGAGGTGGGGGGGGCAGGAGGGGCAAAAGAGAGGACTGTGGGCACCAGGGCGGCAAAGGGGAGAGGGGAGTGTGTGAGAAAGGTCCCCCCATCCCTCATTCTCTTCCCAGCTCTTTCCAGGAGCCACAGGGCTCTAGTGGGTGCCTCTGTGGCCTTGTACTCTGTCACTTCACTGCACGGTCAGGGTTAGCTCCAGGCAGGCAGGGATGCCCTGCCAGGCCCAGCACATAGACTAGGTGCCCGTGGGCCACTGTGGGCTGAGTGAATGAATGAGTGAGCGGGTGACAACCCCACGGCAACTGCAAGTGATGGACAGGATCGGGCTGTGTGAACAAGCCAGCATGCCTGGAGCTGCTGCCGCCATGGCAGCCACTGGTTCCTCTCCCCCACCAGCCACCTGTGTGTCTCAGCATAACCCAGAACAGGGGAGAGTTCACCCTGCCATCTGGTTCTGCTTCCAGATGACACCATGAGCCCAGAGAAGGTAAGAAGCCTGCCTAGGGTCACACAGCCAGGCAGGGGCAGAGCTGGAGTGGAACCTCCTTCTCCTGTTCTGTGAGGCCCCAGGAGTGCCAGGGCCTTAGAGATCAAGGGGCAGGGTGTTTTCATCCCCTGTGCCCAGCAGGGAGCTGACAGGGAGCCTCCTGGGGTGAGTGTGAGGGAGGGAGAGGACAGGGGGAGGGCAGACAGGGGCCACCCAATCAGCAAGCACTGGGAAAGCAGCGGGCCCCTAGGTGAGCCCGGGGGCAGCTTAGTCAGCACCCGGCAACAATGCCACCCAGGCCCCCAGTGCAGTGACAAAGCTGGTCTGGTCCAGAGGCTCTGGGGGCTGGGCTCCCAGCCACTGCCAGACAAAGTACCCTCAGCGCTAGGGACAAGTGGGCCTGGCCATGCAGCAGCAGGAGTGGCCACCGAGTTCCAGTTCTAGGCTGAGCACATGTGGCCAGGAGGTCTGGACCCTGCTCGGGGCAAGGTGCCACTGTCCCCATGGCTGGGCCTCTAGGCTGCCCTCTGGCCCCCCCTTCCCTTCGTCACTCCACTTTCTGTGTACCTGGTACCTGCTGGCCCCTCCCTCGAGGGCATACAGACAGGGGTGGTGGAGAGAGGGTCTGGAGTCAGGCAGATTCACTGGCTGCGGCCCTGTGTAAGCCAGGTCCCTGGAAAATGGGGTGACCACCCTGCCACAGCTGTGGGAATGCAACAAGACAGTGCACTTGTGTTGTTATTCTTAGAGACTGAGTCAACGAGCCAGAGTGATGAGGCAGGCAGGGCCCAAGTCCTGAGGGACACAGGGGCACTGAGGGGCACTGGCAAAGGGCCGCCAGGGAGGGACGAGGATGGGGCTGGGGTCTGGCCTGCCCACCGATCCTCAGGCGAGCCCTGGAAGGTGGAGTACTAGCCCCGCTCCACCAGAGGGGGAGCTGCGGCCTGGCGCCCGTGCCTGTGGGCACTTGGGAAGGGCTGCTGACGACAGGCTGGGCCAGCCCAGCACGGTCCTGCCCAGGGCTGAGGGGCCAGTCCAGGCCTTAGGCTTCCTCAGGAGCCCAGTGAGGCCTGGACGTTAGACCTGCCCCTCATGAGTCCTTTGCTGGAAGATGGTGGCAGGTGAGTAGGTCAGGAGTGGGTGCTTGCCTAAGCACCCCTTCTTGTTGCCCTTGCCTGTCTGACAACTACCAAACAAGTCTGTTCCTCTCAGTCTGTTTGTAAAATTCACTCCAGACAGGGTCTCTAAGTCCCAACATTGTGTCAGGTCCATGCTAGCCTTAGGGGTGCAGCTGGGAGCAGACCTGGGTCTTGGCCTCACAAAGGGGCAGAGGCAGTGGCCAGATCACTGAATTTGCAGGCCCCAGGCTTGTAATACCCTCTTATTGCTGGGAGGCCCCAGTGAGGTTCCCCAGCCTCTCTGACCCTCAGTCTCTTCTTCATATCTTTAGCCTCCAGCAGGACAATGAGTCCCTTTACTCCAGGCCCTCCATGAGCTGCCCCCAGCCCTTTATCACTCCTCCTCACTTACTCTGCTACAGCCACACCAACCTCCCTTCTGTTGCCTAATGCTGCCAAATGTGCCCCTCCCCAGGGCCTTTGCACTTGCTGTCCCCTGCACCTGGGACCCCCACATTTCTCCTGGCTAGTTCCTCTGAATCATTTAGATCTCCACTCAAAGGTCACCTCCTCCAGGAAGCCCTCCTCACCTCCTAATCAAGTGGCCATGCTGATCACTCAATCTATTCCCATTAGCCACTCTGTCCTCTTCATTCCTTTGTGTCCTGTCCCTGCCGCAGTACTCCATGAGAGTGGCACCCTTTTGGTTGTTCCCATCACTAAGCCAGACATACAGCATGTGCTCCATGAACACTAGCTGAATGCATGAACTTGGAGGCCCAGGCCTGGCTGTGTGACCTTGGGTGCATGTCCCTGTCTTTTTGCCCAAGATCTGCCCAATTGCCTCCCAGGGTTGTGAAGGGCAAATAGATGCGACAGCATGCCTGGAAAATAGCCCAGTGCTGCATGGGTCATTCATAACAACCATTTTCAATAGCAATGGCTGAATTCACACAGAAGGAAGGGCTACATTGGTCATTGCATGTGCTTGACAGTGAAGACTGGGCCTCAGTTTATCCACCTACGCCTGTCTCCCTGTGGGCTGGGGTCACTGTTCACCAGCATCCAGCTCAGCCCCACTGCCGAACAGATGCTGATCATCATGCACAACGGGACCAACCTGGATGGACAGTCAGCCACGGTGACAATGGCAAAGGCTCAACACACAGGCTTCCTGGAGACCTGGTGGGGGCCTTAATCATGGAATTTTCCAGGACCGGTCCCGACAGCATCCCTCCTCCTGCCTGGGGGAGACAGAGGCACCAGTGCTTTGCTTCCTTCATGGAGGCCCCGCTGCAAGCAGTGGGTCAGGGCTTCCCACGGGAGGGAGACTATCACCTCCTTCAAGGGCTGGCTGGTCACCATGTCCCCCAAGGTGGGGAGACCAGGGCCAGGCAGCGAGTGAAGGAATGAGCAGGTGTGGGCGGGAGGAAGGCAGGAGAGGGCCCTACTCCAGCCCTGAGGAGCAGCCCGCACCTCACAGGCTCTGCAAGCCCCCCACAGCCCTGCGTCCTGTGTTCAACTGACAGGACTTGACGTGCCCCTGAGGACGGAGGGTGCCACATGTGATGGTGATAGAGAGACTGCTGTAGTTTCAGGCTGAAGGGGGGCTGACCTTCATTAAGACACCATTAATTAAGCTGCCAGCACAGTAATGACCTCAGTTGTTAGCAAGTTTGATTAAGGAGCTGATTCCTAAGGGCCTCCTGATGTTTCCCCACTGCATTAATCAATCTTCTCCTGCTTTGGCTGCCACCCTTTATCCCGTCCACTGTGCCACCTCCATGAGGGACTGAGCCCTGGCTGAGACAGGGTCCAGATTCCATAACATGTCCTCGGGGCCCACCCCAGGTGCCCAGAGAGTGAAGGGGAAGGAAGTGGGGGACAGGGAGGCAGGGACAGTGGGCTGGGGAGGGCCTGCTGCTGGGGCCCCTCTAGGTCAAGGGACCCTGTCATGTGCAGATGGCACACTGGTCAGTCTGTCAGGTCTGGGGACAGTTGGGGAAGGACATTGCCCAAATGTATAGCAGGAAAGCGGTGAACCAGTCAAATGCTTCCCGTAGAGCCTGTTGCCCCTGTAAATGGGATCATAATCACCACATTTTACGTAGTGGGAGAAACACAAGAGTGGTCAGGCTCATGGGGTGACCCGAAGCAAGGCCTGCTCTGGGTCTCAAAAATCCTTCTGTAAAAATGAGGCAGTCGTTCCCCTCCAGCCACCCCCTCCAAATCTCTGGTGCCGATAGGTTTGGTGGCAAAGTGTGGGGGTAGAGATGGCCTGGATGTCACGGTGCCCAGCCTGTGGAGCCCGAAAGCTGGAGAAGAGTAAAAAGGTGCACAGGACGGGAGGCAGGAAGCACCGAGCCCCACGGGCCAGCCCCTCCCCCAGGCAAGCAGGCAAGACAGGCCTAGTCCACGAGTCAGCAAACCTGCCGGGGCCATGTGTTCAAATGCAGGTTTCTGGGGCCGCCCTGACAGATTCAATCAGTCTCCAGGGAAGAGTACTGGAATCTGTATAGCAACAGTGTCCCTGGCAAAACTGCTCTTGGATAGGCTTGGGCAATGCTGCCAAGGTGAGTAGCATATCCAGGGAACATCAGCCACAGTGGGGAACTGAAAAGGTCCTGATGCTTGAGCCCTCCCCCAGACCTGCAAACCAGAATCTCTGGGGGTGGGACCCAGACAGGTATTTTTCTAATGCTGTTCAAGTGATTCCAGTGTAGAGCCTGGGCTAAACCCTCCACCCCTGGGTTAGTACACTCTGAGGTTCCAGGAGAACTTTGCTGAACCTCAGTTTCCCCATCTCTAAAATGGGGGTCTTAGTGCTTGCCCAGGCAAGGCTGTTGTGAGGATTACATTACCGAGCACTGGAGGCAAGGTGCTGGGTCAGATGCTCTTAATGTGAACTGTCACATTTCATCCTAATGCTATCTCCCCTCCCCCAGGGTTTAACAGCCCCTGAAAGTTGAGAATTTCTCTGACGTCAGGCTCCTGGGCCCGGGCAAAGGTGTGGCCGGGAGAAGACAGCTGCCTCAGGAGGACCTACCCACAGTGCAGGTTCCACACCGGGAAAGGATTTACTATCTGTTTCCAAAAATACAGCCATGGCCTTGCCACAGGGAGTGAGAACTCTGGTGTGTTCTGTTCACATCAGCAAACCAACCTGTGGGCTTTTCCACTAAAAAAAGCAAGTGAGCATCACAAGAAACCATAGACAAGGAGGCCACTGCCATCACCCATGGATCTCCCGCCTGGGGCTTGCTGACACAGGAGGCAAGAGGTATGTTTACTTTCCTTCATGCTCCATTAGCGAGAGAGCTGCCCCTCCGTGGAGGCAAGGAGGAGCTGCCGCTTAATTGGGGGTTCCACAGGCCCTTGCCACAGTATGGGGGCTCCAGTGAGTTGAAAGACCTTGGGGTAACCCCTATATGGCCCCCCACATTTTGCTCCAGGCCTCCCTTTCCTAGTCCTGGGGACTGAGCCTAGCCCACAAGGACTCAGCCCTGCTCTCTAACCTCACAAGGTCTGAGGTCACTGAACAGCCCCCAGATGGCCTGGCATGGGGCAAGTAGCCTAGGGCAGGTGGAGACCTGAAGCTGGGCCTCAACCCCCATGGCCTAGGGTCCCAGAGGGGGCAAAGGTTGCTCACCCCAGAATAGCACAGTGCAGAGCCCCAGAGAGCTGAGAGGGAAGCTTGCATTCAAATCCCACTGCCCCCTGGGAAGCCTGGCTCAACAAAGTACAGGCTTCAGTTTCCATAAATACCCAGGCCCCGTGATGTCACCGCCCCGTGCAGACTTTAACAGCCTTTGCTGCTGGTGTTATGCCCAGCAGATAGGCTCTCTGCCACCGGCCCACAGAACACCTGGGCAGCACGGCTAGACACGGATGCCACTCTGCTAGGGATAGTGAGCTGGACCTTCACCTGTCCTTGGAGGACACAGCATCCCACCCACTGCCCCAGCCTGCCTGCTGACCTTCCACCAGTCATGGCTGAAGGGCTGGTTATGGACGTGCTGGGCAGAGAGGCTTTTCCCAAACAGACATGCCATTATACCAAAAGCCAAAACGGTGGCAGTGGGTCTGAGGACCCTGGATATGGATTTGGGTTGGGGGATACCCGTCCTCAGAGTTGGGAATTACACAGCCTGATGAAGACCTGCTGACTAACAGCCTTTTTCTCATCGTCATCAGCAACAAACACCTCCGCTGCAGGGGACAAACGCTGGCATCCCTGCTGGGTAGCCAGCTCCCTCTGCAAGCCACCTACACATCAGTCCGCCCCTCCCCACACGAAGCCCCTCACTCCAGCTCCAAGCTCAGCTGGGGACCCTTTGGCCTCTGGTTTCAGGCATCAACCTGCCACATATACTCACAAATAGCGTCTTCTGCAAGCCATCCTGTCTGAGTCCGTTCTCCCCTTCTCTCTCTCCCTCTCCAGCTGGGGAGGCTCAACGTGGTTAGAGGAGGAGCAGGATGCCCAGGCAAGAAGTGGAAGGGAATAAAATTAAATCGGGGGCGAGTCACATTCCCGGGGGTGGCGGGCTCATCCAGGGAGGCTGGGCCGGGAGCAGGGGGTGGTGGCAACAGCGGGCTCCGCAGGGGCTCTTGGCTCGCAGGGCGGGCTCACACCGTGCCAAGGAGCCTGCGAGGACGTCGAGCCACCATGGTCGCCAGGTTGGGCGGGGGCGTTTGCCTGGCTGCTACCTGGGACCACCTCGAGATTTTTCCCTCCCCCACATCCGGGGTGGCGGGCGCGGGCGCGAGGAGGGGAGGGCCGGGAGGAGCCGCCCCCGTTCGCTCTCGCAGCATCCGGAGGAGGGGCGGGCGCCCAAGGAGCAACGTAGTGCGGCCGCGCTGGACCAATCGCCGAGGCGCTCGTCGCCACGGCAACGGCAGCATCAGGCGCGGCCGCCCCGCGGCGCCCTCGCAGCGAAGTCACACGCCCGCCCGGAGCAGAGCGCGGGGCGCCGGCCCCTCCTGGCCCGCGCTGGAAACCTGGAAATCTGTTGCTAAAGTGCACGCGCTGCCGGAGCCCGCGAAGACACTGCTTTCCAGGGCGTCTTCTCTGCCTTTGGCGCCGAGACACGCGAGCCGCGGAGCGGACGGGGCTCGCGCCCTGGAGTCAGGCGACCGATTCCAAGACTGGCTCTGCCACTCGAGGCTATGAGACCTTGGCAGCCCGCTTCTCCTCTGGGAGTTTTGATTATACTACTGTAAAATGGGCTCCTAACAGCTGTGTCACAAGGCTCCAGGGGGCTCACCACACACAGGAGCTGCAGGACAGGTGCAGAGCAGTCATTCATTTGTGCCTGTCCTGCCCTAATGGGAGCTGCGCTGGGGCTAGGGAGAATTTCTGGTCTAGCTGTGGTACCTATTTCTCCCTCCCTGCCCCCTCCCTTCCTCAGACACTCCCTGAGCACCTTCCACGTGCCAGGCATTGTTTTCGCTCTGGCAACACAATGGTGAGTAAGGGAGAGTGTCTGCCTTCACAGTGTTTGCATTTTAAGGCGGAGATAAGAAATAAGCGTGTAATCAAATATATAATTTTGTGTGGTGATAAGGATCAGGATCAAAATAAACAGAAGACAGAGGAAGGAAGGGGGAGGGAGGAGAGGGGAGGCTGTCTGCCTTAGATGGGGTGGTCAGGGAAGGCCTCTCCACGAGGGCACACGTGGCCTGAGGATGGAGGGCAGGAGCATTCAGGCCCAGGGAGAGCTGGTGTCAAGGCCCCGAGGCAGGGATAAGCTTGGTGTATTCAGGGGACACTGAGGCGGCCAGTGTGGCTGGAGTGGTGAGCAACGGGAGGTAGAGGTGAGACGTTCACATCCATCCTCTCTTCCCAGAGTCACCTTTTATTCACACACAGATTTCTCTCTTCTTATCTGATGCTTATCTGGTCAGAATTTCTGTTTCCTCATCTGTAAATCCGGAATCCCAAACCTGCCTCAGAATATATATATATACTAATATGTGTGTGATATATAAAGATAAATATGTTTGTGTGCACTATAATCCTCACGACAACCCCAATGAGGTATAATATTACTCCCATTTTACAGAGAAGGGAACTAAAGCCAGAGGGTCAGCAGCTGGCCCAACTCACATAGGCAGTGGGCAGTACAGCCAGGGCAGTCTGGCTCCAGAGTCT
Source organism: Daubentonia madagascariensis (assembly GCA_023783475.1). NCBI lineage: Eukaryota > Metazoa > Chordata > Mammalia > Primates > Daubentoniidae > Daubentonia > Daubentonia madagascariensis. The sequence continues at coordinate 277,725 of JAKFHU010001783.1, forward strand.
TGGCTCTTAACCACTTGCAAAGCTGCCTCACGGGGGAGAATCACTGACAGGATGAGTAGACGAATAAATGAGAGCATGTGTGCCCTGGCCCGTGGTTGGCAGCTCAGAGGGCCACTTCCCTTCTTCTTTCCATTCTTTCTGGATTCTCAGACCCACTGAATTTAGGAGAAGCAATGATGCTGCATCTTTGAGTTCCATTACAGTGGAGGAAATGGACTTCAGAGAGGGTAAGCAAGTTGCCAAAAGTTGCACAGCAAAGAGTGGCAGAGGTGGGACTAGGACCCTATTCTCCTGGCTCCATGTCCTGGTGTGGAGCGGAGGTTGGAGCTGACGCAGCTGGATGGCCAAGGTGAAGGGCATCCATCAGAACTACACGATGCTTCCGATTTGCCCTCCTGGGGCAAATCTGTGAATGACCAATCTTCCTACAGCATGGACCTCCCTCCCTGAGCAGAATGCTATTATACGAGCAATTCATGTTTCTGTGGGCTCAACATGTTGCAGAGCCCGCCCCACCTTTCTCCTCACTGGAGTTTCACAAGATTTTAATAACATCATCAAAATGCAGCCTCAGCATCAAGAGGGCTTGTTTTGTTTCAGGTCCAATTGTTCCATTGTGTCTGTGAGGCCTCAGAAGCGCCCCACAAAGTACCAATCCTGCTCACATACTGGGGTCTCTCATCAAGGCCACAGTGGACGCAAGGTCATGCCTGTGTGACCCCCGGCCTGGGCTCTCATAACACCCCTCTTGGCCTCAAAGTGGCGATTCTTTTCTCACTTCTGTTTTACAGAGGAGGAAACCGAGGCTCAGAGCAGGGGACGGGGCTGCTCCAAGCACAAAACCCCTTTCCTGAGCTTCTGCTTCTCCCTGGAGGGCCCATGACATCCATCTGCACATGTATTGCTTTTTAAGCCCTTCCTCTTATAAACTTACATGCACTTTTCTTCTATGTTATGTTGTTATTCAAAGTAGGGCAAATGGCAAAGACCTCGGCATTCACAAACAAATGCCAAGATTGTAGGCTCTTGCAAAAGGTTGTTTACAAGGCACTTGGGCGGTGTTTACGACCCACCTGAGCTGTTCTGATTTCTGATGTTCAGTATCCAGCACCGGATCAGGCACAAATGAGGCTCCAAAAATCATGGAGCTGTGATTCCAACCCTGATCTCTGACTTGAGAACCCATAGGTTCATCCCTTCAGGAAGTGACAGAGGTCAGAGAGAGACTTAGCAGAGGGTGGGTCCAGAAACATTTCACATCCAGGACTGCCCTCCCTCAACTGGAAAATTCCAACCTGCAGGCTGACAGGAACATTCACGCGGAGCGTCTCACTCCTGCAACCTGCGGCCATCTGTCCCCAAAGTGGGAGGAGCACGACAGCAGTTGGGAGGAGGGAGGACAGAGAAGGCTGGCACACAGTCAACAGATCCAAAAGTCTCGGGGAGGAGGGGTTCCAGGCAGGGAGCCCTGGACTCCTAGGGATTGAGCGTCTTCACACAGGGCAGAAGGGAACCCCCAGCCCTCCTGCTGCTCTGTTCCAACTGCAGAACTGCAGGGCTGTCAACATTCTGACTCTTCAAATCTCAGAATCAGAAATCCTTCAAGTCCTGGAATTTTATTTTCTATTAGCTGAAGCTTTACATTTTAAAGAAATGAAATCTTAATTGCACAAATGACAATAAAATTTATTCTCCTTAAACAAAATAACTCCCCCAAATCTTTACCTTTACCGCCCCCTAGATCTTACTCCCCCGTCCCGTCCTTGCACAGCTGACTGCTGTCATCTGTTTGGAGTGGATCCTTCCAGAACTTTTCCTATGCATTTATCTACATATATATGCCTATAGAAAATATGAAGTATTATATGGACCCTAAAATGGCATCATACTATGACATTTTAGGTTTTTTTTTTTTTTAGAGATGAGGTCTTGCTATGTTGCGCAGGCTGGAGTGCAGTGGCTACTCACAAGCACAACCATAGCACACTGCAGTCTCAAATTCCTGGGGTCAGTGAGCCTCCTGCCTCAGCCTGGGACTACACTGCGCCCAGAATAATCTGAAAAATTTTAAAAAGATTTAAAATATACCAAAAGGCATAAAGATGAATACCATGAACTCTGATGTACCCGCCACCCACTACAAGAAAGAGAACATGATGAGTATGATGGAAGCCCCTGGGTCACCGCCCCTGTTCTATCCCCTCTTCCCAACCCCACAGCAACCTCACTCCATACTGAACCTTTCCTATGCAGTTCTCCTACATGGATTGGAATCCACAAATGATAGAAACACTTGTGCATGTTTTTAAACTTTACATAAGCAGAATCACATTACACGTCGTTTTCTGCAACTCTTTCCCCAAACAACATCATGTTTGGAAGACTGAACCATGGACTCTCTCATCCACAGACTCTTAGAGGCTGAGTTTCCAAATCACAGACTTTTCTAATCACAGACGTGGGCTTGAGCTCTGGGTGCTGGGAGGGACCTCGCGGGCAGGCCTGTACAGGGCCCTCCTAACATCTCTGCCCACCCCCTCTCCTCACGTGCAGGCAGCTGACGAAGGGAGGGAGCAGCCAGAAGGAATCATCTTCAGAAACGTGTGTGGGCTCCTGGAAGCTTGGCAAACACCCACCTCTGCAGCACGCTAAATATCACCGAGGTGTCCTGTCCCTGGTCTTAGGGGAGAAGATCAGACCCTGGCCCCATAACAGCTGAGCAGCAGTCGCTGCCATGCCCCTGAAATGGAGCAGCTGCTGCTTTTTATGCTATTTTGGAGCCCTGGCCAAAGGAGATCTGGAAGCCATGAGGGCTGGCATGGGTCCCTGCTTGCCACCGTGCCAGGCTTGCTGCTGAGCGTGCCAAGGACGGCCCTGGTCCTCGGATCCTAGTGGGGCCCGTGATGAGTGAGGGAGCTGTGGCCCCACAGACACACCCTGCAGATGCTCATGCTGCGTTGGGCCATGCCGGCCAGGGAGAGGGGGCGTGGGAGACAGACGCTGCGGGGTGCTTTCGCCTCCACAGGACTCTGAGTCTTGCCTCCGGAGGGACAGAACGCGCCTGCAGCAGCTCCTGAGCTTCTGAACCTCCACTCCGGAGCCTGTGAGAGGCTCCTGCGAGATGGAGGGAGTGTGAACATGAACAAGAGGATGCGTCACCCAGCGCTGGCTGTCCTGAGACTAGTGGGATGGAGCAGCTGCGGACACTCCACCAGAGACGATGGGTCCCAGTGTGCAGAGACAGAGCTCAGGAATGTGGGCTCCCTGTCTCACCCAGTGGGTGCTGTACCCCTCCTCCTCCCCCACAAACCCTGCACCTTTTATGAGACAGTGTAGCTGGGTAGTCAAGAGCAGTCACCTCCCCTGCCATCTGCTGTGGGACTTGGGGCAGATGGCCCTGCCTCAGCCCCTCATCTAAACCTGGGCTTTGCAGGGCATCTACCTCTCCCTCCAGGTAAGGACTGAAGGGGTTAGCACATGTGCAGCAGTTAGAGCAGGGCCTGGTACTGCTGCGTGCTCTGGAAGTATTAGCATTGCTGCCGCTGGTACTGTTTCAGAGCCAGGCTGGACTGCTGGAAAGTTCATGAGAAGGACGTTCTCTGCCACTGAGTTGGGACACCTGGCCGGGCAGGGCTGGCGTCTTCCTCTCACAGCCATGAGGCTGGAGCAGGAGCAGAGGCTCTCCCCAGGCCTCCTACCAGCCCCTACGTCTCACCGTTCCTGTATTAATATTGGCCTAATATTTTTCTCTCAATTTAAAACAGTTTTCACTTAAAAACAAAACTTTTGGTCTCAATTGTAAATTGTGTACTTGATGCACTAGTCACTTCCCTCCACCAATAAACTTTGAAATAAGTATCATTTTGAGAGGAAAAACTGCTCCCCCAAGGCTCCCCCACATGGCACCAAGAGTCTGAGTGCCCCAACACGGGAAGCCCTGCGCTGACGTGGGGCTGCCAGGCCTGCGGGGCTGGGTCAGCGCGGACTTACGAGGCGGTGTTGGGCTGCGTGTAGGGCTGAGGGCCCAGCCACTGTCGGCCGCTGGCTGCTGGGCGCTCGACCCGGGGGCGCTGGGCCTTCCCTACCCACAGAGCAGCACTCACTCCCCACCCACTCGCTCCTTCGTCCAGTCTTCGTGAGGAGAGCGCCTGCCGGAGGAGGAAGCCGATGCAGGGGAAGCAACTGAGAGAGGAGAGACAGAGTCGGTGTCCTCCAGGGAGCCTGGAGCCAGCCACGCCTGAAGCCTGGCAGTCATGTCGCCCACACTCCCATTTCATTCCAGCCACTTTGAGGTGGGCTCTCTGTCACTTACAGCCAGACGTTCTAGCACAAGTACCTTCTAATAGTTATAATACTGAGTGGATATTATAATAATTATAATAGGATGTGACTGTTTTAGTAGAAATGTATACAAAATAAAACTGTGTGAGAATGAGGGACGGAGGGGTAAGTTCTCTGGGAAAAAGGGATATAGGAAGGAGAAATGGAAATTTCCTGGAGGACAGGAGGTCGATGCTGAGTCTTGAAGGATGAGTACAAGCTTGTCAGGCAGGCATGGATAGGTACTTCTTGCAAGTGGAACAGCATGTGCAAAGGCTCAGAGGTGAGAAGCAGCAGGGAGTAATGAGGCTGTACTTGCCAGGGGGTCTGGGCTTCATTGTAAGGGTAATGGGGAGCCCCAGGAGGTTTCTGAGCAGCGGAGGCATATGGTAAGGTTTGTGATTAAATAGAGCCCTTCATGGGAGAAGGATGGAGGGGGAGAAATTAGAGGCTGGGGTAGCAGAGGGGAGGTGGGACAGTGACTCTGGAGGGAGGAGGAGGAGGCTGCACCGAGGCATGAGGGTGGGGATGGAGAGAAGAGGTGTTTTAGGGACAAGTGCGGGTTGGCTAGGGGGGAGGGGGCGGGGACAGGGCACACCAAGGTTCCTGGCTCAGGCAACTGGGTGGATGGTGGCACCTTTTGCCTACACCGGGACACAGACAGGGGTACAGAGTGGAAGGAGAGGTGACCTCTCCCCTTTCGGATGTGTGGGGTTGAGGTGCCTGGGGGATGCCCAGGGCAGAGTCCCGGAGGCTGGAGGTCTGGCTGGAGGCTGGCTCTGCGGGAGAAGAGCGGGGAGAGTGTGTGGGGCGAGGAGAGGCAGGCAGAGGGCGGACACAGTCATTTAAAGGAAGAGCAAAAGCCGCTGGAGGGGTGGGAAGAAACCCAGGGGTGTCCTTACCCACAGCTGCCTGCACTCGCCCACCTTCCAATGGCACTTCCCTGGGTACGGGCGGGTTCCTGCCCACCCTCGGAACTGGGCTGTGCTCCCCAGCCCTCCCTGCAGCCTTTCCTGGGGACCTGCCATCTGTCCTGTCCTGCCACAGTGACTCAGGCTTGCCCCTCCACCCTGGGGATCTGAGATAATACAAGAACATTTCTTAGCAAAAGAGAATCTGAAATAAGGGCTAAGCTTTATGCTCAGAGATGTTTGTCACAGCATTATTTATAACAGCAACAAACAAACTAAAAGCTCAAACTATTATTAAGGTATTGGGAGCCGGCTAAAAATGCAAAGTTTCTGCCTACAATGGGATATTACACAGCAATTAAAAAAGAAGTTTACAATGTGTAGCCATGATGTTGATGATTGTTAGTAAAAATTTTTAAAAAGCAGCTTATCAAAGTGTATATTCAGTATGAACATAACAATGTGACTGTAACACACAACTAGAAAAATGTCTGGAGGGACACACGCCAAGACATGCCACCATTAATAGCAGTTTCCAATGGTGGATTTACTGGTCAACTTTATTTCCTTCTTCAATTTTCTTTGTTTTTGAAATTTTCTACAATAGGCTTAACTACATATAAGGGAAAATATATTATTACAAAAATTCTTCAGTCATCTAAGACATTACTGAAAATACCAATGAACTAATTTTAAAAGGAAGAGGAGATTGGGACTCTGCAGGGGCCAGCACTAAGATTCAGAGTCGGATGTAGGTTTGAATCCTGACTCCACCACTGCCTGGCTCAGTGACCCTGGGCAGGTTCCTGCTCCTCTCCAAGCCCAGTTTTCCTCTGTGAGATGATTCTGATTCCCCACAGAGGTTGTCATGAATACTGAATGAGAGAATGTACACACTGTGCCTAGAAGAATGGGTGCCACATGACAAGTGCTCAACAAAGGTGACCAAAGTTCCTAGGGGTCAGTACTGTGAGGTGGAGAGCAGGGCTCCCAGGCAGGGCAGGTGGTGCAGGTTGTGCACTGCACAACTCCATGGGTGTGGCTCCCTTAGCCTTCAATGGAAACAGTGAGCCCAGAATTGTGCCAGGTGGCAGCCCTGGCTTGGCATGTGGCCTCTGGAGTGCTGCATCCCAGCTCTGTCACTTACTAGCTGTGTGACCTTGGGCAAATCTCCAAAATAAAATAAAATAAGGAATAAGAAGAGAATCTACTCATTGGTAAGCTGTGACAATTTGATGGCCTATACATGCAGGGTACTAAGCAGCACCAAATGGCTGCTTAGTTATTTTTATCACCCCTGCACACCACTGGACACACACAGTATCATCACCTCAACTCTCCTTTTGCCCATAACAAAGGGCAGTTAAGCTTCTTCTGCAGTTCCCTCAGGACAGGCTGGGGAAGAAGGTGGGGCCTGGACCCCTATAAGGGCTGGGGTGCTGAGGTCAGAGCAAGACCAGCCTCTCAGCTGGCCCTAGTGCCCAATGGGTGTTCTCTATAGGCCTCCACGCTGAGCACTGGATGGCTGTGGGTCCCCAGTGCCCGCTTGGCCAGCTTTGGAGGTCAGATGTAGCAGCTCTCCTCTCTGCCAGTCACTGGGCTCTTGGCATCTCCATGACAAGGACTGGCCACCATGGCAACCTCCTCCCTCCCTCCCCTCTTGCCCCACTAAGCCACCCAACCCTGCAGTCAAACCCTGAAATCTCTGTTCAAACCTGAGATCTGACCATGTCATACCCCTGGTTCCAACCCTGTGCTGGTCACCCTTGGCTCTCGGGGACATGTGCAGATTCCTTCCCCGACCGCTGGTGACCTTCACCTTCATCTCAGGCCATGCCCCCCACTCATGCCGCTCCAGCCCCACAGGGCTGCCGCCAGTTCCTCTCACTCCCAAGCTCTTCCTAGCCGCAGGGCCTTTGCACATGCCGTTGTGCTGGGGGGGGGAAGCTCTTCCTCCCACACGCACAGCCTGCACCTTCCAGCCATGGCAGAATGTGTGTTTCTGCAACTGGATGGCTCTCGGAGTCATCAGCATGAGAAGGGACTAAATGTTATTACACATTTGTTTGCTAATACATTCTATCTCCCCCACTGCAATGTAAGCCCTGTGGGGACAAGAACTGTGTCTGTCAGCCCTTGTTCTATCCTCAGTGCCTGGTAACTTGTAGATGTTCAATTAATTCCTGTGGACTGAACAAGTAAGCAAATGAGTAACTCCAGTCCCCGTGGAGAGAAGAGAACCCATGAGCCTGCCCTGTCTCCCATTAATGCAGACGGGGGCCCAGAGAAAGCAGCAGCTCCCACATTCTCCTAGGGTCTGAGTCCCTGCCTCTGTCACTCACTGAGAGACAGCATGGAAGCAGATAAAAGCCATGGGGTCAAGATGACATGCATTTATGTTGTAGCTCTGCCACTCACTTGTTGTGTGACCCTGGCAAATGACTCCACCTCTCTGGGCCTCCTGTTCCTACTCTGTATTAATAAAATGGGGTCACACACCTGGCCACCGTTTGCCCAGTAAGTGTGACTTACTGCCCAGTAAGTGTGACTGGAAAGGTACTGTAGTTGGAGGGCCTAGCACAGCACAGGCACCCAGTAGGTGTCCACCATGGAATAAGGTTGCACTTCCTGCTGCACACGCATCTGTGACAGACTGACTGATAGCAGGGGCCCTGGAGCCCCATGCTGCCATCAGAATCCGGGTCCATGGGCTCTGGGATTCTGGACAGGCTGCCTCATCACTTTATCTGGGGAACAGGTGTAAAATTAAATGAGTAGGCACATGTGGAGTGCTTAGTTAGGACAACGCCTGACACACAGCCTACTGGAATGCCAGTCTCCTGAGGATGGGACCTTGGTCTGTCTTATCTCCCTGGCACCTTGAGCAGGGCCTGGCAGGGAGCAGGAGCTTGGTGACTGCTGAATGAATGTCTCTCGGTTCCCACTTGGTGTCAGGGCCCTGCCCTGGAGGCGCACACAGTTCTCCATGTGAGAGAGCCTTCCCCCCCCACCCCCAGTCCTCCCCTGACAGAGAGGGTGGGCTTCCAGGGAGGTAGGGGTTTTGCTGGGTGGCCAGGGGTCAGGGTAGAAGATCAGACCAGGACCTCCAAATGCATGGCTGAGCTCATGCCTCCTGCAGAGCCTGTTCCTCTTCTGGTGGTTTCTGGGGTGGGGTGGGTGATACACCTATGAGGAGAGCCCCGCTGGTCCCAGCTGTCATGGGAGATGTGGGATTTTCCCACTTAGGCTGGGGCTTTAAGTAAGCAGCTGCCCCTGACCACCTGTGGCCTGCTGAGTAAGGCAGGGGGCACATGGTGGGCTGCCCAGGCCAGGGAACAGGCATCAGTGCACAGCTGCCATGGCGCCTGGGGCCCCCAAAGCACCTTCCACCCCCCACACCCCCTTCACATATGCATCTCAAAACCTGTTTCCAGGTGCTCTCTCTGGTCTCAGAACATTCTAGGGGTACCTGTTCATTCATTCATTCAACCAAAATTTACTGAGCACCTACTGTGTGCCAGGCGCTGTTTTGGGCACTAGGACCCAGCTGTGAACAGGACAGATACAAATCTCTGCCCTCGTGTGGCTGACAGTCCAGTGGGGGGGAAGGATGATGAATGAGCAACTGTGCAGTATGTCAGCTGATGATGGCTGAGGTGATGGCCCTGGGCACTTCGATGGCAGAAACACTGTTAGCAGCATCTGCCAGTGCCATTCTCCCACCTGCTGTTCTAGGTGCCTGAGCCTAGAACTCTGGGGTGGGCAGTGCTGAGGACAGGGGAGACGGGCCCAGCCTCAGGCTTTGAACTCAACTCGCCAGAAGTCACTGGTACAAAGAGGTTTCCAGACTCATTGGCTGTAGTTACCAAGATATGTGCTCAGAACTGAGGAGGTGATAGTCTGCCCGGGCCTGCTGAGACCCCATCTGGGTCCCAGGCTCAGCTCTGGCTCCTGCTCTGAGAGCGTGATGGGGACAGAGAGAGTGGGTAGGAGCAAAAGGGCTGAAGGCCTCACCAACAGGCAGCAGCAGCAAGCAGCCTCGGTGGGGGCCAGCTCCAGCCCCCAAGTCCCTATAGGGCTGTCCTGGGGCAGAAAAACTGGTTGTTGAACTCAGAGGCCAGAGACAGGACCCTCAGAGTGAGGGGGACGAGGACGAGCCCCAGCATTTATTGAGACCCCACTTTATACTTCATCTCCTCTGACACCCCCCCCACAAAGAACCAAATGAAGAAAACTGTCACTGACTCCATTTTACAGACAAGGAAACTGAGGTTCAGAGGGGCGAAGACACCTGCTCTGGGTCACTCAGGGGGCACACAGCCAAGCTGACCAGAGGCAGCAGGGTAGGAGTTAGGAGGACACTGACCTCAGCTCCATGTCAGGACAAGAGTTCTCCATTAGGGCTGCCAGGTGAGGGAGTGAGCACCCCGCCACTGGCAGTGTGCAAACAGAGAGGCCACTTGGAGGGAGAGGCTTTGTGGCAGGGAGGAACACAGCCATCTGAAGGGTCACCTGATACTCTGACGTAAGGACAGCGTGTTTAAGGACTCTGTGAAGGCAGCCCCACCTGCACAGTCTGCAGCAAGCAGCCTGGGCGTCCAGCTGCAGCCCAAGGGGTGCCTCACTGGAGTGAGTGCCCGAGGTTGACAACAGCCTCACCTTCACAGCCCTTTTTAAAGTTTTTAAAGTCTAGCCATCGTAATGTTGAGGCTGTTAGCAAGTGAATGCCCTTGAAGCTTCCGACCTACGTGTTATTGCCCCATTTCACAGAGGGACAGGAGACCCGGGCCAGTCTCAGACCTCCCTCTGAGGCTCATCACTGGCCTGAGGGCCATGTGGGTGTCCAGGCAGGTTTGATGCTGCCTGGGGCTCTGCTGGCCTCCAGAGGGTGCAGGTGGCTGCCCAGGCCCTTCCTGGGGGGCTTTGGAGCTGGAGGCGAGGACTGCAGGAGGGTCACAGTCAGGGCGGACCCTGGGGGTGCTTGGGGCCTGCATCTCCTCGCACCCCACCTCAGGTGACTGCCAGTCGCCTGCTCTTCTTACCCACGGAGGGGATTTGGGAGGTGGTTCCTCTACCGCCAGGCAGGGCTGGTCTGGCTGGGGAGTTGGGCAGTGGCAGGGCCTGCACTGGAGGGCTGAGGTCACTGGTGATGCAGCCCTGGCCAGTCTGATGGGAGCTGTTCCTGGGCAGACTGGGTGGGCAGGCTGGGGACACAGCAGGCGTGGACGCTGCCCTCAGACCTCAGCTCAGATCCTGACTCCATCACTCACATGCTGTGTGACCTTGGGCAAGGGACTACCCGTCTCTGAGCCTCAGTTCCTACAGTGGACAATGGGGAAAACCAGAGTCCTTATCCAGAATGGACGGATGTGAGGAGGGTTACAGGAGATGACTCGGGTATGTGCTTACTGCAGGGGGGCACAGGGAGGGGAGCTTGCCACCATCCTCACCAATGGTGCTGTTGGTCTTGAGACCAACCAATGGCTCTGTTGGTCTTAGTCTCCATGCTGGCCCACCCCTGTGGGAGGAGTCTGGAAAAGCTGGCTCACAGAGCCATCCCCGGGGCTGGGAACCAGAGGCAGTCTTTTTCCTGGGAGGGTCTTTCTCCACCCTGGCTGGGGCTACTGCCTATTCTCCACACTGTGGCACACTGTCTACTGCAGATGCAAATCAGACCCACCCCTCTCCACCTTCCCACAGCACTCAGAGTAGGACCACATACCTGGCTCGTACCTGGCTCAGCCCCACAGCTCTGCCACCCCCAACATCTTATTTCCTCCAGAGCATTTTAAGTCATCCTGTTTAATTGCTCTTTTTTCAAAATCTGTCTTTCCTCAACAGAATGTCTGGTCCACAAGGCAGGGTCACCACCTGTCTTGGTCATGGCAGCATTCCCCAGTGCACTGAACAGGGCCTGGCATGCAGTAGGTGCAAATAAATGTTCACCAACAAGATGAATGAATGACCTCAAGCCACACTCCCTCGTCCACCCCCAGCTGGTTCCATGGGAACGTGGGTCCCACCCTGTAGCTTCTCATTATTTTCACACGCCTCACCCTTCGCAGGTTTGGTGAAGATCCCACCCCAGACAAACATTCTTCCGATGGTCTAAATCTGCACTGGGTAATTACTTTCACATCCACACTAATAATAGGGCTTATGATTATGGTTTATTTGCTGTGATTTTAGTTAATGGGCCTGATGGAATATTTGCATCTGGAAAGTTCCCCAGATGTTTCAGGGAGCTCCCAAATTCACCTGCCAAGAGGAGGAGAAATAGCAAGAAGGCCTAACTTGGGGATCTGTATCGGTGCCTCTTGGGAGAAAAGGCTGTTGATGCAGAAAGAGCCCTGGGTTCTGGCAGGAGGCCTGGAGGCCAGCCTCTCAGCGCTCGCAGCCTCAGTCTCCTCTGCTGTAAAATGGGTCGGTAACCCCTGCCTCACAGGGAAGGAGACCACGCACCCGTGGCTGAGGCTGAAACCCAGCCGCAAGGGCCGTGCTGAGGACGGCACTGAGCCACCTGACCAGCCGGGCGGGGTAGTGACCTGACCTCCCCCTTCTCACTGTCCAATTCCTCTCTCCTGAGACTCATCCTGTGCCTCATTCCTACTGCCTCCCCCGACATGGTTTTTAAAGGCTTCTCCTTAACATTCAGGACTCAGAGGTGCCCTGCCCAGCCCTCACTCCGGCTTCTCCTGTCAGAGCTCTCGTCACTCCCTGGGAGTCTGTCTGTCGCTGGGTGGTCGTCTTCCTTCGACACTGGAACACAGACTCCAGGGGGCAGGGGAGTCTGGCTGGTTTAGTCACTGGTGTGGGCGCAAGGCTTAGACCGTGCCTGGTACACAGTAGGTACTCCAAAACTATCTGGTGAGTGAATGAGGGCGTCTGTTTCCATGACAGCTGCTGCAATGAGACCCAGGGTAAAGTGGCTGGGCCTTTTACTCCAGTGCTTGGTCCTACTCAAGCCCACCCACCTTTCCAACTCTCCCTCCCTGCAGACACCTTCCCTTGCGGCTACCAGAAGCAGGGGCAGGGCCCGTGGAAGGACCTGGAAGCCCAGGCTGGGACGGGCCCACAGTGCTCCACAGAAGCCCCTGCTTCTGGCTGTGCCACAGCCTTGCCCTGGCCAGCCTCTCTGTTCACCCGATAATTCCCAGGGCCCGGCCCTTGTCAACCCTCCCTTTCGGTTCTGGGAAACCGAGAGGTGCCCGCAGCTCTGACACAGAAACAAGTGTGGCACATTTGGGGAGTCTGCAGGGGGTTTCCTGAGGAAGCCCAGGCTGTGTGGCCCTCCCCTGGGCCTGCTCTTTGGTCCGGGGGCGGGGGAGCTGGAGTGGGCAGGGCCTGGAGGAACTGGAGCGGCAGCCCTGGGGGGAGTCCCTAGGCCCCACGGGCAGTGCTGAGGCACCGAGGGCGGGGCCGAGACCAGGAGGAAGCCAAGTGCAGCTCCCTTGGGCTCAGGCTGCTCTGCACCGTGCAGGGTCAGAACAGACGGCCTCAGAAAGGGGTGAATGAACCCTTGTCCCTAGGGCTAATTAAGCAAGCAGGGATCTGCAGGGGCAGGAGGAGAAACCCCTGCTAACTCTGAGGACCCGTATCCCGGGACGGTTCCGAAGTTCCCAGGGAGCTCCTGGGGTCGGCGCGGCGCAGGCGCTGGGTGCAATCTCAGATGTTCCAGCAGAGGGCAGCGCTCGGCCGCTACAAAGTCCCGCAACGAGTCGCCCGCAAACGCCGCCGGCGCCCACAGCCCTTCGCCAGGCCCCTGCTGCTCCCCCCGCCCCTGCCGGGAGCACCCTCCCCTCCCTTGCAGGCTCCTCCCATCGTTGAGTTCTTGGCTCCACTGTCGCCAGCTCAGAGAGGCCCCCTGACCACCCAGGCACAGGTCCACCCTAGTCCTCAGGGTCCTGGCCCTGCGTTGTGTCTTCTTGGCAGCATCTCAGTGCCTGGGATGATTTTACACTAACCCAGGACACCTAGGTGGCCCCACCCTCCTACTAAAGCATGCTTTCAGTGACCATACCCCCAGCCGGGAACTAAATCACACCTCAGTGGCCCCACCCAGGTCCTGCCCCTGCCCAGAGCACACCCTACAGTTTCATTAACTCTAGCTGGGGAGGTGAGGGGGACAGTCAGATGCACAGGAGCAAATAGCAAACTCACTAATAAAGGAGACACCATCCCATGGCTGGAGCCTCAGCCCCCACACCTCACAAGACTAGCCAGGCTCAGGGACAGAGGGGACCGGAGGCTTCCATTGCTGTCCTGCTGGCTGCAGGACATCTGTCCCTCTAGCATCCCAGGTGGCACTGTCCAGGCTCCAGCACCTCCATCGATGCAGAGTTCATGTCCTCACCAGGCACCAGGTGAGACCATTGGAAGCTTCCTCCACTGATGGGCTGGACTCCACCTCCTGCCGTGTGCAGATGAGGGGCTTCATCCAGGTAAGGGAACCATGCGGCTCAGGGCAGGGGCATAGCTGCCAGGAAGGCAGGGCTGCCTCTTCCCCAGGCTGAGAGGATGCCACCAAGAGATCGTTTACTGTGACTCTGCAACACTGGACTCCTTCATGCAGCACATGGAGCGTGTGGCAAGCCCTGGGCAAGGGGACACAGGGACAAACACAGCTACAGCCTAGTGGCAAGATCAGGCCCGAGCATTGATGACTACTGAGGCAGACGTGGCTGGATCTGCTGTCTGGCGTTCAGTTCCCTTTATGCTGGAATCCCCTTCCCCACTCTTGGTCCATGTAACTCTGCTGGGTCCCTCCCTCCATTCCCAGCACCCTCTAGGTCCATGTATGTGCCTGTGATCCAGCCCGGCCAGTCAGAGCATCAGATCCCTCTGTTCTCAGTGATTGGTTCAGAGATGGGCATGTGACCTGAGTCAGGCCAATGAGAGTCAGCCCTGGGACTTTTGCAGGATGTGCTGGAGAAGAGGAGACCTCTTCCCGTTGGGGCTGTTGAACTAATTGGATGTGAGCCTGGAGTTCCTGGTGGCCATCTTGTCACTATAAGAGCAAACCTGCCCGAGGATGAAGACACCGAGGGAAACAGAGCTGAGGCAGGAAGAGATAACTGTGACATCCTATTAGCCCTCCATCCAGCCATACCTGAAGATATACTTTACAGTTACTTGAATTCCCTTTCTGGTTTAAGCAATTTAAGGACTTTTATCACTATAACTAAGAGTCCTTACTGATACATGGATGGTATCAAGTGTCACCCAGTGCCACGAGAGAGGAGCCGGTCCTGTGGGAGCTCTGTGATGGAAAAGGCACTTTGGGCTGGGAGCTCAGAGAAGGCTTCATGGAGGAGGCAGGGACTGTAGCAGGCCTTGAAGGATGAGGAGGGGTTAACACAGGGAGATGTGTGATCGGGTGTTCCAGATGGAGGGCACAGTGAGAGCAAAGGCTTGCAGAGGGGGCCAACCTTGAAAAGCAGGATTTCATTTTCCTCCCCTCCCCCAGAGCCACTTCAAAGTCCCATCCCTGCTCCAGACTCCCCCCACCCCTCCCCACCTGCATATATAAAACAAGAAACAAAGAGTCATTCTAGATGCAGAGTGGTGGGAGCTGGTGGGGGGGGTGGGGGTCTGAGCCCCTTTAATTTTGTTCCCACCTGACTATGAGTTTCCTGACAGGAAAATCTGTCTGACTCAACTTCTCTCTTCTCCTGACACCCCACCCTGTGCCAGGTGCCGTGCTAAGCGCTGTCCATAGATTAACCTGTGGGGCAGCTTCCACAATTACCCCCATAGTACAGATGTGGAAACTGAAGACAGGGAAGTTAGGGGCCTGTCCGTGGCCTTACTGATGGACAGAGGGGTGCAGGGACCAAGCCCAGGCCCACTGGCTCCAGCAACTACAAGCTCTGGGGCCTTCTCCCATTGAGCCCTGCTGCCTGCTAAGCTGTGTGACCTGTGGAGAGCACCTGACCTCTCTGGGCCTCCACTGGGAATTCAGGGAGGATAGGAGAGTTGATTTCAATTGTTATCTACCCAGGTGGGGGATGCATTTAGATGGTCCATGAACACAGACTTAAACGACATCAAGTCACACGCTAAGAGAGGAGCATAGTAAGTGCTCCTGAGCATTGTGGCTGTGGCCGTGGTTTACATGGTGGTGAGCATGATCGTTAGTTTGAGCCACAGGCCCTTGGGACCTGGGACTAGCCTTCTCTCACTGAGAGCCCTCCCTTCCCTCCTGGCTTACTGTAGCTCAATAAAAATGTTCCACAAGTATTAATAAATAATCCTAAGAAGCTGCCTCCATCCCTGCCTCTGGGTGGGCCCTAGGCTGTGGTATGCAGTCCACCGGTCACTGCTTTTCCCAGAGGTGAGCCCCAGCAAGGTCCCTGTCCTTCCTGAAGCCCCCTGGATGGCTAGAAAGGTGTGGTCAGTCCCCCAACATGCTGCAGCATCTCTGGGCACATTCTCAGGTCTGCCCAGACTTCCTGAATCAGAAACCCTGGGGTGGGGCCCAGCCACCTGCACTTTAACCAGCCTCTCTGGTGATGCTGATGCTTACTTGTTTGGGGAAGTGCTGACTTAAGGTCAGCACCAGGGGACTGATGGACACAGCAAAGGATATCTCAGAAACGTGTTTCCTACTTAATGCACGCCCAGCCCAGCACCTTCTCAGAGGCCAGTGCTTCCTGCTCAGTGATAATCGTTGCCACTCCCCCCTCCTTCCCCAGCCATCTGGGGCTTTTTCTGCCACTCCCAGGCTCTGGGTAGGCTCAGTGAGAACGCTGAGGATGCAATCACAGCCTTTTAGGAACTGGCGCTTGTGAAAGGAGTGGGGACGTCCTCCCCGGGAGGATGCTGAGCAGGCCTGGGTACCGGCAATTTGCAGAGGGCTCCAGATGCTGCAGGACAATGGGGGTCTGATTGGCAGGGGAGCGGGAGGGGCCGCAGCTGCAGCTTCAGAGCAGGGAAAGGTAGGGGGGCAGGAGGGGCTGGGCGGCAGGAAACTCTATGGAGGGGGGTCCTGCAGGGGCATAGGGGGCGGGGCAGGTTTCATTCCACAGCCCCAGATGAAAGTGCTGAGCCACCTGTGAGAGAGGCCCGGCAGGAGTGAGTGAGCGAGGGGGCAGATTCACATGACATCGCACACATGCACCCATTCACTCGTTCATCCACACGTGCATGCATTAACTCACTGGGAAGGCATCAGGATGGGGTGCAATGAGCTCTCGTATTCCACAGTCTCAGTCCTGGCTCCTCCACATATTTGGGTCCCTCTGCCTCGGTATCCACGTCTGTGACCTGGGCTGGTGTGAGGCAAAGAAGGGACCCTGTGGGCGAAAGTGGCCAGCACTTAGTGGGTCCTCGCTAAGTGTGGGCTCAGCTTTCCTGTCCCCTCTTTGCCTTCTCATTCATTCCGACATTTACTGAGCACCTACTGTGTACCAAGAACTGACGTGGGCAGCGGGAGACACAGATAAGGCCCCCAGGCCAGGCCCCAGCTCGTGGGGAGCTCACAGTCTTGGGAGCAGGGGGTGTTGGGGGACAGGCCTCTGAGTGGTCTCAGGTGGGATAAGTGTGTGAGAGTCACCCAGTCATTTATCCACTCACTCCTTCACTTAGTCATTCAACAAAATTCAGGATGTCACCACATACTGGGCCACGTGGGGCACAGACCCATCCTGCAAGGGATTTGCAGTCTGGCGAGACTCAAGTTGGCAAGAAGCTGGCTTAGCAGTTGGAAGGCACCACAGAGGAGATGCCATGTAAGGTGGGTTTTGAAGGATGTACTGGAGTTTGCTGGGGGTGGGGGAAACGTGAAGCACACCCCAGAGAGGGAAGAACATGAGCAAAGGCACAGTGGCCTCCTGGTGCCCCCAAAGGCTGTCCTGGCAAAGGGCAGGATGGCCCAGTCACCTGGCTCCAGACCCAGAATACCATCTTCACGCCTGGAGGAGGAACGGAGGCAACCCCAGCCGCCCTCCTGGGCCATCTGGGGTGTCAGATCACCAGGCGGGTAGCTGTCCTTTACTGAGCACCTACTGTGTGCCTAAGTCTTCTCCCAGGCCTTTACATACACGGCCTCCCTTCACCCCTGCAAACCTGTGAGAGGGAGTGATCACTCCTGGTTCCCAGAGGAGGAAAGCAACGTGCCCCCACATGAGTAGCAGGAGAGCTGGGATTCAAATCCAGATCTGCCTGACTCCAAAACAGTACCTTTTCCCCTGCCCTGCATCCAGATGTCCCTCTAGTCAGTCACCAAGTCCAGGCTGCCCCCCATAAACCCCTAGGCCCTGCACCTAGGGCCCGCACCCTGGCCATGCTCCTGGGCTGGCATCGACGCTCTGGATTTCACACGGCTGCCCAGCTCTGGCCTCAGTCTTTCCCTCTGTGAAATGGGGCTCGGCCCTTCAGCTCTGCCGTTCCCAGTATCCGCCTCCCGACTCCCACACTCCCGCCATGAAACATTGATAAACCATCTCTGGGCCTTTAAGGGCCTTTTATTTCTCCAGCCACGCTTTTCTCTACATTTTAATAAGCTGCTTACAAAATTGGTGATTGATGAATAAGAATGAGGAGGAAGTGGAACTGAACATTTTTTTTCCTGGAATCGCTTCTGGCTGTGCATTCAACTTTAAATTGATTAATAACGTGCAGACCCAACATTAATTATCAGCCATTTGTCACTGGAGAAGGCTGCAGCCCGCATCTGTTTGCAGCCCCTTTCTTAATGACCAGCTCCACGGTGTAGGCGATATCCACCTGCCCTGCACGGGTATGGGAGGCCCTGGGCATTTACAGCCCTGGCTGGCCTCAGCCCACTGCACCCAAGCATGGTAGGGGCTTCTTGAGGCCACGACTGAGCACCCCAGAGCCGACTGCAGGTGTGTGGGGCCCCAGTGTCCACCCTGCCCTGTGGTGGCTCGTGGCCTCACTGACCCTAGGCAGAGCCTGAACAAGGTAAGGGGTCCCCAGAAGATGCCAACTTTTCCTCATTCATTCAGAAAACATTTATTGAACAACTACTATGTGCAGCCTTCTTTCTGGACGCTGAGGGCAGAGCAGAGAACAAGATAAGGTCCCTGACTTTTGGGGGAGGCTGACAATCAACAGAACCAACAAGGAAGTGCACAAGTTACAGTCTAGCAAGAATCAAGGATTTGGGGAGTATAGAAGGCAAGAAACTAACTTAGCATTGGGAAGGCACCATGGAGGAGGTGCCATGTGAAGTGGGCTTTGAAGAGTACATAGGAGTTCACTGGAGGTTAGGAGATAAGTGAATAAAGCGCACCCCAGAAAGGAATGGTCTATGAAGAAAAGAAAAGCCTAAGAATCAGGAGGGTCGGGAGAAGGGTGAAGGTTTCCACTTAAAATGGGTCGGGCAGGGCAGCAGGGCAGGGGTGGTGGGGGGCCTCACTGAGAAGGGAGTGAGGGAGGGAGCCATGGAGTTATCTGGGGAAGAGTGTTCGAGGCAGAGTAAACTGCAATGCAAAGGTTCTGAGCTAGGGGAAACAGGTGGTTGAAAATGACCTGGCAATGCGGGAGAAGCCAGTCACAAAAGGCAAGAGTACATAGTTCCACTTAAATGAAAGGTCCAGAACAGGCAATTCGATAGACTAGATTCGTGGTTATCAGGGGCTTCCGGAAGAGGGCGATGGGAGCGACTGCTAATGGTTTCTTTCTGGAATGATGAACATGTTCTAAAATTGTGAGATGTATTCACAATTATGTGAATATACTAAAATCCACTGAATTATACACTTTAAATGAGTGAACTTTACAGTATGTAAGTTACATATCAATAAAGCTGTTACAAAATAACTTTGTCATATATCAGGTAGTGATCAGTGTCAAGAAGGAAAAGAAATTGGGATAAAAGGACAGGGGTGGGGGGGGTCAGGCAGGGTGTCCCCAAGGTGACATTTGAGCAGAGGCCTGAGCTGAGCTATAGGTCCAGGAATGCAGGTGGTGGCTAGACTAGACTGTCCCATACCTGCCCTCTGGGGCACTGCTGAGTGCAGCCCTGGAGGCCATGGCCCTGTGGGGAGGGACAGGGGTGGGCAAGCGAGACCCCAGGGAAGTTGAGGCCAGAGTGAGCCACGTGGGCCACACCAGACTTCACTTGGGGCACAGGAAGTAGTTGGTGGGGCATGGGCAGATGAGGTTGCAGGTGTGTAGGATTACACTTTATGAGAATTTGACATTTAAAATCATAAAGAGTTGTACCATCTCAGAGCTGGGAGGACAAAAACAGTTTTAGGCTCAGGCTACTTTGGTGGTCACAGAGGTTACCGCCACCCTCTGCTTGGAAAGAGTGAAGGTGGCACCATTAAAGGCACACAGACAACGGTGGATCCCTCCCCAAATAGAGTGTCCCATGCAGACATCTCAGGAGTGCCCACTTCTGTCATGCTGGCAGAGCTGGATGGCCACGGGCACTCAAGCCAGCATTCATGGGCACTACCCAGGCTGCCCCGGGCTCCATCTCTGGGAGGGCTCCTTGGCTCTGAGTTTTAGGAAAACAGCCATCGGCATGTCCATAAAGGTCCCCCGGGCAACTTCAGATGTTGGGAAAGCCCCCTCTAGCTCAAAGCGTTCCCTGTTCAAGCCCCACTCCCATCTTCTCTCTGTAAAAGCAGAACTGTCAGTGAAGGAGGCAGTGTAGCCCGGCATTCCTGGCAGAAAGCACAGCATATGCGAAGCCCTGAGGTGGCAGTGTGCCTGGTATGTTCCAGGGACAGCGAGGAAGCCGGGGTGGCTGGAACAGAGGGAGTGATGTGGAGGGCTAGAGGAAAGGAGAGGAGGTTCGAGAGAACAGGGGAGCTGGGGGAGGCCCTGGAGGAACTTGGCCTTCACTCTAAGGCAGGGGCCTTGGGAGGGTTCCGAGTAGAGGAGGACAAGAGGGAGCCCTGTGGCTCTGTGCGGAGGACGGGCAGTGGGGTGGCAAGGGCAGGAGCAGGCAGCCTAGGGAGGAGGCTGGTGCAACAAGTGTGGGGAGATTCTCCACAGTCTTGGCCCCTCAGTTGCGCCTGTGTGTGTGCGGGGGCACAGGGATTAAATAAGGCGGATGAGGACCATGGTCCTCCCTCCAAAACAGGAAGCGTAGCTCCTCCTTCCCCTCCTTTCATTTTACATCCAGGCCTCTGCGCTCACTTTTCCCCGTGCCCAGGACACTCTGCCCTTTCTCCTTATCTGCCTGGTGAACGTTCATCCTCAAGTGCCCCTTGGATGGAGGAGTCATTCCCTCTGCTGGGGTCAGCACCCTGGGGTGGGGGTTTCTCTCCCACTTACCAGACCAGCTTCCAGAACATCTCTTTGAGCTGGGACAGAGCCGGGGGCTTAGGTGACTACAGGTCACTGATCCTCAGGTCAGTGGTTGGGGGGGACTTGGTAAAATGCCACCAAGTGCTGGTAATTCCAGCAAAGCCCAGAATTCCAGGCCAAGTTAGGTGGCATCTCCGGCTAAATTCTTGCACAGGCTCACACTTTGTTCATCAATTAATTCTACAAATGTTTATTGAACACTGGTCTAGGCTATGGGGATAGAGCAGTAAGTAGGAGAGACAGTTCCTACTGCCATGGGGGTGAGGGGACAGAGAGCAAATTTATGACCAAGTGCACACAAAAGGCACTCAGTCAGTGTCATGAAGACATAAGAGGGGTGGTCAGGGAGGGCCTCCCCGAGGAGACAGTCTTTGAATTAAGACCTGAACAAGGCCAGCCGTGGGAAGACTTGGGGTAAGAGTGGTCCAGACAAGGGGGAACAGTGAGTGCAAAGGCCCTGAGGCCACAGAATGCCCAATGTGCTCCAAGGGCTGCAAGGAGAGCAGAGGGGCTGGAAGGGACTGAACTGAGGAGGAGGAAGGTGATGAGGGAGGCAGGGAGGGCCACAGGGGCATGGGAGGCTGCCAGGGGGATTCTGGCTTTTATGCTACGTGCAGCAGGAGCCATGGGAGGGTCTCAAGCCTGATGGTGACACCACGTGACTTATGTTTTTAAAAATTCCCTCGACTGCCGAGGAAACAGGGAGGCCAGGAGGGCCCTGGGATAGTGGGCTACGGTGGTGCCTGGCTGGGCAGTGGCCGGGCAGGGGAAGTGCTCAGGTCTGGGTCTATCTGGAGGGAGCTGCAGGCCTCCATGAGGGGCTGAAGGTGGGTGACAGAGGAGGAGTCAGCCAGGCTGCAGGAGGAGGGGTGGGGAGGAGACCCAGAATTTTAGCTGCGTCCAGTCTGATGCCTGTCGGGCCCCAGGTGGACATGTGGAGAGGGCGGCTGATGGACTAGCTGGGAGCTCGAGGGGCAGCGGAGGGGGCAGTGGTACAGGCTGGAGATATAAATTTGGGGCCATATATTTTAATTTTATTGTTTCAGAGATAAACCCTTATAAAGTCCAGGATCAATAAACAGAGACTAACGCTGGCCTCCTTACCCATCCAGACCCTGGGAGAGGATTTCACGAGTAAGTGCTTTCAAAGGACTCCAGCCCTGGGAGCCAGAAGGGTGTGCGGCCAGCCAGGAGCCCAGTCTTAATAAGCTCTGCCTTCAGCCTGAGCAATCGCCCATCCTGCAAGGGTGTGCGAGAGGCTGGGAGAGGCTGGTGAGCAGGGCCTGGCCCAGCCCTGTTTGACCCTCAATGAGTGGGTGTGCAGGGCTGGACCTGAGGCCCAGGGCTGTCCCTCTCTGAGCTCCAGTTTACTTATCTGTGAAATGGGCATAAAAGCATGGGCTGCACGGGGGTTCAGAAGGGAGGCTGTGAGCTTGTCTGTGGCTCTCCATGGCGCTGCTGAAGTGCCCCGATGGGGAGGGGGGTGGAAATTTGGGAGGTTGTTGTTTGTCACAACAGGGCTCCACACACATCACAGGCTACCATTGTCAACTGCAAGCTACAATTTCCCACCTTTCCAGGCCTTTGCACACACAGTCCCCCCTGTTTGGATACCCTCCCTGATACTACACTGTGAACAGACTTATTTGTTTGTCCTTGTGTCTCACCCACTAAAACGTAAGCTCCAGGAGGGGAGAATGTATCCCCAGAGCTGAGGACTGTGCCTGCCACGACCCACCTGTTACCGCATTTAGTCCTTACAACAACCCCAGAGGTCAGGATTTTCCAGGTGAGGGAACTGAGGCATGAAGACACTCAGTGCCTTGCCCAGCTCGGTCAGCTAGGAGGTGGCAGAGAGGGGTTCAGATCAGGCGGTCTGGCTCCCCCATTCCCCATTCTAGGGACAGGACGTCAGAGGGGGCTCTGTCTTCCAGGCAGAAACACAGCTTGCTCCCTTGCTCCAAAGTAGATCCAGTACCCAGGGCCTGGCCCCAGCCCCTCCCTGGCCCATGTCCCCAGCTGGCCCTGGACAGGTTAGCTTGGGGTAGGGGCCTGCATCGATCTCCTGCTGCCTGCCTACGCCGGAGCTGTCTGCTCACTCAGATACCATTGGCTTCCCATTAAGCAGATCAATAGCTTCCACTGGTTTCCAATTTGTGTTTCCAGAAATTCATCTCCTAGCCATCTTTTTAATTAACCCCCCTCCAACACACCCGAGGCACCAATAGATCACCCTCCTCTCTCCGCCTCTGCAGACCATAGACTACTAGCTCCACAAGCCTCAGGGGAGTGGCAGGTGTGTTTAAAGCTGTACAATCACCATTCCCCTGTCACTGGAAGAGCTGGCCCTGCTGCCTGGATGCCACCCATGCCTGTCCCCCACTCCTCTCCACTGTCCCCGAGGGGGCTGGGTCGTTCATCACAGGTGAGGATCAGAGAGGGCGAGTAGTGCCCTAAGGCCCCCCAGCTGGCAAGAGCCAGGCCTATTGGGGTGGGCAATTTGCAAGAAGCCCTCCAGATGGGGCAGGACAACAGGGGTCTGGTTGGCAGGGAACGGGGAGGGGTGGGCAGCTATGGCTTCAGAGCAAGGAAAGGAGGGGGCCTGACCCCCAGAGTGTGTACCTCCCACACCTGGGGCCTCCTCATATTCCACACTGCCCACCACCCACCAGGGCAGGGGCTTATGTTTATTTTGATCACTGCTCTCTCCCTAGTGTGTGGCACAGAGCAGGTGTTCAGTAAGTCACTGCTAAATGAACTACTTGGTAATACTTCCCAATACTTAGGATACTTCCTTTGTGCTGGGCATTGTTCTAAGAACTTTACTACATTACTTTATTGAATCTTCACAACAATCCCTGAGGTGGGTGCTACTAACATCTTTATTTCATAGATGGGAAAACTGAGGCACAGAGAGGTTAAATGACTTGCCCAAGGACACACAGCTAGTAAGTCATGGAGCTGAGATCAGCACCCAGGCCATCTGGCTCTGGGGCTGTTGTTATTACTCACCCCTCTCATCCTCACCTGCTCCCCGCTGGCCTGTCAGCTGACATGTGAGCAGAGGCCTGGTCCTGTGCCCCATGTAACTTCCATCACACACACCATCACATACATGTGTTTGCTGAGTGAATAAATGAGTGAATTCTGCACTACTTATTCCCTAACACAACCTCGTTGACCAGTCTGTGGGGACAAATCTGGAGTGTTTCCGGCGGGAGATAACGGGAAGAGAAGAGGTGACAAGCCTCCCAGTGCGCACACTACTGGGGCCAACATCAGGCCTCTCATCCACTCCCTTCTCCCTGTTCACCCATACCCTGTATTTCTGGGCTCTCTGTAGTCTATAAAGGGTGTTCACAGCCATGATTTCATTTTTCTGTGGCGTCTTGCAACTTTCCAGTGAGGTAAACAGGTAACCACCGCTCACTCAGCCCCAGAACAGAGACCACCCAGGTGCCGCCCTCTTGCCCGTGCGCCCTGGGGCCAGATCCTAGCCTGCCATCTCCCAAGACTCTCCCCCTCCCTGGCCCCAGCTCCGGACTCGGTCATGGCTCTCACGGGACCACAGGCCCATCACAGCCCCTAACTCTCCAGCTCTGGCCACCACCAGACGCTAACCCAACAACCGACTGGGTCCTCCCTGGCTCACCCACCCACGGCAGGGTCTGCAGAGCTGGGCTTACAGGATGAAATGAGTGGGGGCAGGGCTCTTGTCTAACCGGGAGGGAACCAGCCCAGGGCTGCCAGATTTTCTGAGTGGTTGAGAGAAGACAAAAAACCAGCATTTCACCGGAAATCTTCTGATTTGCAAATGCTAATAGGTAGTTACATCATAAATTTTTAAAAATCATTTTAATTTTATAACACATTCTGCAGGCCAGAGGTAGTTTGTCCACTGCTAGTATGTGACCTCTGCCCTATTGAGTGTGAATGCTCTGGCTCGGCATTCAAGGCCTCTCATGGTCTGGCCTCTTTGAGTCCACAATGAGTCTCTACCCAGGATGATGCTGCTCTTCTAGGAAGTGGTCCCTGACCCCCTCCCACCCCAGGAGGAATCTACCACACCCAACGTGACAACTGACCCTCCTGCACATCATGTGTCCTGCCCAGGCCTCCCACCAGCCAGGGCCAGGGCCAGGTGTGGAGTCCAGGGTCCTGACCACACATCCCAGGGCCTTTCTGCTGCCCTGTAGGACGGTCAGCAGATAGAATGCTTCTCAGGGACAACCATCCCCATCGGCAGGGGCAGAACCTCTGGCTCTGAGAGAGTGAAGAGAAGAAATTCAGGGTCATTGTGAATCCTAAAACACACAGTCAAGCTGGCATTTGCCCTTTAAAATATTACCCAGTGACTAAAAACTACAGCCCCCGGGCACATAGGGCACTCTCTCCCCCGGGTCCCCTCTGCTCTGTGTCAGAGGCAGCTAGTGGTCCCCCAGTAGCAGTCTCCCCTCCCCTGGTTTTAGACTACGCTTCCCAGCCTCCCTCACAGTTAGCTATGGCCATGAGACCGAGTTCCGGGCAAGGGGATGTGAGCAGCTTCTGGGTCACATCCTCGCTCCCCTGCTCATGGAGGGAGGGGGCAAGTCAGCCCCAACCCCTAAGGGATGGCAGAGTCCCTGGATGGAGGGAGCCTGCATTCCCAGGTGACCCTGTGGAGCAGAGCCCCCGGCTCACCCACGCTGACTGCCATCCTCTGGACTGTTTTGTTTTGTTTGAGACAGAGTCTACAGTGTGGTGTTGTAATCATACTTCACAGCAACTTCAAGCTCCTGGGCTCAAAGTTTCCTCCTGCCTCAGCCTCCCAAGCGGTTGGGACTATAGGTGCGAACCACCACACCTGGCTAATTTTTCTATCGTTTATAGAGATGGGGTCTCAATATGTTGCTTGCGCTGGTCTCGAGCTCCTGACCTCAAGCAATCCTCCCGCCTTAGCCTCCCAAAGTGCTAGGATTACAGGCGTGAGCCACCACACCTGGCCTGGACTCTTAACAGAGACAGAAATCAACATCTATCCACTGCCTGGAACCCCTTCCCTGTTTCTGCCTGGGAATCCACACTCATTAAACCAGATTCCTCCTGGAAGCCTCCCTCGTTCCCTTCCAGCCCACACCTCCCTGGGGACCCACTGCCCACACTCCACTGTGACTCTCTACCTCTCCCCACCCACCCCCTTAGCAGCTCCTTGGGACACAGGATCCTGCCAGTCCCATTCCTATTCAGGAACCCAGCATCAGACCTGGGATAATCAGAGTCTCCATTTTTGAGCACTTAACTATATACTGGGTATGGTTCTAAGCTCTTTATCTCATTTGATCCTGAGACCAACCGCATGAAACTTTACAGATGAGGAAACTGAGGCCAAGTAACATGTCCCAAATCACACAGCAATAGGAGGCAGACAGGAGTCAAACTCAGGCTGTCTGATGTCAGGGCTTCATGCCCTTAACCACTAGGAAGCACAGCCCCTCAATGGAACAAGTGCTAATACCTGTGAAGTGGATGAATGGGAAATAGTGAATGAATAAATGAATGAGCACTGCCTGCTGTCTCCTGCAACTCCAGGGGTTGGCACAGGGCCAAACCCAGAGTCAAAAAATGTTTATAGTATATGTGAACAAACATCCTGGGTGGACAATCATTTTTGGAAGTTGGAATCTCTTTGGAGTTCATGGCCTTAAAATCCTAAATATACATTTTTCTCTCCAAAGTACAACATCTCAAGACTGAGAAGAAATGCCACATGCTAGCTCCATGGCCCATTAAAGTCAACAACCGTGCAGCTTTAGTGCCAGTGATGAAAATAGTGAAAGACTTGGTGGTTTCACGGAACGGCTTAAATCTTAATGAAATGCCAGCTGAAAGTAACAATGAATTTGTGAAACGCCACAAAGCTGGCAGACCCCCAGCCATTTCTCATTGTTTGTGCCCTTTTTGGTGTGGAGAAGGTGCACAACAGCTCAGGTGACCACCAGGGACAGTGACCTGGGGGGCTCCGTCCACTCCCAGCAGCTGTGTACAGACTGTAGGATCTGCCCGAGAGATTATCCAGAAACCAGAAGAAAGACCCGGCCATGGTAGGTCAGGGCAGTGGCTAGAGAAAAATACAGCCATCTCCTACTTATGACCTTGAGGTCCAGGCCCTCCATAAATCACTCAGACAAGAAAAGACAGTGGCCATCACCAGCATGACCACAATCCCTGGGGTC
Source organism: Daubentonia madagascariensis (assembly GCA_023783475.1). NCBI lineage: Eukaryota > Metazoa > Chordata > Mammalia > Primates > Daubentoniidae > Daubentonia > Daubentonia madagascariensis. Next base: position 304,456 of record JAKFHU010001783.1, read on the forward strand.
ATTACACTCAACTGAGTGCCTGCTATACAAGCACAGTTAGATGCTTCCTGGGCAGAGTATTGTTCAGGCAAGCATTGTCATCTCCATATTACACATGAAGAAACTGAGGCTCAGAGAGGTTAAGTCACTTGCTCAAGGCCACACAGCTGTTAAGTGGCAGATTTAGGATTTGGGCCTAGGCTGGTTTCGATACACACATCCTAAGAGGAGGCTTTGCCTGGCACTAAGTAGAAACCCAAAATATGACAACTGGTATAATTTCTATGGGCATCATGTTGGTCTGTAATCTCTCACCAGTGGGCACTATTTCCCTAGGTCTGTAACCCTGCTGGGGACCACCTGACCCCCAGAATCCTGGGTCTGATTCTCCAGTCAAGCCCAAGAGGCACAGACACGGTGATGGGGTCCTTGGGGTCCTTGCCTTGCTGCCAGTTGGCCTGAGAACCCGGCCAGCAAGACACGTCAGGGACACCTAGCAGCCTGCCCCCCTTGCAGGGCATGCACTGAGCTCCTGCCAGGCCACAGGCCACAGGCCAGCCGCGGCCCTGAGGCCAGCTCCCACTTCCCCGCCCGGTGGAATCATGCTGCCACTGATATCTTATGGCCTTTTAAGCCCAGCAAACAAAAAATTACAAAAAAGCACAAAGGAAACAAAAAATTGCTCCTAACCCCCCCCTGGAATCCACCATCTACCTTGTTGTGGATTTTCCCCGGTCTTTCCCCCCAGGTGACTGTTTTTATATAATTGACATCACAATAGAGTTTTTAGCTTTGCCTTGCATGTTTTTCACTGAACGTTATTTCATGAGCATTCTTCCACCTTATTTTTTAAAACCCTAATTTTTAACGACTCCCTTTATACTCATACACGTGACTGTAATGTAAATGATGAAACAAACCCCCTATTTTTGGATGTCAGTGTTACTGCTAACATTTTGCGATCACAAAGCAACATGGTGAGGCATTTCCTTGTTTTTAATTTGGGAGATTTCCTTCAGGAGCATTCTAAGAAACAGAATCATGGGAGGAAACGTATGGACATTTTTGGGGCTGTCGGTACAAATGCGCATGCTGCCCTCCAGACGGCTGGCCCAGTGTACATTTCCACAGGCTGCAATCAGGGTACACATTCTACTGTTTTTTCACCTACACAGCACCCATCTCCATCTTGCAAAAATTCCCCTTTTGAGGAAATTCCTCCCTATGGTTTAAGCCAGACGTAGTGGGCACGTCAGTCGAGGCCCTGGGCTCCTGGCCCCTTCCTCGCTGGCTTGGAGTGGACAAACTCATCCCTCTGAGCTTAGAATCCTAAGCTGAATGGTTCCAGGGTAGAAAACCCACAGGAGACATCTTTGCACGTGTTTGTTTGCCATTCGCATCTTCTTGGCATGGACAAAGCTTAAAAACACAACAGTGAGTCAAAAAGGGCAACTTGCAAGAAGATAAACACCATCAGAGAAAATCCGTGTAAATCTCACAAATAAAACAATAACCTATGGGCTGGGGAAGGGGTGAGAGGTCCTGCAGGTTACGGCCCTGAGTCGGGAAATGTGTTGAAGGCAAATGCGGTGGACAGTGGTCAGGATGTAGGGAGAGCGTGGCCTCCTCCAAGTTCAGGCATCATGTGGTCAACATGTCCTTCTGGAGCCTGGCCATGGATACAGATGTCTAAACTGCTCCCAGAGGCAGCTCTGGTGGCCTCCAACCACCAACATGGAACCACCAACGTGGAAGGGGCTGGCCAGAGCATGCGCACGAAGAACTTCACTGAGGAATACGGGGGTGTTCAGACATCTACCAAGGTGCTGGCATGCATGGGACTGCATGGAAAAGGCACACGTGTGATGTAAGGGGCTGTTCACCCTCCTTTTATTTGTCTCTCTCTTTCTTTCTTAAAGAAAAAGACGAAGAAAACAGGCAAAATACAAATACCAACTCATCTGGGTAGTGGGTTTACGGACAGATGGGACTCCCGATCTGGCTGCCTGAGTTCAGATCCCAACTCTGCCACTTCCCAGGCAGGGAACTGCTCTGGCCTCAGTTGCTTCACCTGAAAAAAACTGCACCCACTTCAAGGGCTTGTTAGGAGGATTACACACATTTCTGTTTACCAAGCACTTAGGATGGCTCTGGGCATATAGGAGGTGTTATAAGAAGCACAGGCTACTGTTTTTATTTTCCATAGGTTTGAAGTACTTTGCAATTTAAAAAGCCCTTACAACTGGAGCTGAGTTATTCCAACAGGGGTGTCCTGCCAAGACTGTTCCCCACTTCCTGCCCCTGAGCCCCCGTCCCCCCAGACTGCTCTGGCTCAGACTTCCATGGGCCTGGTTTTGCACCCACCGCACCCCTCAACCCCGTATCTAATTCTCTTTGGCTTGGTTTTAGCCAAAGTGGGTTTCTGTCTCTTGAACACAAAAACCCTGCTTGCTACTTCGGTCACAGGCACTTTCCAGGCTGCTGAGCGTCTGAGACAAATGCCGGGGGAGGGCCAGCTTCCCAGCCTCCACTGCCAGTGCAATATTATGCTCAGCACTTACTGTCATGGGTTTGGAGATTTACACTGGGTAGGTTGGGACACCAATTAAAGGGCCGATGTAAATGAACTCTGTCTTAAAGAGCTTACTCAGGGAACAGACGGGCTCAGCAGTAAACAATGACAATGCTTACGGGGAATTACTGCACCCAGCTGTCACCCCATAAGAGGAAAACAGGGGGGCGTTGGAGGGACATGGAACAAACAGGGAGCACCAGGGCCCCTGCCCCCCAAAGTGAGCCCCCACGCCAATTGCCCCCAGGTGCAGCTGTTGCCCTATAGCAGCTGGAGAGCTAAATGCTGCATTTTCCGGATTGCCTGCAGCTGGGTTGAGATGTGAGTTCTGCCCTGACTGGGTTCTCCAGCTTCTGGAGCCCACCTCCCCAGAGCACATGGGGTCCCCATGCCCACCTAGCCTGGCTCCTTCCTGCTTCTCATTAGACAGAGAGAGCTGTAAAGCCGGGAGTGAGGCAGGGCCACCGCTCTGCCACCTCAGTGGCCTCCTGGGTGGTGAGGGGCAGCTGGTGGCCACCTGATCCTTTGACTGGCAGCCTCCCGACCCCCACCTTCTTGATGTGGCCAAGGCTGCAGGTCTCCTGACAGGCCAGTTCTGCAGTACTGTTATGGGAGCATTCCTGGAGGCCCGCTGGGAATCTGTACTTGCAAACTTTCCAGTGGTGCAGGAAAGCATCTAACCCCCTGTATTAAAACTCTTTCTGATTAAGAAAGCTGAGCGTTATGGACTGAAAGTTTGTGTTCCTCCAAAATCCATATATTAAAGCCCTAACTCCCAATATGATGGTGTTTGGAGATGGAGCCTTTGGGAGATGATTAGGTTTAGATGGGGTCATGAGGGTGGGGTCCCTATGATGGGATTTGTGTCCTTATGAGAGGAGGAAGAGGCAACAAAGTCTCCTCTGTCTGCCATGTGGGGACACAGCAAGAAGGCAGCTGCCTGCAAGCCAGGAAGAAGGCTCTGGCCAGGAACCCAATCTGCTGGCACCTTGATCTTGGACTTCCAGCCTCCAGAACTAGAAGAAATAAATTCCTGTTTTTTAAACCCCCAGTCTACGGTATTTTGTTATGGCAGTTGAAGCAGACTAACACACTGAGTGCTTCTGGTTTTTGCAACATCCCCCACCATTACACCAGGCAGCCCTCCACCCTCGTTGCTGTTCCCTGCACTTGCCATGCCTTAGCACATGCTTTTCCCCCTGCTGGGCTGCCCTTCCATCCATCCATCTGCCAGCCCAACTCCTACTCCACATCCAAGGCAGAGCTGAACTGTCACCTCCCCTGGAGCCACTCCTGACATCATTCCAGATGCCCCTGATGCACAGATGGAGTTAGCAGCCTCCTCTTGGCCCTCCAGCAATGACTTCAACATTCACCACATATTGATGGAGCACCTGGTGGGTGCCTGGAAGTGCTCTTAACACCAGAAGTTTATGGTGGACAAGCACAGGCATTGCAGAAAGCACACAGGTCACCAGCTGGCCTGGCTCTGTAGCAGCTGGGGGACCTTGGGCAATTCCCCAACTTCTCTGTGCCCTGTCTAAAAAGTGAGGCTGTTGCAAGACTGTCCCTAGCACACATAGGTGTTGCACAGGTGCTTGCGCTCACTCTCAGTGGCTGGGACAGACAACCAACAAGTAAAGAGACATTTGGAAAGAGCTCTGCCCCATCCCTGAGAGCCATGAAGAGAACAGTCTGTCTAGGGTGGTCAGGGAGGACTTCCCTGAGGAGGTGGCACTTGTGCGGAGGTGCCCTGCACATCTCTGAGCACCTGCCAGAGGTGTCCACGAGCAGAGGGCCAGGCAGTCCTACAGAAGAGTGTGGGCTGGAGGGCCAGGGAGCTACCTGCTGGCCCAGAGCCTTGGGTGCCAGTTGTGTGCTGCACACAGGAGCAGGAGCAGGAGAGAGTGGGACACACTTGCCCGTACATCCCTCTCCCTGACCTGGCCACACAGGCCTGACCACAGGGCCCAGGCAGTGCACACAGAAGGAAGCCCGAAGGACTCTGAGAAGCTCCCATGAGCTGAAGCCTCCCACATCTCCACCGTGGCGAGGCTAGGGGAGAGCCCAGTGAGACAGGATACAATGTTGTCACATGAATCAGTGTGTGAATGTGCCAAATTTCATCTTGCTGTGACTAAAAGCAGCTAGAGCATCATAAACTCACTCTGAACATCAGTCACTGGGCTGCAGGCAGCTGCCGCTCACTTTCCAGCCTGACACTGGGGCTTGGGGGAGGGGACACTCCAACTTCATCCTCCACAAGGATGCTTCCTCCACTAGCCCCTCTTGCAGTGAGGAAACAGAGGCTCAGACAAGGTAAGTAATGGGGCCAGGGTCACACAGCTTAGAGGTAGTGGCAGAGACAGATGTGAACCTCGGTCTGCTGCCCCTTTGCCTTGGTCCTGGGGGAGGCAAGAAGGTGCTGGTCATGAACGGGCCACTGAAGTGAGTGGCTGGGGCAGTGGATTCCATCCATTTGGGTGGGTTCAGTACGGAAGAGACAGCAGTAAACAAACAGCCCCCGGAGCCAATCTGCTTGCCTCTTACTGCTGTGTGACCGTGACCAGCTCCATGACTTCTCTGGGCTCAGCATGTGCATCGGTAAAATAGCGCTTGCCCACCTCGGAGGGCTGTGGTGAGGATGAGTGAATCAGAGCAGGCACGGCACCTGGAGGAGGACTTGGCACATAACCAGGACCCTATAGGTCCCACCTCTCTGTGCTGTTTGCTGGGGTGGGCCCTGGCCTAGGCATTGGGAGGTGGGGCAGAAAGGAGAAGAGGCCTCAGCCCTCTGGGAGGGGAGGAGAAGTGGACACACTGAGGCCATGTGACATGGTGGGTGCTGAGTGTGAGGGGCCGCAGGCCTCCCACACCGTCAAGGGAGCGTCCACAGCAGGCAGTGTGGTCACATAACAGGAGTGTACACATGCTCTGGCCCAGCCATACTCTGCCTTGGTGGCCATAACATGGAAATGTTCACACATGTGCCAGTTTGTTGGTGAAAGCGAAACAGTAGAAGCAACCTAGATGTCCACCCATGGGAGACTGTCCAAAACATGCTGTGCTGCCTTCTAAGCTGGACCTCTACACTGTAGGCCATGGGATGACTCATGTCGAAAGTTCCAGGAGTACAAAGCCAACTGTAGAACTCTTTACATACAATGTGATTCTGTTCACGAGGAAAGAAAACTTACGCAGGATGCCGTAGGCTTAGCGTGTGTGCATACTGTACATGCAGATACGCAAGAGCTCTGGAAGGATCCGCTGCAGACATGGCAGCAGATACCTGTGCTGAGAGTCCAGTGGGAATGTCAGCCAGAAGGAACCTCAGCCTCATCCTGGCTTGGATTAGCCACAAGGAGAACATGCTGGTGTGTTGCTTATTAAACCTGAATGAGGTGGATGAAGTTATGGAATTAGTGTTGTTTTTCTTAGGTGTAGTTTTCTACACCTAAGACAGGGACAGCATCCCTGTTCTACAAGGATGAGGACCCAAGCGTTACGGGTGAGGTGTTGTGGCATCTGCAGCCTGCAGTTTGTGTTCCCAGAGAGAGAGAGAGATGGACTGGCCACAGGAGATGTTAACAGCTGGGCAACCCAGGTGAGATCTACATGGGTATTTATTGTATTATTTCGACTTTTCCCTGGGTTTGACATTTTTCAAAATAAAAAATTTTAAGAATGTGTGACCTTGTAGACATGGTGGGTGCTGAGTGCCAAAGAGAAGGGCCAAGACCCAGGAAGATTTGGAGAAAAGGTGGTGTTTCACCAGAGGCAGGGGGATGGGGTGGAGCCCCACACACAGCCCCAGCAGCAGGAGAGGCTGAGAGGCCTGCACGAGCGAGGTGAGGGAAGCAGGAAGGGCCCGGGTGGGCAGTGTGGTGAGCCCCTGGAGGTGCTGGGCAGGTGGGCTGCAGGGGGCTGGAATGCTCAGGTGAGGCCCTAAAGGTAGGGCCATGGGGTTTGGATTTCCTTCTGTCATCTATAGGGAGCCAGAGATGGTTTATGAGCTGGGGAGTGCCATGGCCGAGTGGGCAATGAAACACCCAGAGCATCTGGCTGTTCCCTACATGGTCCTGGCCTGACCTACCATGTTCCCCACACCCATCTAAGGCCAGTCTCTCCCCCACCCCCGACCCAGTCCTCTCCCTTCTCGCGCGGGGCATCCTGCCTGGCTAGGTGCTCTGCAGACCCCTTTGCCAGGATGAAGGTCTAGCCAGAAGAGGTGCTAAGCTGCTGTCCCTCAGAGATCTGCATCCCCATGGTGTCCCTGCGCAGGTGTCCCCATCCCCTCAGCCTGGCCCTTTCAACAACGCCCAGTCAGCATGACCCGTGCTCTGACTTAGCTTTGCCACTTTGCCTCAGCCGTGGACAAGTCTTCCCACCTCTCTTCATCTGTAGAGTAGAGGCAATAATAAGTTATCTCACTACAGAATCACCCAAGAGCAGTACACACTGGCAGCTGGGCCTGAGGCTGTCTGAACATTCTGGTCCCTGTCACTGCATCCCTGGCCTCAGTAAGGGCCCAGGGCCAGGCACATGAAGTGAGCACTTACCAGACCAGCTCTAGGCACTGTATCCCCCCAGCCCACTTCACCAGATGAGATTGGTGCTATCATTGAAGGCCGATGTCTACTCAGTAACCACCATGAAATAGTAAAACACTCTTGTCCTGTTGGAAAGCAGCCACTGCCCTGAGCTCCCAGGGGCCCCTCCGGTTGCCTGGCCACCTGCCTGGACCTGCTCCCCACCTTCTCACATTTCAGCAACTAAAGGGTTAACACCTGGAGCATCAGGGAGCCTCCAGAATTCGATGAAAGTTGAACTACTCCCCTGCAATTACATCCTGCCTCAGTTTTTCCTTCAGCCAAATCAGTAGAGTCCCTCAGGGAATGAAGGGGGGTCCTATCGTACTTTAGCCTCTTGGCCACTTTGTCCCTGGAGGCTGAACCAGGCCAGAGGTGGTGGAAGTCCTCCCTGCTCCCCTGAGGAAAGCAGGCTGGCCATGCTGACTGGGTGCCTATGTGCCACGCCATGGTCTGGCTGCCAGGGACACTCACGCCCAGGGAGGGCCGATGGGGCCGCACAGGCCAAGGAACGGCACTGGGTGCCAGGCAGTGTTTTTGGCTTTGTGAGCTGGATGTTCTCTCTGATCTGGCCAGTTTCCCCTAGAAAGCAGCGTGGATAACACACAAAAAAATGGGCATGGCCACATCCCAATAGAACTCTCCTTACAAAACCAGGACAGAACAGAGGGCCCAGAAATAAACCCTTGCATATATGCTCAAACGATTTTTGACAAGGGTGCCAAGACCATTCAATGGGGAAAGGACAGTCTCTTCACCAAATGGTTCTGGGACACATGGACATCCATGTGGAAAAGAATGAAGTTGGACCCCTACCTCACACCATGTACAAAAATTAACTCAAAATGGATCAAAGACCTAAATGTAAGAGCTAAGACAGTTAAACTCATAGAAGAAAACAGAGGGGGAACCATTCATGACATTGAATTTGGCAATGATTTCTTGGATATGATACCAAAGGCATAGGCAACAAAAGAAAAAATGGATAAATTGGATAAAAAAATTAAAAACTTTTGTGCTTTAAAGGACACCATCAAGAAAAGTGGAAAGTCAATCCATAGAACTGGAACAAATACCTGCAAATCACATATCTGACAAGGGGCTAGTGTTCAGACTACATAAAGAAATCTTACAACTTAACAACAAAAAGACACACAATTAAATAATGGGCAAAGGACTTGAATAGACATTTCTACAAAGAAGATACACAAGTGGCCAAAAAGCACATGAGTGCTCAACATCACTAATCATCAGAATGATGCAAATCATAACCACAATGAGATACCACCTAACAGACCATTATGAAAAAAACAGACGGCCAGGAATGGTGGCACACGTCTAGAGTCCCAACTACTTGGGAAGCTGAGGCGGGAGAATTGTTTGAGCCCAGGAGTTTGAGGTTGCAGTGAGCTATGATGATGCCACTGCACTCCACCCTGACATAGTAAGACCCTGTCCCTAAAAAAATAAATTAAAAAAAAAACAACAGATAACAAGTGTTCAGGCTGTGGAGAAATTGTAACTCTTATGCACTGTTGGTGGAAATGTAAAATGGTGCAGCTGTATATACACAAGGAATTGAAAGCAGGATCTCAAGCAGATATTTGCACACCCACGTTCATAACAGCCTTGTTCAAAATAGTCAAAAGGCAGAAACAACCCAAAGATCCAATGATGGACGAATGGATAAACAAATGTGGTCTATACATACAATGGAATGTTATTTTCAGTCTTAAAAGGGAAGCAGGCCAGGCTCTATGGCTCACACCTATAATCCCAGTGCTTTGGGAGGCTGAGGAGGGAGGATCACTTGAGGCCAGGAGTTCACAACCAGCTTGGGCAACATAGCGAGACCCTGTCTCTACAAAAATTAAAAAATAGCCAAGTGTGGTGATGTGTGCCTGTAGTCCTAGCTATTTGGGAGGCTGAGGCAGGCGGATCACTTGACCCCAGGAGTTCAAGGCTACAGTGAGCCATGATCACGCCCCAGCCTGGGTGACAGAGTGAAACCCTGTCTCATAAAAAAAAAACAAAACCAAGGCAGGGGAAGGAAATTCTGATGCTAAAACATGAATAACTCTTGAGGACACTATGCTGAGTGAAATAAGGCAGTCACAAAAGGACAGATACTGTAGGATCCCACTTGTACGAGTACCCAGAGGGGTTAGATTCATAGAGACAGAGAGTAGAATGGTGGGTGCCAGGGGCTGGGGGAGGGGAAATGGGAGTTAGTGTTTAACGGGGACGGAGTTTCAGGTGGAGAAAATGAAAAAGTTCTAAAGACAGATGGTGGTGATGGTTGTGTGACACTGCAAATGTACTCAATGCTACTGAACTTAAAAATGGTTAAAATGGTAAATTTTATGTTAGATATATTTTACTACAATTTTTAAAACAGGCAAAAAAAAAAAAAAGCAAGCATATGCCTGTATGGACAAGTTGTTAGGGAACCATCCCTCCAATTCCATTGTTAAAAGGGCCCCAAGGGAAATAAGGAGCCCAAACCGTAGCTTCCTTAGCTGCAAATCTGCTTCTGCTAACAATTTAAAAAGCAAAGTTTTTAAAAAAAACTTTGATGAAAGAATGAGCAAAGGGAGCTGGCAGAAGAATTTGAATGGTAATTGGTGTTGATCTAAGGTGACGTGACACTGTCTCTGTGTCCTACTCATGGTTTATAGTTTAACACAGAGATATTAATAAACTACAAAACAAGTTTAAGAAAGCCCCACAAAGTTCTGTTTTCTTCCCGAGATGACTGATGCTTTTTAGGAAATACGTGTCAAATCCTTTCGCGGGCACACAAAGACAGACAGTGGGCTGGATGTGGCCCAGGGGCTGGCTTTCTGCACCCTCATGTGGTCTAAGGCAGTCTGGCTCAGTGTGGGTACAGAAGGAGTGGCGGCTACAGATGTCATGATCGTGACCGCCGGTGACAACAGTGAGGGCAGGGCGGCAGGACAGTATGGATCCGGAAGCCCAGATTAGATGGGGCTTTTGTTATGTGGCCCTGGCTCTATTTCTTCTGGGACAGAAGGGCATTTCTGATCGCCTCTGTGAGGCCAGCCACACTCCACCTGGCTCAGCCAAGGACTCCTCAGTTCTCTGTGGCTCTGCCTGGGGGTTGCCAAGGCCGGGGGTGGGAGAGAGGGATGGACCCCTGACAGATCTCTGCTCTCCTGGGCAGGCTCCAAAAACTGTGTTTGGCCTCTGAGGTAGGCTCCTTAGAAGACATTCCCTTAGCACAGGGGCACGTGAGGAGCTAAATGCCCATGGGCCTGCCACCAACTGTTCCCTCTCAGGGACAAGGCTGTGCAGAGCCGGCCAGGCAGTCCCCAGCAGCAAGGACCTTCAGACCCCCCGGGGCAGGACAGGGACTCTCTATCCCTCTTCTCACCTCACCCTCTCAACCTCTCCGGATCCTCAGAGCCAGTCTGTAAGGTGGTGACTGTCACCATCCCCAATTTACAGATGAGGAAACTGAGGCTTGGTGGGGGAGGGGTACACTCAACCCATGTCTCACTGCCTCCAAGGCCTGAGCTCCTCATCCCCACTTTCTCCCACAGGGACACATGTGCAGGCGGGGCAAGGATGGAGGAAAGGTCCCATTCCTGCTCTTCCACTCCCAAGCTGTGCGCCCTCGGGCAGGCAAGCAACCTCTCTGGGCTCAGAGTATGCCTCCCCAAGACCGGCACGTGGTACACACTTGATTAATGTCAATTCTTCCTGTTCTCTCCCCCGAGGAGGAGCTGCTCACAGTCTAGAGGGAGGAAGCAAGCATTTAATTAAGAAAAACTTGTGATGCAATCTGAGATGGGACTGAATAGAGCAATGAGCAAAGTGATACCGTGCACCAAGCGCGGGAGGGAGGGTGCGGGCAAGGCTGGATGGCAGAGGGGTCTTGTAGGGAGTGAAGCAGGGTGCAAGACTTGCTTGGCTCCTACCTGCGCCCAGGCACCCCCAGAGGCACAGCCCAGGTGTCCCTCAAAATGATGGCAAGAGGCAGGGGACAGAGGGCCATTTGTTCACCTCTGCTAGGCTTCCTGGCAGAACGCAGTAGTGAGTTAAGTCCTAGCTCTCCTCTCTCAGAGAACTTAGCCCTCTGCGTTAGGGATTCAGTATGGACCCAGAGAACCCCAGATTAAATGGAGTTTAAACATATTTAAACAGAAGGCAGTTCTGTTTAAATCTCACCTCCTGCCTACTTACTCCCAGCACCCCTCGACCCCTAGAACACGATTTTCTTGCAGCTCTATATCCTGGAGGAGGATGGCAGCGGCATCATCACAGCAGCAGCTGCGCCTTATTCTGTACCTGTCCCAGATACTCGATGCAAACAGCGGTGCACCTGTTTTTGTAAGTAAAGTCATGTTGGAACACCGCCATGCCCATTTGTTTACATACTGCCTCATCTGAGCCACCGTCAGAGCTGAGTAGTTATGACAGAGACCGTGTGGCCCAGGAACCCTAACATACTGTCTGTTCCTTTACAAAAAAAGTTTGTTGACCCCTGTCTTATATCTGTCTCATTGACTCCTCACAGCTACCTAAAGAAGCCAATATTACTATTCTCATTCCACAGATGAGGAACCCAAGGCGACATACAGTGTGAATAGCAGTACTCTCCCAGGGAGGGGACCGATGCTGCCAGTGTAAGTAGGCTGGTCAGGGAGGGCTCCACGAGATGAAAACATTCACACAAAGACCTGCAGGAGGTAAGGGGGCCGCATGGAAGTCTAGGGGAAGAGTGTGCCAAGCAAGGACACAGCCAGCGCAAAGGCCCTGGGGCAGAAGCAGAAGCTCAGGAAAGCTGAGGCTAGATAGGTGGCAGGTGGATGACTGGGGCTGTGAAGGTCACTCTGAAGACGTTGTCTTTGAGTGAAGAGGGAGCCATGGTGGGATTCTGAGCAGAAGAGGGACATGGACTGACATGGCTTTTATCAGGCCCCTCTCGCTGTTCAGTGGAGGAGGACTGACTGTGGGAAGGACAGGAAGGAGGGAAGAGGGGGAGCCTGCAATGAGGCGCCTGCCTAGCTCCACACCCAGGAGACACACGGTGCAGGGGGCGGGGGGGGGGAGGGTGTGGCCCATGTGCCGCTGAGTCCTGCAGACACTTGCCTCATGCCCTCAAAGCTCAAAGCTGGAGCTGGGCACAGGCCCCCAAAGGTGCACATCCCACCAGCTCCCAGTTATTGGCTTCACTTTGCTGCCAAGGACCCTGAATCTCAGAGAGCAGTGGACCTTGCCATGGTCACACAGTGTCATTACTGGGTATGTCAGAATTCAAATCCACATCCCCCTGACGTAAGCCCAGGATTCTGGGCCCCCGAGGGGACAGCAGCACCCCCTGGCCTCTGACACAGCAGGAGCTACTTCTGAGTCACTCTAATGAAGAAGGGGCCTTGGACAAGCTCCTGAGACACAGGCTAATGACCCCACCGCACGCCCGGAGCCTCTTTATGCACACTCCCCACATGAGGTGTGCTGAGTCCCCACAGGCCCCAGGGGCAGGGCTGGAATTTACTTCTCTCTCCATTTTAATAAAGACTGTTCAAAGCCCTGAAAATTAATTTCCCCTAGGAAGACAATTACATGTCAAATAATACACCCACTGAGCAAATGATTAAGATAAAATTCAGCTAAGAAGGCTTCGTGCAGGTTGGTTTTGAGATACTCAGCTCAACACAGAAGGCCTTTGAAGGTTATTACCAGGCAGAAATGAACACAGGTGTCCAGCTGAAGGGAGGGAATTCATTTCTAATATTTGTGCCCCTCTGCAATTTATTTCAAACCTATAAATGGCCTGTCTCCTCTGTCTTCTATCAAAAGGACATTAACAGCACTATCGGAGGCCAGCGCTGGAGGAATCAGACAACCTCGGTTCCTGTGGAGATGGGGGCCTGTGGCCACAGCTGGCCCCACACAGGTAGGCTGGCCTGAGCCAGCAGTCAGCAGACAACTAGGAGGGCTTTATATGTGGAGGGCCTTGCTTGGGCTCCAAGTCCAAATGTGGCCTTGTGACTTCTGACGTTTTGGACAATCTGGCCAGCACTGCCACCAGAATGATTGGCTGAGCCTTTAGGTGTACCGAGTTCCCACCAGCCAGCCTTGCTCAGTTACAAGGCCAAGTGTCCTTGTAGACGCCCAAATCTGCACCCCTGATTGAGCCTTCTCTTGTGGAAAGTGAGACCCAGAGAGGTTCAGCAAGGTGCTCAGTGTCATGCTACAAGGTGGGAAAGCAAGACTGAACCCAGCTGTACTCCCTCCCAGCCCGGAGCCCTGCACTGACCTGCAGCTGGCAGTCCCTGCTCCAGTTTGGCCGAGGGTCAGACTGACCATGGACTCTGGGTTATCAGGGGATTTAGCACTTATAGATCAGGGGTCTGCAAACTATGGCCCTTGAACCGAATCCGGCCCACAGGCTGCCTTTGTAAATAAAGTTTTATTAGAACATGGGCTTGGCCATTCATTTCTGGATTAGCCCAAGGGATGCTGCCCACTCGACCTGACCCAGCACTGTCAGGACCTGCAGGTGCAGCGTGGGCTTGCACCTAGATCTAGCAACTGCTACGTTCCACAGAGAACCCCATCAGGGGGCATGGGCCTGTTGGAAAGGGGCTGTGAGGGCAGGCCGCCTCTGGGGGGCCAGGCGAGGCAGCGACTGCAGAGCCTCAGGGTCTAAGCCACAGACAGGCCACCCTGGCTGCTTCAGGAAGTGGTGGCTGCTGAGGGACGCAGCTTCCTGGGGCTCATGATGGTCCACATTGACCTCATCAACACCATTTGTGCCTCTAAAGCAGAGAATTGGAGGACTTGGGAATGTTAGTCACTGGAAGTCACACCCCACCCCTGAGCCTCAGTTTCTCTCTCTGTACGGGGGTCATAGCTGATGGTTTCTGAGGCTCTCCTCTGCAGGACGGTCTGTGGACCTCTGTAAGTGGCACAAGGCTCCAAGCCCTTCCTTTGATGACAGAACACTGAGGCGAGAGCAGCTACTCATCCATGAGGGGGGTGCTAATGGCACCGCCCCCCTCACGCACACACTGGATGGCAGCGTGCAAATTGAGACATCCAGGCTGTGGTGGGCTAGGCAGGGCTGGCAGATGTTACAAGCTCAAGAAAGGGCCCTGGTGGGACCGTCATCATGAGTGGCAGAGCTGGCCAAGTTCTCAGGAAATGACCGAGTGGGGGCTGGGACCTCACCTGTCAGACCCAAGACCAGAGAAGCTCTCGGGAACACCTCCCATGGGAGCTCCTAGCTCCCTGACTGTCCTGGCTCATGATGGGCCCCACACTCCTCCTGGTGGCTGCCTTCAGCCCCGTGCTGGATCTGCCAATGGTCCTCCAGCATCACTGTGAGGGCAGATCCCAAATCCAAACCCACCCACTTGACAACCTCCAAGCCAGCACCCAGGCCTGGCCACCATCATGCCTGGCCAGGGCTCCAGGAGGCCTCTGAAGAGGTCTCCTTGCTGCCTCTCCTGGTCCACACAGCAGCCAGAGGGACATTTTAACACAAAATTTGGATGCCGTCACCCCCCTGCCTCCAGCAGTCCGTGGCTCCCTACTGCCCTTGGAGTAACTCTCACAGCTTGGCCTCTGCATCCCCCTTCAGACTTGCTCTCTCACCCTTGCTCACCTGTCTTCCGCATCCTCACACATGTCAAGCACATTCCCACCCCAGGGCCTTTGTTCCTGCTTTTCCTTTTGTCTGGAATGTGCCTTCTCAGGTGCTTTTTGTGGCTGCCCACTGACCCTTAGGTGTCCTTTTAATCATCACCTTCTCAGAGAGACCTTCCCTGAGCCCACCCCCCCGCCAGGCAAGGCCCGTCCTCACTCCCTGTCACCACCCCCCATCCCTCGCTCCCTGTCACCACCCCCTGTTCACTTCCTCTGTGGTGCTACTTAGATTGCAGGCATCTAACTATGTGGTGTTCACTCATTAGCCATCTGTCCCAGAGCAGGTGTGGTGGTAGGGTGGGGCTTGGGCAGGTGCCGAAGGTATAGGAGCCAGCCAGGCAGAGGTGGCAGTGCAGTGTGGCACCCAAGAGTGAGGACTCTGGGGCTAGGTGGCCCAGGACAAATCCCACTCAAATCTCTTAAAAGCAGTGTCCTTGAATAGCCCTTCTGGGCCTCAGTTTCCAGTTTCCTTATCTGTAAAATGCAGATAACAGTGTCTTCCTTACAGGAATTAGGTTGGTGGGGGATAAAGGTTCTATTCGTGCTGGCACTTGTTGCTACAGAAGGAACCTAGACTCCAGACACTTCCTCCACCCTATTCCCTGGCCAAGAAAAACAATGGGACAGGAGGACCCAAAGCCAGCTAAGGGAGAGGTGCTGTCCTAATCTAGGCCTGATGTGCCCCTGTCAGTGTGGTCCTGCTAAAAGGGGCCCGGCCACCTGGAGAAGATGATGATTATTTTCTCATAATTTTCTCACTGGGACAGTCTGGTCTGGTCATTCTCAAACAAAATCACCAGAAAAAAAAGATGCCTTCCTCACAGTACAAGTTCTAAACATTTTTAAAAAATGAGATTTGGTGTTTTCAATATTAAAGGGAAAGTTCCATGTGAGTCCTGAAGCCTGTTTTGTTGTTGTTGCTTTTTAACAGCTTTATCAAGGTAAAATTGACACACAATAAACTGCACATATTTAAAGTGCACAATCTAATAAGTTTTAATATAGTTGCATCAGTGAAACTTACCCATGATCGAAACAATGAACATATCCATCAACCCCAAAGGTTTCCTTGTGCCTTGTTATAATCCCTCCCTCCCACCCTTCCCAGTCCCCAGGCAATTATTGATCTGTAAGGAGTAGTTTGCATTTTCTACAACTGTATATAAATGGAATCATACAGCATGAATTTTTAGTCTGGCTTCTTTCACTCAGTAGGATTATTTTAGATCCATCCAAGTTGTTGCAGGTATCAAAGTTCATTTCTTTTGTTGCCAAGTCATAGTCCATCGTATGGATATACTACCATTGGTTTATCCTTTCATCAGTTGATGGATATTTGATTATTTTCACTTTTTGGCTATTCTGAATTATGCTGCTAGGTACATTTATGTACAAGTTTTTGTGTGGACATGCTTTCATCTCTCTCAGGTAAAAACCTGGGAGTGGAATGGCTAGATCAAATGGCAGGTCTATGTTTAACCTTTTAATAAACTGCTGAACTGTTCTCTAATGTGGTTATACCACTTCATGTTCCCACCGGCAGATTATGAAAGTTTCTGTTTCTCCACATTCTTACCAGACCTTGGTATGCTCAGTCATTTCAATTGTAGCCATCTTAATAGATGTGTAGTTGTATGTTGTTTTGGTTTTAAACTGTATTTCTCTAATAAGCAATGATGTTGAGTATCATCCCCTAGTGGTATTTTGCAGAGCACAAGTTTTAAATTTTGATGAAATCCAATTTCTCCTTTTATAGATCATGCTCTTGGTGTTAAGTCTAAGACCTCTTGCTGAGTGCCAGGTCCTGAAGATTTTCTTCTGTTTTTTTTTTTCCTAAAAGTTTGTAGTTTTATATTTAAGTCCATGACCCATTTTGAGTTAAATTTTGTATAAGGTATGAGGTTTAGGTTGAGGTTTATTTTTTTTTGCCTATAGATACTACTTGCTTCAGTACCATTGTTCAAAGGGCCATTTTCCCTCCATTGAATTGCTTTTGCATCTTTGTTAAAAGTCAGTTGGGCATATCTGTGTGGGTCTATGTCTGGGTTCTCTATTCTGCTCCATTGATCCACGTGTCTGTCCCTCTGCAAACACCACACTGTCTTGATTACTCTAGCTACATAGTAAGTCTTAATGTCAAGTAGAGTGATTCCTCCTACTTTATTCCTCTTTTTCAAAATGGTTTTAAGCTGGTCTAGGTCTTTTGCCTCCCCATATAAATTTTAGAGTAAGCTTGTGTATATCTACAAATACAAAATCAAAGGCAAAAATCCTTGCTTGGATTTTGATAGGAATTGCATTAAGCCTATAGATCAATTTGTGGAGGACCAACATCTTCACCATATTGAGTTTTCCAATCCATTAACATGGTATGTCTCTCCATTTAGTTAGGTCTTTGTTTTCTTTCATCTACATTTTTATGTATACAAATCCTATACATGTTTTCAATATACAGATCCTGTACATGTTTTGTTAGACTTATGCAGAAGTGTCTAATTTTGTTTGGAGCAATTAAATATGTGTGTTTAATTTTGGTTTCAAAACGTTTTTTGTTGCTATATAGAAATGCAACTAATTTTTTGGTGTTGACCATGTATTCTGTTACTTTGCTGAACTCATTCATTTGTTCCAGGAGTTATTTTTGGTGGATTCCTTGGGATTTTCAATGTAGACAATCACGTTATCTGAAAAGAGGGACAGTTTTATTTCTTCCTTTCCAATATGTATGTCTTTTGTTGCCTTCTCTTGACTTATTGCTCTGGCCAGAAGTTTCAGTCGTATGTTGAATCATAGTGGAGAGAGACATCCTTGCTTTGTTCCCAATCTTCGGGAGAAAGTGTTCAGTCTGTCATCTTTAGGTTTGATGGTAGCTGTAGGTTTTTTGTAGATGTTCTTTATAAAGTTAAAGAAGTTCCCCTTTATTCCTATTTTTTCTGAGAGGTTTTTTTTTTAATCATGCATGGGCATTAAATTTTCCTGTGTCCTTGATGTGATCATATGGTGCCTCATTAAGCCTATTGAGATGGCAGGTTACATTGATTTTGAATATTGAACCAGCCTTGCATATCTGGAATAAATCCCACTTAGTTACAATGTAAATTTCTTTATACATTGCTGGATTGGGTTTCCTAATATTTTGTTCAGAAATTTTGCATCTGTGTTCATGAGGAATTAAAGTAGTTTTCTTTTCTTGTAATATCTTTGTCCAATTTTGGTATCAGGTTAAAGCAGATCTCATAGAATAAGTTGGGAAATATTTCTCCCTTTTCAGTTTTCTGGAAGAGTTTATGTAGAATTGGTATAATTTATTCCTTAAATGTTTGGTGGAGTTCACCTGTAAAACTATCTAGGGCTGGAGTTTTCTCTGAGAGAAGATTTTTAACTACAATTTCAATTTCTTTGATAGATACAAAGCTATTTAGGCTATCTATTTACTATTGGGTGAGCTTTGTTAACTTGTTTGTGTCTTTGAAAGAATTTGTACTTTCCCTCTAAGTTTTAAAAAAATATTTATTGGCATAAAGTTGTTCATAATACTCCTTTATTATACTTAAAATATCTGTAGAATCTGTAGTAATGTCACTGTTATTATTCCTGGTATTAGTAATTTGTGTCTTTTCTCATGTTTTCTGGATCAGTTTGACTAAAGGACTATTACTTTTATTGGTCATCTCAAAGAATGAGGTTTGTTTTCATTGCTCTTCTGTACTGCTTTTCTGTTTTCTGTTTCATTAATTTCCACTCTGATATTCATGTTTTCTTTCTTCTATGTGCTTTGGGTTTAATTTGTTTTGTTTTGTTTTTTAATTCTTAAGGTGAAAGCTAGGTTCACTGATTTGAGATCTTTTTTCTTTTTTAATATTAGCATTTAATGCTGTAGATTTTCCTCTATGTACTACTTTAGTAGCATCCTACGAGTTTTGATATGCTGTGTTTTTATTATCATTCAGTTCAAAGGCTTTCTTTGATGTCTTCTTTGACCTACAGGTTATTTAAAAATGTGTTGTTTATTTTCCAAATATTTGGGAATTTTTTCCAGAAATATTTGTTATTGATTTTTAATTTAATTCCATTCTGGTCAGCACACATACTTTGTATGACTTGAATCCTTTGAAACGTACTGAGATTTGTTTTATCACATAGAATTTGGTACATCTTGGTAAATGTTCCAGGTGCGCTTGGGAAGAATGTGTGTCTGGAGTTGCTGGGTGGAGTGCCGTCAGGCCGGGCTGGTTGGCAGTGTCGTGCAAGCCTTCTCGATCCTCACCGACTCCTGTCTACGTGTTCTACCAGGTACTGAAAGAGCAATATCGAAATCTCAAACCATAATTTTGGATTTGTCTACTTCTCTTCCTATCTTATCAATTTTTCCTTCATGTCTTTTGAACATGTTGTAACTACAGGGTTGTCATTTTTCTTTTTATGAATTGACACCTTAATGATCATGGAATGACCTTCTTTATCCCAGTAATGTTCTAAATATTCCAAATATCTCTGAAATCTACTTTGTCTGATATTAATACAGCCATTCCCATTGTCTTTTGATTAGCATTAGTATGACATATTTTTCCATTCTTTTACTTAACCTATTTGTATCTTTCTGTATAACAAGTGGTTCTTGTAGGCTATATATACACACTTCCTGCTTTTAAAAAAATCTAATCTAAAAATCACTGCCTTTTAATTGGGGTAGGTAATTTACATTTAATGTGGTTATTAAAATGGTTAGGTTTAAATCTATTTTCTTTCTGTCCTATTGGTTTTTTGTTTTGTTTTTCCTCTTTTTCTGCCTTCTTTTAGACTGTTCGAATGTTTTTTATGATCCCATTGTAGTTTTAATCTCTAGAAATTTGATTTGAGTATGGAATACAGTTATAATTCCTATTTTAATGGCCTTTTCTGCTAATTCTAGCATTAGTGTTTGTTTGGGTCAGTTTGGATTGATTAATTTTTCTTTTTATATGGGTCATATTTTCTTGCTTCTTTGCACACCTGAAAAATTTTCACTGGATGCCAGACACTGTGAATTTTACCTTGCTGGATATTTTTGTGTTCCTCTAAATGTTCTTGAGCTTTGTTTTGGGACACAGTTGAGTTACAAGGAAATAGTCTAATCCTGTAGAGTCTTGCTTTTAACATTGTCAGGTGGGACCCAAGCAGTGCTCAGTTAAGGCTACTCATTTCCCCTTCCTGGGGCAAAACTTGCAGAATGCTTTAGCCAATGTCCTATGCATGATGAGGTTTCCCAGTCTGGCTGGTAAGAATAGGCAATTTCCCTGTCTGTCTGTGAGTGCCAGGCACTGTTACTTCTGGTCACTTTGGGATGGTTGATCCACAAGATTCCCAGCCTCTGGTGGTTTTCTCACACTCATGAGCTGGTCATTACTCAGCTGAACACTTGAGGGGGACTCTGTGCAGATTCCCTGAGTTCTTTCTCTGTGCAGTGTGGTCCTCACCAGCATTTGTTTCAAGACAACTCTAGCTTCACTGGTCTTCCCAGACTCTGAGCTCCAGCTCCTTGACTCAGGGAGTTCTCTGGGCTCTGCCTGGCTTCCCCTCCCTGAGCTGTGGCCTGGATGCTCTCCCAAGGTAGATGTGGGGCGAATCCCAGTGATCACCTTGTTTGTTTCCCACCTCTCAGGGTTCACTGTCCTTCACAGCCTGATGTCCAGGGTCTTGAAAACTTGTTCCACGTATTTTGTTCTCTCTTTTTTTTTTTTTTTTTGCTGTTTCTGGTGTCCCATTTCATGTGAAGCCTGGTTTTGAATACCAAATGGTTTTTTCCCCCCTCCAGGAAATTTTAGGGAACCCCAAGGATCCTGAACTTGATTCAGTGTTACTAGCAGAGACTCCATTTGCATCTGTACCTCTGCCCCACCTCCACCCCAGAATGCACAAGTCACCTCTCTGCTTCTGAATACAGGAAGTAAGGAGGAGGTTGAAACTGTATAGAGATAAGAAAGTGAGACATGTTTCTCTTGCAATCATTCAATATTAAAATTTAACATTAGCATTGGCATGGCCCAGATGAACTTGATGTGCAGCGGTCAACATCCTGCATGTGAATACAGTTGGCCTCATTCACACCTGTTTTGACCAGAGGGGCAGTGGTGGCAGTGGAGAAAAGGCTAGAGGAACAAGACTGGCAGGTCAGGGGTCCTGTCACTGCCTCTGCATCTGCCCAGGCTGCCACAGGTGCCTGCATTCAGACCGTGTCCCCAGAAGAGAGGGGGACCAGCAGGAAGCTAACTTGCTCTCAGTGTGGAACACCACAGGTGGTGATGAGCTCCCCAGCCCTGGGAGAGTGCAAGCAGGTGCTGGATGATCCCTTGGCAGGGATAGCACAGTGGGGGCTGGACCACATCACACTCTCTGCCCCTCTGTGTAGCACAGATTCCATGACTACGCTCTGGCAATGAGAATGGGCCTGGTTAATTTCTAAACCCTTGCTCCTTACTGGGAGTGAGTTTCCATGGAAATGCCAGTGAGGCAGGCCAGGAACTAAACAAACCTGCAGTATCTCCCTGCACTGGCCCTGAGGTCCTAGGGTGGCCGGTGCCCTTGCCAGGCCCTCTCTGGCAGAAGGGGCTGGGCTGCACACAGCCGGTTATGTAACTGGCCGCCTTTGAGAGCTGCTGCACCGCATCACACGGGGGTTAGCAAACTAGTTCAAGGTAATTTATGACTCTGGGATGCTTGGGTTTCTAAATACAACAGACAACTACAAACTGCAAACGCTTTAAACTCCCTTCCCAAGGGGAGGCTGCCTGGCCCAGCCCCACAGGCAGCACCGACGGCCCAGCTGGCAGGGAGGATTTGTGCACAGAGTAGGCCTGGCTTAACCCCCCCTGGGCCCCAGCAGAGGCCCACCCTGGAGACTCAGGGAAAACCCCTCAATGTCCTCCCTCCTGCTATCTCTGGTGTGCACGAGAAGATGCAGGTTTTGCTCCTGCACTGTGGCTGCATAGAGACTGTTCCACATTGAGAGATCCCAGTTGGCTTGTTAAGTGCTAATAATATTTATTTTGGATAAGTCAGCACTCAGGCAGTAGAGACTCCAGCAATTGTAAACTACTGTTATCAAGGGTTGCAGACGTTTCTTTTCTCCTCGTGGGTGGCAGGCCCTGCCTGGCTCTCCAGACCCATCCGGCCCTTGAACCTGGAGGGGCGATGCGCTGCACTCCTGTACTGAGTGTGGTTGCCTTCCTGTGCCAGACCCTGCCCAGAGCAGCCAGCCCCACTTCCGGGTGTATGGAAGGCGACTGTGGCATCCACCCTGGGCTTTGCCATACTCTTGGTCCAGTGCCCCCTCCCAGCAACCCCCCTCCACCCCTGCAGATATCTGATGGGGAGAGCTCAGGGATCATGGCTCAGGGATACTGAGGCAAAGGCCAAAAGGAAACACCTGTCCCAGTTGCCTGAAGGAGGCCACCTAACCCCGACAGACGGGGGAGAAGAGACTGTGGATTGGGACCCAGAGGGTGGGGTCCTGAGGGCCTGGCTGGAGGGGAAGGGGCATGGAGGCCTCAGGCCCCACATTGGTCAGTGGGAAACCCCCCTCTGCAGGCAGCCTCCAGGGTGCTCTGCAGGATCCAGAGCACCAAAAACTTGGCCTGGGGAAGGTGGTGTGATGGCAGGGGACAGTGGGAAGGAAGGGTCGGTCTCTCCCTGCTTCCCAGGGTGGGTGAAGTCTGGAGGGGAGACTCCAGAGCTGCGTGTCAGCGAGTTCTGTCAGCACCAGAAGAGTCATGTGGACACTTGGTGAAAACTTGGACTGTCTGAAAGGAGGACGCCCAGCAAGCAGCCTCCCTGCCACCAGCCACCAGCAATTCTTACCAAGGACTGAGCTGACACATGAGCATAAAGAAGCCTCCACGTCCTGAAAGCACATCACTCCCAGGCAATGTCCAGGACGATCAGATGGTGGTCAGAGTCCTGCCATCAGTCTGGGAGAATTCCTTCTGGGGTTTTATCCAATGTTTCAGGCTACTACCCAAGGTCCAGGTAAACACTTCTAGGAACATGTCACTTTTGAGACTGGGTGGACAGACCTGGATCTTTATAAGATGCTGCCACTTCCTAGCTGCGTGTGAGGCCTCGCACCAGTCAGGGGAACTCTCGGAGCCATGGTGACCCCAGAAGAGCACGGGGTTAGCATGACCCGGCACTCGTAATGGAATCAGGGTGCAGCCTGGCACAAAGGCATTCCTCAATGTGCTGTGATCCTGTGATCATGATTATGTCCCAGTCATCATCAGTGTCACCGTGCCCCAGTGCCCACACCTCCCTGGTCTCCCCCTCAATGCCTTGCCCAACTATAGGGACACAGCCTCACCCTCAAGGCCCAGCTGTTCCAACTGAGGAGGCTGACACACAGGCACCTACGATACCCATGCAGCTGGAGGCTTCCTGGGGCAGGTGATGCCAGAAGGTGTTCTACATTGCACACGAGCTCTACAGTTCAGGGGGATGAGCACCCCAGAGAAAGATCCCTCAGTGGAGACTGACCTCTATCACCTGGGTGGTGAGATCACAGCATGGCATTAAGTGACAAAGGAAGGAATGGTCTGAGCACCTTCAGCCTGGTCCTGGAGTATCAGGGGACTGGTTTCCCCCAGGCAGCAGAGACACAGCCACAGCCAATGGTCCATGGGCCATGGGTCCTGACTTGGTCCTCCCTCTGCTTCCCAGATGTCCTACCACCTCCCTTAAGAACGAGGGACATAGTAGTTAATCCATGAACAGCCCTGTTTTTCCACACCCCTGTCCCCGCGCCCTCTGCACTGTGAGTTGGAAGCTCTTCCCATCAAAATGTGGAGTCTGGTTCCCACCCCTTGAATCTGTCCTGGTTCCATGACTTGCTCTGGTCAACAGAATGTGGAAGATATGACTCTGTGCCCCCTCTGGGCCTATGCCTCAAGGGGCCTTGTGGCTCTGCCCCCTCTCTGGACCCTGCCACTGCCATGTGCAGAAGCCCAGCCAGTGTCCTGGAGGAGTGGGAGACACGGAGCCTGATCAACACCACCCCAAGCCACCTCAGCCCACAGTCAGCTAGCAGCCAGTCAACCCTGAGAGGCACAGGCACCTGCCGCCCTCAGCTGACCACACAGGCACGAGGGAGCCCAGAAGACCTGCCCAGCTAACTACCCAGCCAAATAAATGGCGGCTGTTGAATGTAAGCCACATTTTGGAACGGTTGCTGTGCACCAGGAGCTAGCCATACAGGCACCCAGTGCTCTGAGCATGCACGACTCACGCCGCACAGGCTGCGGGACACATAGGCTGCGGGATGCATAGGCTGCAGTCTGGCCAGACTGCAGACAGAGGCATTCAGGGCTCTGGGCTCCCGGCCCTCACATTAGCCACCACCAGGGCTCTGCCCTACATGTTGGGCCCCAGGCCTCAGGCGATGCAGTTGCCACCCAGACATAGACCCCCTGGCAGTCCCCGTGCACAATCCCTCTGGCCTTGTCTTCTGCTCACAGGGCCAGACTCAAAGCCTTCCAGGGGCTTCCCATGACACTCAGGGTGAAACCCAAATTCACTCAACCCACACAAGTGTCACAGCTCCTGCTCCTCTCTCAGCATCGTCTGCCACTCTCTCTCCACTCCAGCCACACCAGCTTACACCCACAAACCCGACCCTGCCTCAGGGACTTTGCACATGCAGCCCCTGCCTAGAATGCTCTTCTGTCACTTCCCTCAGGCCTCTGCCCCACGTCGCCTTATCAAGGGGCCCGGGCAGATGGCCCCCTATCAAGAGGCCCTGCCATGCTCCACACCTTCTTGCTGCTTGCTTTCTTTTCAGAGCACTTGGCACAACCTGACGCGACACATCCACAGCGGGAGACCTCCGTGAGGACAGTGCCATCTCGCCTCACAGCTGGGCCTGTGCACGGTGGGAGTTGGCAGGTATTTTCTGAAGGGAGGCACCTGGCCCTGCCCACCTGGGGCCCTCTGCTATCAACCTGAGGCAGCCAGCCCTCCTTATAGCAACTCCAAACAGGTGTCCTGGGTGTGGAGGGACAGTTTCATTTTCATGTATGAAAATGTGACAGTGGAAAGAAGACAGGTGGGGAATTCGCCTTTCCAGGAGCCAGCCAGTGCTGGGTGGGCCAGGGATGGAGGGTGCTGATGGCACCACCTCCAGGGTCCTGCCCAGTGTCTTGCCTGGGCTGGAACTGAGGGCAGGTGCCTGGGGGCTGCAGGGCGAGGTTCCCCACAGGCCATGCTCTCAGCCACCTCTGAGCTCCAGGATAAGTTCACTACCTACCCTAAGAGTCTGCATTCACTGTTGGTCCCACACAGTGGGAGCCAGCAAGGATTATGAAGGGAGGGTGGGGTGATAAGGAAGAGAGTGAGCCTTGGGTCCTCTGTGGTGCAGAGACAGCTGACTGGGAGCCCAGGCATCCTGGAGCGGCCTGCCATCATCTCTACCCAACAACTGGCAGTGATGCTGCTGGCAAGGACGTACTTCAGCCACTTATAGACACTGGCGTCCTACTCAGCATCTGCAGCACAAGCCCGGATTCATGGCTGTGGCATAACCACTCACTAGCTTCGTGGGGTGAGGCACATTTTTCAACAGCACCTTGACTTGGGTGGCCCTAGAAATCTGTTCCATGGCAGGCAGGAGGTTTCAGGAAGCAGGTCTACCCAGGAGCACCCCCAGTCTGAAAACCTCTAGCTGAGGCCATGGCCCGGCATCCAGGGTGTTCTCAGAAACACCAGAGCTTATAAACAAGAGGGGCTGTTACTGGGAGCTGGGCCCCTGCAGCAGGCGGGAGTCCCCACCCCAGGCCTGGCCCAGCCTTGGAAGAAGGGAGGACATCCTCCAAGAGCAGGGCGGCTGAAGCAGGCCCAGGCCCACCACGAGTCCAGGGCTTGGGGACAAAGCTCGTCTACCCTCTGTGAAAGGGGTCTCAGCCCAGCTCCCAGGAGGCAGAGCCCGGGCCTGCTCAGGGTCTGAAGGGACCCTGTCGTGTCACAGTGAGGAGCGTGGAGTCTGCTGCCAGAGAGCTCAGGTTCCAACCCCAGCTCACTCACGGGTCTGAGAGATCTGGGAAAGTCACTAGCCATTCTGAGCCTCAGTTTTCTCCTCTGCAAGATGGGCCTATAAATAAGCCTGCCTTATAGGGCTGCGAGGACACCTTGAAGTGCTTAGACCAGTGCCTGGCACCTCACAAGTACAATGCAAGGACGTTGTCCTCACCATCCTCGTTTTGATCACAGAGCAGGGGTCTGGGCCACAGCAATGGTCTGAGGGGCCTGTTCTAGAACCTGAGGCCTCACTGACCCTGTGGGTGGGAGTCACGAGTGGGGCCTGAGAGCCAGACGGGGCTAGATGGGACCAGGCAGAGGTGTCAGAGGCTGGAGCAAGTGCTGGCTACTAGTGCAGGCCAGGGAGGGGCGGCCACCTCTCCTCCAGGCAGAGCCCTCAGGGTGGGGACCCAGGAGGGATGATGGGCCAGGGGAGCCCACGGTCAGAGGCCACAGCTCCAGACCCCACGGCAGTGACAGAACTTCCCTGGTCAGCACAGGGCTGTCTGCTCCAGGCTTGAGGGTGCTGGGGCTGCCCCAGGGTTCCCTAGTTCACGACCAGGCAGGAGCCTGAGGGCAGGGAGGGAAGGGGTCTATCCAACCCGGGTGCCTCACCCGGAACACGACATGGGAGGGCCGAGGCAGGGAAGGACAGGCACCTGCAGCAAGCGCAGTGGAGGAATGGGCCACAGCGGGACAGCCCAGCAGAGCCACAGCAGGCAGGTGGGAGGGTGGCTGTGGCCCCATCCCTCCACTGCCAGTCCCAGGGAGGCATGCCCAGTGCTGAGCGCCGTGGACGCCGGGAGGAGAGACCAGATCCTGCCCTCAGGAGCGCCCAGTCAGACTCCACGTGCGGGGCTTTGCTGGACAGTGACATCACCTGGCTGGTCAGTGCAGATGCAGCCCCTCCTCCCAGCCTGTCCTGCCTTCACCAAATACGCGTGATCACCACTCGGGCTGCTGGCGGAATTCACACACACCAGGAGGTGCGATGGAGGAGGCAGAAGAGAGACACAGATCAGAGGCCTGACCAGAGGGTGCTTCCAACCCTCGGCCACTGAGATCAGAATGCAGGGCTGTAAAGAGGCCCCTTGACACAAGACTGGAGAACGGAGGCCCCCGTACAAATCTAGAGGACCAGCATGAGTCCATGAGGGAAAGTGAAGGTGGACCCGGCCTCACACTACACCCCAACCAACCCCAGAAGCATCGAAGCCCCACATTTCACCAGGAAAACTTTAGAACATCCAGAAGAAAATACAGGGACATAGCCTGAAGGAGTTGGGGCTGGGAAGGATCTCTTAACAAGAAACAAAAAGCTCAAGCATAAAAAAGTTGATAGATTTGACTACGGTAAAACTAAGCATTTCTATTTACCAGACATCAGCAGGATGAGAAAAGACTAACCACAAACAGCAAGAAGGCATCTGGGATACGCACAACCAGCACTGGATGGGTGTCTAGGACGCAGACAGAGCTCCCACGCACCCGCAGGAGAGGGAGAAGCAGGGACAGAAAGGCTCAAGCAGGCGTTTCTTAGCAGAGGAAACAGGGACAGCCAATGACCCAGGAAAGGACGCTCAACCTCCCCAGTCTGCAGGGAGATGCACATCAAGACCCCAGATACGGTGGATCCCAGCAGCCCGATGGCAAGGGAGATGTCCGACAGGACCCAGGGCTGGACGGAGGACGAGTGGGATCCGGAAGGACTGCTGATGACAGCGTCCACGGGAGCCACCACTGGGGAGCCACGTCAACATTACCTTGTTAGGTTGACCATTCGCTCGCCTTACGGCCTGCAAGTCCACTCTTAGCCCATGCACAAGGCACGTCCAGGAAGATCTCAGAGCAGCATTGTTGGTAATAGAACAAAACAGAAATGGCTCAAACATCCATTGACAGGAGACCTCAAAAATGACCTTGAAATATTCAACACAATTCATTTCCACACCAGTGAAGACAAACTACAGCTACACACATCAGCATGGATAAAGCTCAGGAACAGTAAAGCGGAGTAAAAGCTGAAAATCTTAGAAGTTTACACATATTATGCCATTTTCTTAAAGCTGCACAAACACACACTACCCTGTGTGGACACATATAATAAACCTACGAGCAGGAGAACACCACAAAATCCAGAGAGCAGGGCCTCTGGGGTGGGACAAGGTGCAAACACACGGATGCAAATGATTGGGAATGTTCTAGTTCTGGAGCCTAGCCATAGGTTCACAGATGGTCATTACATCGTTCTTTAAAATGCACACACATAACGTACAGAGGACATTAAATATTTGAACGTACAGGCAAAGAAAAACAAAGCAGGAACACAGTGCGGGTCCAGACAGATGGAGCACGTGTGCATCCCTGTCGCATGCAGCACTGTTTTCATCACGGGTCACAGCAGGAACCCAGAGGGCTGTGGCAGGAGCAGGAGACAGAGACCTGACCTGGGGGGGCTTCCGTCCCCCGACCCTCGGCTCCTCCATGCACCAGATGAGGTGCTGGGGGTGACAAACGGCTGGCACTGACATCACAGGTCTCCCTGTCATCACCACTGCTGACCTGGCTGATGCCCACGTCACTCTCTCTCACCGAGCATGCAGATGGCTTTGGACTCCTGCTCAGCCTCCACTGCGGGCTGCCAGGGTTGGCAGATCAGACAGGGGACACTAAGTGACACCTACTTGCTGACCCGGAGAGGCCATCCAGTTCAGGCCTGGGAGTTTGGAGCCCGGTCAGCAGGCCCTGGACACCTAGGTGCCCCCAGGGAGGAGCCACTGGCTTTGTAGCCATCCTGGGCCAGAGACCCTGATGCCCGGCAGTGTGGGGCATCAGCTTCCCAGCACCCGCCCTGCAGTCTCCTGGGTGGGCAGGCTCCGGACAGCCCTGTGCTGCTGAGCTTCCTGCACCTGAACACAGCTCCACTGGCACAGGGCCAGGCAGGGGCCCTCATCCCGCTCTAGTCTGGGGCACCAGGGAACATGGCCCATTGTGCCGATGTGACCTTATGCAGACAGCTGCCCCCAGGAAGCCCCCTTGTGCTGGGCAGGCAGAATGGACTGTGTTCTGTCCACTCCCTTGGATGTCAGGCCTCCTGACTTTGCTGCTGTGCCCCTGCCTGGTGAGTCCGCCTTCCTTCCCCTTACGGCCCAGCTGAGCAGAATCCTCCTTGCACCTGCCCCAGGTGCCCTCCTCCCTGGTGGGAAGGAATGATCCCTCCTCTAGAGATGTCCACAGAGTGCTGGTTCTCACAGGGGTGCAAGCACCACCTGCTACTTTGCACTTGCAAAGTCACCAAAACAAGAACACTCGGATTCCCAGGAACAGAGATGCGAGAGGTGCATTCGGTCTGCTGCTCCCGGGCTCATCCTCTCTCAGGTCTGTCTCCTTGCTCTACAACCCCCCACCCCACCCCACCCAGCAAGCTCCCCACCTGCACGACTCCACCTCCTGTGTCAAAACCGCTCAGACACCCCCTCCTCCAGGCAGCCTCCCTTGCCTTCCCTCTGCCTGGCATTGCACATCCTCAGTACCTGCTAGAACACACGGTGGGGCCTGTCCTGCTGCTTGCATGTCTGTCTCCCATTCTATGGGGCAGCGACCCGGCATGTGGTGGGGATGGAGCAAGGCCTCAAAGTAGCCTGAGCTAAATCCCTGGTGTCGGTCTTCATGGAAATTACAGTTTAGTGAAAGACATATATAATGACAGAGAGTGAATTCCGGGGGTCCTGAGCACAGGCAGACAATCCTTCCTGAGAACTGCATGCTTAAGCTGAGATCTCACTGGTGAGGAAATGCGAACTGGGCAAAAAAGGGGGTGCAGAACTTTCCATAGGGAAATGTGGGAGGTGGGGGAGCATGTCGTGGAACTACTGGAAGGCCAGAGGGTCCCCAGCAGAGACGGGACAATCAGCAGGGACTGACGGACCCCGTGCATGGGTCAGGGCAGGCTGGGTGACGCTGAGTAACACACAACCCCACTTGGCAGGGGCACAGCCAGGGGTGCTCCTCTCCCATACCACGTGCCACGTGGCTCTGCTCCTGTCCTCTGTGCTCTGCACTCAGGCTGCCTGCGCCAGCTCCATCTGGCACGTCGCCTGTGTCATGGCGGCAGGAACAGAAAAGTGGTTCTTACAGCGCTGGTGCCCACAGCACCTGCCATGTTCCTCTCACTTGTCATCAGCCAACCCTTTCCCATGCCCAACAGTGACAAGGAGCAGAGTGGCAGGACACCCCGACACAGAGGGCGCCAAGGCCAAGGGCACTGAGGGGTCAACAATAATCCTGCTCCACACCATGGTCAAGGTTTGATGTCCATCTCCTAGGAGCACCAGAAAACTATTGACTGCATTTTCCATTGTTTACAATTCACTCTGGCCACAGTGAGGAGAACAATAGATTGCAAATGGATAGGAGTGAGCGGATTTGGGGAGAAAAATTAGGAGGCTCTTTCAGTTTTCCAGGCCAAAAAAGGACACTGCTTGAAACTAGGGCCAGAGCAGTGGAAATGGAGAAAAGCCAGTGGACTTTCCGAGAGGAGTTAGTGGTGTGCCAAGAGGATGTGGCCCGGGGTGGGGGAAGAAATGCAGCAGACTTGGTCCTGGTGGCTTCCCAGTGGCTGGGCCAGTCTTCTGGGATGTCCACCTACTCCATACTTGGGCTACTCCATTATATATTTTGGGGTTCCCTGGGTTCTCCTAATAAATTTCCCTTCTTGCTTAAAAAAAGCAAGAGAAAAAAGCATGAATTATGTACAGAAGGGAACAAATGGACAATGAGACAGAGGGCAGCTGAGTGGACTGACAAATGAGTGACAGAGCAACCAGGGGCATTAATTCCTGTCCCCAAATGCTCAGAGTGAAGAGAAACTGGACACTCCCAGAAGGAAAAGAAAGGCCTCCCACAGGGCATCCCTTACAGGGGTCCCTCCCTGCCCATCAGGGTCTCTGTTCTTCCCAGGAGCCACTGCCAATTTCAGCTGGGACAGAGAAAGAGGGTGCAGAGAGGGAGAGGAAGAGGGGAGAAGAGGGAGGCAGATGATGGGTGGGCTCCAGGGAACTGTCACTTCATCCTCTCCTCCCCTCCATGTGGCCTCCCAGTGCTTCCGTTTCAGAGGCCCAAACATGACTGTCAGTGCTGAGACCTGGGGATGCACAAACACCCCAAAGGAGAATTTCAGTGGGAGCAGCAGCATCCGGCCACCCCACAGGAACTTAGAACCTGGGACCTCACAAACATAGATGGCCCCAGATCCTCCTCTGCCCAAGGTGACCTCGGTAGCCATGAAGGGGGCAGGACTGAGATGCACAACTGTGTGATTGTGGACTCAGCTCAGGTCAGCCCCTATGTGGGAGCTTTGTGGTCACTGTCCATGGTGCTCAAGGGCAGACTCACAGCTGCAGAGATGTGTTCAAAGACCAAACCGTAGTGTGTCAGAGCTGAGTGGGATGTGGGAGCTCATTTACCCCAGTGCCTCCTTTTGCTGATGATCAAGCAGAAGCCCAGAGAGGAGAAGGGGTTCCCTGCAGGCTGCACAGCACAGGATGAGTAGTAGGGAGCAGCCTGTAGACGCTGCTCAGACACAGCTCATTTTCCATGGAAGGTTCCCTTGGTGACACCCACTACCCAGAGTAATAACTAGGTCTGACACTGCAGACAGGGATGTCCCTGAGGATGTGGGAGCCACATAACTACAGGGCAGCCTCCCAGGCCATGGTGGGCAGGCCCCATGGATCCCTCTGACCCTTCTCTGCCCCTGTCCTCCCCACTGTCCTGCTCCCTCACCAGCCTCCTTTCCAATCCTCTGAGCACGGGGGGCTGCAGACTACAGCCTGCAGCACAAGCTGGGCCTGTTGCCTGTATTTCAGGGCCCTTGAGCTAAGAAGGGTTTTTACACTTTTAAATGGCTGAAAAAAATCAACAATAGAACACTATGTCATGACAAGTGAAAGTTCCAGTGTCCATTAAGTGTCATTGTAGCACATCCAGGCCCATTCATTAATGTCCTGTCAATGGCTGTTTCTGAACAATGACACAGCTGAGTAGTTGTGACAAAGACCATATGGCCCATAAAGCCCAAAATATTTACTCCCTGACTATTTTGAATAAATAGTTTCCCACCCCCTTTCCTGGGAACCCGAAGCTGGCTCCTACCTCAGGTGCTTTGCAGGAGCTGCCCCTCCCTGGGACCCTGGTCTACATGGCCCTTTCCCTCATTTCCTCCTGGCCGCTGTGCAAATGTCACCTCCTCACAGGGCACTTCTCTGCCCACCTCCCACACACCTCAAAGGACACCCACAACCCATTTTACTTTCTTCATCTGGATTTTCCCAGTCTGAATTTGTCTTCCCGATTGGTGTGTCCACTCCTGCTATAGTGTTGGCTCCTGGAGGACAGGACATCGTCAGTCCTGCTGATCCCTGGACCAGCACCCAGCCAGGCCTGACACATGGAGGGTATGCAGTGAACGTCTGGTGACTGAGTAACTGAAGACAGCAGGGCCAGGAGCGGGCCTTGAAGCTGGGAGGGAATCCCACATGCTGCCTTCAGACAGGAAGTCCTGCTCCTTTTTGATATGGGTGAAACAGGGCCTGGGAAGGAGGCGGCGGGAGAGGGAAAATGCTGCTGTGGATTCTGTGACACAGAAGCCAGTGGGTGTGGAGGACATGAGCAGACCCATCAGGAAATGGCACACAGAGGACGCAGAGGCTCTGCCCTGACCCTGCTCTCTCAGGCATCACCCTGCCTTCCACCTGGGAACAGGGGAGCACCTGCCAAGTTTCCCTAGAGACGCTGGTCATGTGACCTCGACCTGGCCAATCAGCAGAGTCCCTCCTCCCTGGACACAGTGATTGGCTAAGGTCTGGGCATGTGACCAATCAGGTGCCTTAGGGTTGGAACCTTGGGGGAAGAGAGGGTCTGTTTTTGTTGGGTGCCTGGGGCTGTTGATGCCATCTTGCCACCCTGAAGGAAAGCCCACCTGACAATGTCTCCAACACAGAGGGAAGTAAGTACAGCCAGAGACCGGGAAAGGTGGCTCCCAGTGACATCATCCAGCACCAACAGGTGCAGCCTCTCCTGATGCCAACTGCCCTTAGATTTTCAGTTTCAGAAATCATCCTTCCTGCTTTGGTGGTTGCTTTGGTTGTCTGTGCCACTTTGAATTGGGTTTTGTGTCCCTGGCCCTACAAAGAGTTCTGACTGTTCTTACCAGCTGGCTAAATCGAGCACCCTGGAGCTGCAGTATGGATTTAGGAAAGCTTCCAAGAGGAACTTCAAGATATTACTGTGAGACTCCAAAACAGATGCCCACAAGCTCTAATCTGGGGAGTCAAGGCATTCAAGCATTCAGGGCCTGCTGCAGGCTAGGCTGCTCATGTAATCCAAGGGAATCCTCAGGAGGTTAACCCTTTAAAGTAGCAACCCGTGTCCCCCTTTAGCAGACAAAAACTGAGGTTCAGGGGAGGGAGGGAAGCAGACCACAGCTAGAAAGTGTGGAACTGGACTGCAACACAGGTCCTGGCTGCTTGCATTGTGGAAAGGCACACACTGTGGCTGTCTCTGTGACGGGGCCCATGTACCCTGCCCTGTGCCTGCCATACCATGGGTTCTTGAGACTTGGCAGCCCCCATGTGGCTGCAGTGAGACTCACAACAGCAATGCACACTGGAGGGAGGCAGGGAGAGAGTGGCCTGAGTCTTTTCCAGAACATTTCTTCTTGTCCTCCTTTCAGCAGCTCCCCATGCCCTGTGTGACTTTCTCTCCCTTTGCTTGGCAATAACAGAGTCATGCTCATGTGACCACACAGTCAAGGGGGAGGCCAAGAGCCTTCACACCCCACCATACCTGGGGACATCTCCTTCCTCTAGGCCCAGGATGCTTGCTAAAGAGCAGAGGTCTTTCCAGAATGTGCCGAGAACCCAGTGGGATGTGTCCATCACTGCCCTTCCATGTCACCCTTGGAACTCAGCTCATGTGCTCCCTTCTCCATGTTGTGGCTCGGCTGCCACAGCAGAGACTGAGCGGACAATAAATCAACAGCTCAGCACCTGACGGCACAAAGCAGGCGAGATCTGACAGCCTGGGAAGCTCTGTTGACAAACGACCGCAGGCTTTATACTGAAGAGGATGTAGAAGCCTCTGAGGTCTAGAAGCAGCACTTGGGCCACAGGGAATCCACAGGCTTTTGGTGGCTGGAGGGTTCTGGTCACAGCGGGGCATGGTGAGATCCCCAAGGTGTACTGAAGGCCCACTGTGGGCCGCCCACGGTGCACAGACAACAAGAGGCAGAGGCCTGTCCCGGGGTGTTCACAGACCAAATGCAGGCAGGCAAATAGCACCCACGAGCTGCTTCCCTGTGTAAAGGGTGGGGCACAGAGCCCCAAGTTGCTGGGGAGCTAGTTAAGGAGAGATTAGTAACTGTACCTTGAAAGCTGTGTTAGTTAGTAATGGGTTGTCCTGAAGTAACAGAAAACCCAACAAAGATTGTCTTAGCCTACAAAGACATCTAAAGTGCAGTGTTAATAATGCTGTAAGAGATGTGAGCAGCCCCGGGTCAGTCTGGTGGTCCAACACTGTCATCAGTGACCCAGATGCCACTTCTCTGCTACCCTGCTAAAAGAATGTTGGTGTTACTCCCTCATGGTTGCAGTGTGGCTGCCTCCACTCCAGCCATCACATCTACAGTCAGTGCTCTAGTCAGAAGCAAGGGAGGCATCTTATTTCCAGCCACTTCTTTCTTTTCAGGAAAGACAATCTCACAGAAGCCTCCATAGGCTCTCTCTAATGTCTCACTGGCCAAACAGGGTCACAAGCCCTTCACTAGCAGGCGGAAAGTGGTTGCCATGACCATCGTGGCCCAACCATGATTCCTGCAAATTGAGCTTCCACAGGAAGCAGGAAGGGTGGGGTGGGCACAGCCCACAGTGTGAGCACCCAACCACACCCTACCCCAAAGGAGACAGCCAAGGGAGTGGGGGGTCCAACATGCAGGGAAAAGAACAGCAGAGGGTGCAGCACTTGCAAGGGTGGACCTGGGGACCCAGGGGATTCCTGGTGGCTCAATACTGGGGACATAGCATGGGGGGAAGCTGGGCGGGACTGACATGACACTCTGTCCTGGAGCAGGGCAGGCAGCACTGGGCAGTTACTGAGGGAAGTGGTGCCACAGCATGAGTGCCCAAGGAATAGGAAATCCCAGGTGTGTGTAGGTCCTTGTACTTTAGAGACTGAGCAGAGCTGTTTGTGATGGGCAATAATGTCACCAATAAACTCCAGAGGCCTCTGTTCAAACAGATGATTATATTGACAAGAGAGAGTAAACATGACCTTAACCGATGGGTTTGCTAATGGCTGCTACCTGTCCCTGGACATTAGAACGCACACACTCAGCTGGTCCCCTAGACAGCTCCATTGTCAAACCTGTGATGCTGCCCCTCACCTGTGCCACCTGCCCTGGGCCCAGCCTTCAGGCCTTCACACCCCCAGGGCCCCCAAAACAGTTCATCGCTTTGTGCTGTACACTTTGTGCCGCCCCACCTCTGACATAGGAGGTCTGAGGGTGACTGTGCTCCAGTTTACAGAGGAGAAAACTCAGGCTGGAAGAGGGCAAGGGATGAGCAGGTGGGTAGGGGGGTAGGACTTGAACCCAGGGCCTCTGTCTTCGCAGCCCACCATGTCACTTGCCTGGGGAATAAGGAGAGAGCCTGCAGTGAGGACATCTGCAGCACAGGAGTTGCGCTCGGGGCGGGGGGACTTGCCTCGGGGAGGATCCATCTCACAGGACTCTGAAGTCCTTGCTCTCACTGTCCAGGGGTTTCAAGGAAGTGCAGCATCTCTGAGCCAATGCAAGGCATCGTGGAAACAACCTGGGCCCTTTACATCTTCAGACGAGGGACCCCGCACCCTAGCAGGATGCTTGCTAAAGCCAAGGGAGCTTATCTGCCCACCAGGAAAGGGAGAGAGGGGGCTCTCCTCAACTCCATGCCACCCATGCAGAGGGGCACACATATGACCCCACAGACATGTCACTCAACATGAGCCGGGGCCTCCTGGGCCCAGCAGAGGAGCACCCTGCCCCCATGGGGGCCTCAGTCCATGGGGTACACACTCAGGCAGGGGTGCCATGGGTGAGGCCCCACAGCCCATGGCTGGCTGATGGCTGGGAATACAGCAAATCTACTTGGGTTCATAGAGGGCTGACCCCACGCGGGTCTGTGTGGGCGTGGAGGGGGATGGGAAAGGGCAACCCCCCTGAGAGCCTTGTCCCCAGGAAGGCAGCAGCCCCAGCAGCCTGCGGGCTGCCATACCCTGCCCTGAAGGGCTGGTTCTGGGCGATAAATTGTCCCCTGAACTTCCACGAGGAAGCACCGGGCAGGGTCGGGGCCTGTGTGTGTCCAGGGGGCTGTAGAGGGACAACAGCATCCAGAGGCCAAGTGGGATTCACTGTGTGAATTCCTTCTAACCCCTAAGCAGTGGGAGACCTCAGACAAACATGCAGGTTCACGGGGGTTTGGTATAAAATGAGAAGATCTGGTTCTAGGGCGATATTCCCTCAGGCACCAGTCCCTGGAGCTGGGTCAGAGCCACCCTCTAGCTGGAGCTCCTGGTCCCAGGTCACCATAGTACCTGCCCCGCCTTGCCTGACCCTACAGGCTTCTGAGCTTGTCACCCTCACTTCAAGCCTATGGAGTGTCACTCCTGTCACCTGGGAAATGAGGACATGTCAGACCAGCCCAGTCTGGCTCCTGGGTGGGTTAGAGGGGCTGGGAGTGCACCCCTTGAGGTGGGGGCCGGCGAGACCCTCTGAAGGGCACTCTCCTCCCTCTTCTCCAGCGGACCCAAAGGCAGCAAAGAAGGGGCAGGGGACAGTCCACACCCTGCTGGGAGGTGGCTGCCCTCAGACCCATTTACAGTGAGAAACTGAGTCTTCAGAGGGACAGGGCCTGGTCCATGGTCACACAGAGGGTGGGGAACCAGGTCAGCCAGACTCTACAGCTGTCCCCACAGAGCAGACCCTCTCCCAAGGGGACAGGCTGATCCCCAGGTCATTCCAATCAGGTGAGGTCAGTACAGAGAGGGGTAAGTGTGTCACCGGGGGGCCAGGGCAGTGGCCAGGCAGGACAGGACCAAATTCCCCAGAAGAGCAGAGTCTTGAAGGGTGAGGGGTGTTGCCAACTGGGGAGGACAGGAGAGGGTGTCCCTGGGGGAGGACCCAGCCTGGGCAAAGACCTGGAGGGGGACGCAGCAGGGGAGATGCAGCTCCTGTGTGGAGGCAGCAGCACGACGTGACAGGAGGTGAGACTGGAAGCCCCGTCCCTGTGTGGATGCCCTGGGCGCCCCTCCTCCTGCCTGGCCCAGACCCCAGCAGCTCTGCCTCCACCTACCTCTCTGTCGCCCCCCCTTCCTGCTGCCCTGAGGCCCAGCCAGGGAGCCGTCTCATCCACATCCCAAGCTTCCCTGTGGTCTTGTCTTGGCTGAGACACCCCAGAGAGAGTCTTGCCCTTGACATGATGAAGGTTCTCATTACTTAGGGGCACACTTGTGACATGCCTTCAAAGTTTACGTGAAAATAAAAATTGAAAATAAAAGTCATCCAGATGATTACTGGCCTAAATGAGTGGGAGGGTGACAAGATTTCCCTCGGGTCCTGGGAATGGGGCCTTAGGGCCCCACTCGGGGAGTGAGGCAGGAGGAGGGAGAAGAATATGGACTTTGGTGCCTTTTTACACCTCAAGTTTTCTATTAATACACAATGTTTAGATCAGGCCTGAATGACAGGACGCTCTGGATACACCTAAGGGTAAACAAATGAAGAACATGTGAACTGTGCACCTTTTCCCAATACCCTGAAGAAGTTTAATATTTTATTCTGAGTTCCTTTTCACCAAAAGTGCAGGCTGCATAGGTGGAAAGCATAGGAGACATTACATGGACAAGACCAGTCACCTGGGAAGTCCTAAATACCTGATTCCTGGACCGAGAGCTCAGGCCATGGCCTGACCACATCCTCCTCTCTGCCTTTATCCTGCAAAGGGAATGTGGTTGCTTTTTCAAATTAAACTTTTAAACTTGTCAGCTTAGCAGGGAGCTTGTCAGTTGCAAACTCATCTTTCTAGCGATAATCAAGTTACACCACGCATGAGACGGCCTGTTCCCTGAGTTATTTATTAGAATCTGCAGACATTAGCAGGGAAAGAGTTAGCACAGCACATTTCCCAACAAGCCCTGTGGTTGGGGGACAGTCGGGAGTGTACAGTGTCAGGGGAGGAAGAAGAGGTGCCCAGAAGACATCAGCTCCTGATCTGTTTAGCTGGGGGCATCCACCGTCACAGGTAAATTTCCTGACAAGCAGTTGGAGCTGGGGGCTCAGCCATGGAGGGAGGGCTGAAAATCAAAGACAACTGTGGTCCCTGGAGCAGCCTGACCCAAGGGAAATACTTAGGAAAGTGCCCTCCAAGACTGCTCTACTGGTTAGGAAAAGGCTTAGCTGCTGAAACCAAGAGCCCCACGTGAGAGCCGCAGATATTAACAGAAATTTGCATCTGTCTGGAATTTCGGTCTAGAAGCAGATAGCCCAGGGCTGCTCTGGCAGGGCTGCACCAGGAAGCTCTTCTGCCTCAAGGCTCTGTCACCCCAGGGGAGCTGCCCCATCTACCGGGCCAGGATGGAGCTCCAGCCACAGAGCTGAAATCCCTGCAACAGGACATGGCAGCAGCAGAAAGAAGGGCCCCTGCCCCTCCCCCTCCCCAAGAGGAGACCTCCCAGAAGGCACACAAACTGCTTCCCTTCCCCCCCCCCACCCCCCAGGGAGACTACTAACAGCCTTATCTCAGAGGAGGCTGGGAGATCATGTGTCTTGGGTGGCCAAGTGCCCAGTTAAAAGTCAGTCACTGGGCTGCTCTAAGACAGAAGTGGATGATGCTATGGGGGGCCCCTGGACGTGCACCCCTTTTAATGTTCCCTACCACCCCAACCACTCCCAACCCTACTTCATGATGTAGGAGGGTTTGTCCAGCAGACACATTGCATTAAGGAATTCATCCCTCAGGGACCAGCTGAGAACCATGGGCCAGTGGGTGCTGTTTTTAACACTGCTGGGAAAGCCCTGGTGGAGTCCCATTCCTACCCTGGGGCTCTCTGGCAGGCAAAGGTGACAGGTGAGGGAAGTAGGGGAACAACACCAACGTTCAGAATGGGAGCAGGACAGGGTTGGGGCAGCTCCACCACAGGAGGGGAGTCAACTCAGGGCCAGCTCGGTGGCCTGCACACCTGCATTCTGTCCCCAAGGCAGTGTTGGAGGGATGCAGCACCCACGGTTCACTAAAATCCCATCCACACCTTTAGAGAGAACTCTCTGTGTTCCTTCCTCATTAGTCAGATCCCCCACGGACACTGTTGGATCTGAGATTAAATAATATTTCCTGCATATCTAATTGGCAAGAACTCAGAGCAGTTGCAGTAGCCAGGGTGGGAGGGTGCAGCACCACCAGCATCTCAGCTGGTTCCCTTGGGAAATACATGGCAATATCGAGTGAGAAACTGCAAAATGCTTTTAGCCTTTGACCTAGTAATTCTAATTCTGGGAATTTAATGAAGAAAATCAGAGAAGCTGACAAAGATTCATATACCAAACGTTCACTGCAGCATTATTTATGATGGCCAAAAATTGAAAGCAACTTTAATGCCCTATCAATAGGAAAGTAATAAAGAAAATGAGGTGTACTATACAATAAACATAATATCGCTTAAAAATATTATTTTTGAAGGAGTTTTGATGCCATGGAAAAGACATAACTTTCTAATGAGACATATCAGACTTCAGAGGTCCCAAAGGACCTCAGTTTGGCTCTCAAATCTCTCCTCCCATCTTCTCTGTCTCAGTACGGAGAACCTCTGTCCTCCCGGTTCTTCACATCAAAAATGTGGAATTACTTCTAGGTTCTTTCCTTTCCCTCAGGGAACAGCCACTCCATCAGCCAGTCCTGCAGGGGCTGCCTTCAAATGAAGGTCTCTGGGCTTCCCCTCCCCTCCAGCCCCCTTCGTCCCCCTCCCCCATCGACTCCCTCCTGTCCCGCCCCTCCTCCTCCTCCATGCAGTGTGCCATCTCGGTGAGGTCTCCACTCTCAAGGGCTCCCGGCTTCCTCTCTCCCACTCAGGGCCACTGTGCACCTGCAGCCAGAGGAGTCTTGTCACACGGAAGCTGATCTGGTTACTCCCTGCAGGACCTCTCCAGAGAATGCCCTGCTCTTTGTAACAAACACCAGCCCTTCCTGTAGAGCCAAGCTTGGACTGGAGAGGAGCATGGGAAGCGGCCCCTGGCCCAGCCCCCCAGGCCAGAAGTGCCCAGAAGAGAGGAGGTGTCCTCCTGGAGAGTGTCCAGTCATTGGAGCTGAGCTGGGGGATGGTTCAGTTTGCAGACCCAGAGCAAAATGCACCCATGGAAGGTTGTCCCGGCAACAAGGGGGCTGGTCCAACCCCCAGTCCCCAGCCTCGTTGCCACCTCTGCCCTGGGTGCCACTCCGGCTTCCTTCTGCCCGGAATGCCTCCTGGCCATTTCCTGTGGTCACACCCAAGCAGTGGAGCACCGCCAGACCCACCTCCTGCAGAAGCTGCCTGTGATCCCTCAGCAGCAGGTGGGTATGGGCGGCACTGCGAGTGTCCGTCCTTTGTACCCATGAGCAGGTGGCTGTACTGTAGCTAGTTAGGTCCCTGTCTCATCTCCCCAACTGGGCAGTGAGGTCTTCACAGTGTGGACATCTATGTATGATCCATATCTGGCAGCCCAGCGGAGCTTGGCCGGGTGGTTGGTATGTGGGCTTCCCAGATAGGAAACCGCACATGCAAAGCCACGGAGGTGTGATAGCATCTATGGCAAACTGGATGGTTCAGTGTGTAGTGGGAAGGGCAGGCTGGGGCAGGTGAAAAGTCAGCAGGGGAGAGGTCTCGGAGGGACCCAAAATCCGACTGAGGAACTGGGACTTGCCCTGAGGGGGTGAGAGCCAGGGATGGATTTTAAGGACAGCAGCACTGGGTGACCGCTCATTGGACTATTACACATAAAGAAAATCCACACTGGGGAACAAAGGGGACCCACAAGACTCCCACTCTGCCCTCAGCCCCTTCTTGCTTTCCCTGGTCCTGCTCTCTTGGGGTACAGGAGAGTCTCATCCGACTGGTCAGACTCCAGGACAATCCTGGCCACCATTACTAGTGGGCAGGGTCACTGCATGTTAAAGACAGTGCACACTGTGCAGCTGGGCCATGCACCAGGGCCAGGGCCTTCCTGGACATTCCTTAGATTCCTTAGGAACCCACGAGGAAGCTCCCTGATGGGTGTCTAAAACCACAGATCCAGGCCTACCATGGAAATACTTGGGTCCTGGGAAGCTGAAACTTACATACATAAAGCAAAAACCAACACAACTGAAGGGAGAAATGGAAGGTTTTTTGTTAACAGAAAATTCAATAACTCACTCTTCATAATGACAGAACAACATTACTTATTTTCTGTTAAGTAAGGATACAGAATAGAATACTTAAATAACACAAAAAACCAACTAGATCCAACAGACAGATACAGGACATTCTACCCCAAAACAACAGAATGCAGAGTCCTCAAGTGGATGTGGGACTTTCTTCAGGAGAGACCATAGGTTAGGCCACAATTTAAGTCTCAATAGATTTCAGAAGATAAATATTATACAAAGTATCTTTTCTGATCCCAATGGGATGAAGTGAAAAATCAACAACAGGAGGAAAACTGGAAAATTCACAAATTTGTGTCAATTAAACACCCTCTTAATGACCAATGGGTCAAAGAAGAAATCACAGGGACAATTAGAAAATGCTTAGAGGAGAAGGAAAAAGTAAATACAACATAGCAAAACTTACGGAAGACAGTAAAAGCAGTGCTAAGGAGAAAATTTATACTAGACACACTTACATTAAAGAAGATGAGGTGGGAGGATCTCTTGAGGCCAAGAGTTTGAGGCCAGCCTAGGCAATGCAGCCAGACCCTGTCTCTACAAAAAAATTTTTTTAAAACATTAGCTGGGCGTGGTGGCATGTGCCTATAGTCCCAGCTACTCAAGAGGCTGAGGTGGGAGAATCACTTGAGCCCATGAATTCGAGGCTGCAGTGAGCTATGATAGTGCCACTGCACTCCAGCCTGGGTGACAGAGCAAGATCCCATCTGTTAAAAATAATAATAATAATAAAAATTAAAAAAGAAGAAGAAGAAAGATCTCCAATCAACATCCTAACTTTACAACTTAAGGTACTAATAAAAAAAGAACAAAATAATCCCACAGCTAGCAGAAGGAAGGAAATAATAATGATTATAGCAGAGATAAATAAAATAGAGAAAATCAATAAATCCACAAGTTGGTTCTTCTAAAAGATTAACAAAATTGACAATCCATTACTTAGACTGACTTAGAAAAAAAAAGTGGACTCAACTAAAATCAGAAATGAAAGTGAAGATATTACTACTGCCTTTAGAGAAATAAAAAATATTATAAGGGCATCCTATGAACAATTATACACCAACAAATAGGATAACCTTCCTGACAAATTCCTAGAAACACCAAACCTGCTAAGAATGAATCACAAAGAAGTAGAAAATCCGAATAGACTTGTAACTGTTAAGGAAATTGAATCAGTAACCAATAACCTCCTGACAAAAGCCCTGGACCTATTGCCTCCACTGGTGAATTCTACCAAATATTTAAAGAAGAACTCACACTAGTCCTTCTCAAGCTCTTCCAAAAACTTCTAGAGGAGGGAGTGCTTCCTAACTCATTCTACGAGTCCAGCATTGCCTTAATGCCAAAGCTAGACAAAAATCACTACAAGAAAAGTACAGGATTATACAGGATGACCAGGTGGGATTTATTACTGGAATGCAAGGATGGCTCCACATTCAAAAATCATGCAGTGTAATGATTAACAGAATAGAAGTGGGGAAACCACACAATCATCTTAATGTAGAAAAAACATTTGACAAAATTCAATACCTTTTCATGACAATAAAAAGAAACACTCAAGAAACTAGGAATGGAAGGAAACTATCTCAACATATTAAAGTCCATATAAGAAAAATCCACACCTAAGATCACACTAAATGGTGAAAGACTGAAAGCTTTTTAACTAAGATGAGGAACAAGACAAGGATGCCTGATTTTGCCACTTGGATTCAACATAGTATTGGAAGTCCTAGGTGGGCATAGGCAAGACAAAAAAATAAAGGTGGTAGAGGGACAGGAGGGGGAGCATCCAGGCACGTGAACAGGGTGGCTCAGCACATCTAGTTCTGCCTCCTCCCAGGGGTGCTCCTGCTGGATGTGGGGAGTGGTGAGTAAGGAGGTTGAAACTGCACACGGTGCCAGGGCATGTGGCTGGGCACTGAGATGCAGGGACAGATAAGACAGAGTTCTTGCAGACATTCCAGCAAGGAGACAATTGAGGGACAGATAATGTGCAGAGAATGACCAGGCTGCTTTAGCTGGGATGATCAGGGAAGGTGTCTTGAGGAGGTGACATTAGAAAGGGGACCCAACTGAGGAGTATCACCTACCCCAGCTAGCATCTGGAGAGCATATTCTAGGCCAAGGGGCCAGCAAGGGTACAAATGAGCTTGGAGGGGTGGAGGAACAAGAAGGCCAGAGTGTGATGGCCACAGTGATGGAGCAGGAGGGAATGGACAGCCAGATGTGGATAAGACCAAGAAAACTCTGGTAGATAGTTGTTTTCATTTCTTTTTTAAAGAAATTAGTATGGGTATATAATAGCTGTATATCTTTACAGGATACATGTGATGTTTTACACAGGCATTCAATGTGAATTAATTAAATTAATTGGGGTATCTACCACCTCAGGCATCTAACATTTAGGAACATTCCAATTCCACTCTTTTAGTTATTTTAAAGTATACCCTAACTTATTGTTGATTATAGTCACTTTGTCGTGCTATCAAATATTATTCATTCTAACTAACTGTATTTTTGCACCCATTAACCATCCCTACCTTGTCCCCCTCTCCCCTCTGTCCTTCTCATTCTCTGGTAACCATCATTCTACTCTCTGTCTCCATGAGATCAACTGTTTATTTAGCTCCCATATATGAGTGAGAATATGCATGCATTTCTATTTTGAGATGAGGAAACTTAGGCTCAGGGAATTTGAGTCAATTGACTGAGGTCATTCAGCTCTGACCCTGGTTCCAAAGCCCTCACTCCCCCAAACCCTGGACCTGGGTCAGACTAGGTCAGACTCACACATACATTGTGTTACCACCTTCTAAGTAAATAAGGTTTGGCTGCATCAGAAGCAGATGTTTAGACAAGGCTTATTAA
Source organism: Daubentonia madagascariensis (assembly GCA_023783475.1). Classification (NCBI taxonomy): domain Eukaryota; kingdom Metazoa; phylum Chordata; class Mammalia; order Primates; family Daubentoniidae; genus Daubentonia; species Daubentonia madagascariensis. Next base: position 348,666 of record JAKFHU010001783.1, read on the forward strand.
ACATTTTTCAGAATTTAGTCCAATCCCCAATGAGTACATGAGTAGCCTCCTCTGCCCCCAATATCTTTGGCCCATCTTCTAAACAGTCACCAGAGGGTTTTTCTAAAACACCTAGTCATTACTTCTCCATACAAGTTCACAGGAAAAAAAAACAAAACACCCAGTCAGATGGGTTTTTGCCCAGTCACTTGAATCTGGCTCCCATAAGATCTACAAATACTTCCTGGGTAAAGAAAGGACCAGTGGTGCCTCTGGAATCAGGCTGAGCACATACAGAGTCCATTCAAGGACCTCAGGTACCCATAATTCATAGTCCACACAGCAGACTGGACACAGCTAATGAGAGCATTAGAGAACTGGAAGACCATCCTGAGGAAATTGTTCAGGATACAGGACAGAGAGTCAAGGAGATGGAAAGGTAAAAGATAGGCTATGAAAGTCAAGAATGCCTAAGAAATTTCAATCATAAATCCAGGGGGAGGGAAGGAAGGATGAATGACAGCCAAAATAAGATACTCTCCTAGCTGGGGCTAGCACACAAACAGGCTTGCCTCAGGCTCTCTCTCAGGATTCCGAGGAGCTGGGTCTCCAGCCTGAGAAGAAAGGAAATGGAGGCTAATTGAATGCTACTACATGCCACGTGCCGTCCCATCTCCGGCCTCATTTAATTGTTCTGCTGACCATGAAACTGAGGTCTTTGCTCCCATTTTGTCATGGGGCAGAGGTTCACTGTGCTTCATTGGTCTTCACACCCTTAGTGCTTTATACAAAGACATACACACAGTGGGTGCTCAATAAAGACTGCTGAATGAGTGTGAAATCTGGGGCTGGGATAGTTCAGCGTCTGGTCCATGGTGCCACAGAGGGTAAGATGAAGAGGAAGGATTTGAATTCAGAAATGTCTGACCCCAGTGCCTGGACTCCTTTGATTCCACAGTGCTAAGAAACATCTGCTCTCCTCTGGAGGCCACTGGCTCAGCCCTCAGTGTGGCCCCTCCTGACCTGCCTGCAGGAGAAGGCCCCCGCCTGTCTCTCACATCTGGGGCCTGCTCCCATCCCGTCCTGGAGGGGGAGAGTTCAGCTCTGTTCACACGACACAGCAAACACTCCCAGGCTTTGTCTGCCACGTTCAGCAGTTTTAGTTCAGCAGTTTTCATACCTCCTCATGTACAAAACAAATTGCATGTTCTCATTTTGGGTTTGGGGGAAAAAAGGCCCAGTTAATTACAAAGGCTGTCTTGCCTTGGTGTGGAGTGAGGGGAGATGTTCACGGACAACTGGATTCGTTTTGACTAATTGCTTTCGCTTACATGTCTTGGTTCCAGCTGAGAACACTGGTGATTGAGCCCACCTTCTCCAGAAGCCACTCCCACATGCCCCAAACAAGCAGTCCTTGGCTTTCCTCGCTGCTCCCAGCCCTGAGCCTTGCTGGCGACTTTGGAAAATGCCAGTCGACATTCAGAGTCCGGACAGGGGAGGCGACCTACACAGAACCACCTTGTTTTTCTAAGGGTTAGAAGAAAAATTCTTGCACGTCAGTCAGCTCATGCTTATGAAGGGGCATGTCTGACACAGACAGTGGTCTGCCTGGAGAAATTGTTTCCTTGGGGAGACCGTATGTTAGGATCATGCAGGAACTTGTTAAGATACAGATTCTCAGGCCCCACCCCAGACCTTCTGAGTCGAGCACAATAAAGACAGGGCCTGGGAATCTGTATTTTCAACAAACACCACAGGAAATACTGACTTGCAAAGGCTTTGGTGGGCAAAATCCCAGCTCTGCACTTGAAAGCCATGTCATCCTAGGCAAGCTGTTCAGTATTTCCCAACCTCGATTTACCAGAGCTGAAAAAATAACAGCCAATAATAACTCTCTTGAAGGGGTGGGGCTGGCTGCGCAGATGACGTGAGCCCCCCCATAGTGAGCACTCATTAAACGTTAACTTATTCCTGCTATTGAACGCAGCTGAGTGAATTTGAAGGGTTTGATGGCGGCAGTGGCGGGGTAACACTCGCTCCCGGCACAAAGTCCTGGCATTTTCAATCAGGTATCAGCGCTGTCTCTGGGCCCTCCACACACTTCTTCATTCTTTAAAGACTCCAAACTCCACAAACCTCTTCTTTTCCCAGAATCCCCCCATAAATAAATCATTAGGAGATTCAAATTTGAGGGCCTCCAGAGCCTCCCTCTGGATGGAGTGGAAAAGCAGGCACACACTCCCTGGGAACAATGAGCAAAGTCCTACGTTTGCAAAATGGTCAAAAATGAGTCATTTCATTTGTGGAAAATGAATACATCTGATCTTGCAAATGTTTCGCCTCGGGGAAAAGGAGCGTGCGTGAATTCGCAAACAGGCTTCTGCCGGCACAAACAGCTCTGCCGCTTGGGGGGCTGAGAAAACCGAGCAGAGGGTGGCAGCTCGGATCATTGGAGTCTAAAGAACAAGACCCTTACCAAGCAGGGACCTGGGGGTAGGGCGAGAGACAGGAGGATCGCTCAGGCCTTGTGTCCTTAACATTTAGCACATAAGAGCAGCTCTCAGCATTGGTCATACCTTAGGCTAATAAAATCCAGACACAGCCTCACCGATTTGTCCACACAGCCCCTCTGCCCACTATTTTTAGAGAGTGTTTGATGTGTGTGTGTGGGGGGTCTCCACTGAGTGGGGAGTGGTGGTCCATTTTTCCCTTCCTTCCAGTTTACGGCCTGAAAATATGAGCCCTGAATCCGATTAAACACACACTAACGTGTGTCTGTGCTGTGCAAGGCATCCTGCCTGGGGCTTCCAGCAGGATCAAGATGAATCCATTACAAAGATGCCCCCTTGGTGCCTGCTCTGTGCCTGGCAGGTGGTGGCATGACCCGGCTGCGACCTGGGCGCCTCATCCCTGTCCTGGGCACCTTACTCAGCTCAGGAGGATAAGACAATGGGACGGCTCAAGTCATTAGGACACAAAGCAGAAGGAAATGAGATATCAAAAGTGAAGAACAAAAAGCCACGGAGCACAACCAGGGGGCCATCTTGTCAGCCTCAGCTCCCCTCAAAGCTCCAGGGAGGCAGCCACACTGGGGACCCCAACAAATGCATGAGATCTGCCAGGTGGAGGGAGTGGAGCGTGTTCAGAGTGGAGGAAACGTGAGTCACAGACACCAGCCAGAAGGCAAGCAGGAACCACTGGTTGCATTTAGAATGGCAAGTGGCACCATTTGGCAGGAGCATGAGGTGCACATGGGAAGGCAGCAGAAACCTGGCTGCACAGGTTGGGGCGTTGTGTCCAGGAGCTGCAAGTGCCACGGCTACAGCGTGACAGGTGACCAGGAGTCTTGTGGGGGAAGGAAGGGAGGGTCGCTGTCACACTTGAGTTTTTGAACATGCCCTCTGGCAGGTCTGAGAGTGGCAGAGATGCTCAGGGAACAGCAGTGGGAAGCCTGGGCCCAACAGAACAAGTGTCCTCATGGACACTCCCCTGGAGCGAGGATCTGGCAGCTCTCTGTCCAGGGGGTGGTGGCCTGAAGCATGGGGGCCAGAGTGGGCACCCCTGGGGGTTAGATGTGAATGGCCTGGGGGCTTCTGGTCCTGAGAAAAGGAAGGCCCTTTATACCTGTGCCTCTGAGCTCCAGCTCACAGCACAGGGTGTGGCCTATGACTTGGGCCTGGCACCCACATCAGCAGCAGCATTAGGGCGAACACAATGCCTCAAGCGTGATGGGGACAACAGGCCGAGACTACAGGTCAAGCCAAGGCGAGTCACGGCTGACCACGGCACCTTAGTCTCAGCCGTGCTGCTGCCTTGACTGCTGTCAGGGCCCTGGGCCATCCCCAGAGTCCACAGCACAGAGTGAGATAAAAGTCATCAGGGAGCTGGAGTCCTCGGCCCTGGGAGAAAGAACTTAAATACAGCCTTCTCTGCTGGAACCTGTATCACTTTCCCCCTCGCCCAGCTCCTCCTGTCTGTGCGTCCTGCTGGGAGCCATTTGGCTCAAAGCAGTGAATATATGCTCAGTGCTGCATGCTGGTGCCCTGGTACGCGGAGGCAGTTCCTCATTCTCACCACGCAGCCACCGATGCCCACTCCCGGGGTCCTGGCACGTGCTATCTCCCCACCAAAACGCCTCTCCCATTCGCCTCCTCCAGGGCTCAGTTCCACGTCACCTGCCTGGCAAACACCCTGCTGACCGCCCACCACAGGGAGCGCCGAGGTGGGCTGGGGTGGGGATGGGCCATCTGGTCTTCCCGTGGGTTCGTTCACTCTACACGCGTTCCCCACTCAGGGTGGGAAGTGTGCTCAGGTCACAAGCGAAAGCACACTGCTTCAGGACACCTGCGTAAAGGCCCCCGTGATCCGCCATGCACACCTTCACGGGACGGGTTTCCAGTAAACAGGACACCTCAGGAAGACAGGGCAAGAGGGCACCGCAGGAGGCCTGGGGGAGCCCAGAGCAGGGGCGGCCCCTCCCAGGCCATGTGGGACTCCCCTTCCCACATGAGGGCCCAGCCCCAGGGGTGGCAGCCCCACTACTCCTGGGCGACCCGCCCTCTCCTCAGACCGCTGTTTGTTCTTACTTAATTGTTTCAACAGATAATACATTGGTATGGTTCAAACCTCTCAGGAGTATTCCTGGGTCTACCCTGAGGAGGCTCATAGGCACTCAAGTCCCTGCCCCTGCCCCCACCTCTGAAGGGACCATTTCAATCGCTTCCTCTGTTTCCTTCCATTGTTTCTTTACACAGACATAATAAATAAGAATACACCTTCTTATATCTGCCCTTTCATACACAAAAAGCAATATGAGATATGTACTCTCTCGCCTCCTCCTTTGTTCACTTAACTCTACATTCCAGAGCTTTCTCCGCATCAGCACACCAAGAGCCCTTGTCACGGCTACACTGTGTTCCAGTGAGGTGTGCTGCGGCACTGCGGTCCCCAACCCTCAGGCCATGGACTGGTCTGTAGCCTGTTAGGGACCGGGCAGCAGAGCTCCACCCACCTTGCCCCACCTCGAGACCACCCTCCATCCATTGAAAAATTGTCTTCCATGAAACTGCTGCCTGGTGCCAAAAAGGTTGGGGACCACTGCCACAGCACACACCTCAGGCTGCTCCAGATGACCCTGGGCTGACCCAGAATGCCCAGCAGACCCCTCCCTCGGCTCTCTGGGCCCTGGCCTTTCTCTGTCGCCCCCTGCATCTCCCCTCATCCCCTTTAACCCCCACTCTTGCCAGTTCAGGTGCTGCACCGCCCCAGCTGGTCCCCTAGCCCAGGCGTCAGCCCTGTACACAGCCCTTCCAGGATGCTCTCTTCAGCCCCCCTCTGAGTGCACCTCTGCCTCCTTCCTGGCCTCCGCCCCTCCACTCCCCTGCACTCTGTCTCACTGGCCCCGAACCCCTGTCTGTGCCCCCTACTCCAAGCACAAAGCCAAGTGCTAAAATTCAGCCCCCTGTACAGCCTCCCTGGGATGCAGCCACCCTCGCCTCTGCCTCTTGCTCTGCAGGGTGCCTAGAGGACCCCACCTGGCACCCCCAGCACCAAGCTCAGGACACCTCCTCTCCCCAGCCTGGTTATAGTACCATACAAACCAGCTGACTCGGGCCACTGCCCTGAGATCTGGAAGTCCATTTCTTGCCAGACAAGACTGGGGGTCCCACGGGCTCTGAAACTGCCTCCTTGCCTCTCCTTCCCTCCCCTCCCCTTGCCATGCTGGCCTTCCTGGTCCCCCTACTCCTGCCTTGAGACTGCTGGACCGCAGCCCCCTTGGCTAGGGCACTGAGACCCCAGGGCACTGACTCAGACCAGCCCCCACCTTGGTCCCGTCAGAGCCCCTAGTGGAAACTCCACTCCACATCCACCTCCACCCTCCGCGGGTGGGGTGGGGAGGGGCAGGGGGCACTGAGAGGGAGCATCCCTGTGCTCCCCGTGCCATGGAGACGCACTGCTGCAGTCAGAGGCTGCTGGGAGCCTGGCCCACCACTGAACATCTCAGAGACTTGCCCCGGCCCCACCCAATCCGGCCCCCAGGGGTGTCAGGTATGGAAGCTTCTGGTCCTAGATGGGTCACAGCCTAGGCACACTGGGCCACCACTAGCCCCCAACAGGGAGGAACACCCACCAACTCGGGTGACATCCATGGAGGTCACTCTAAACCCAGGAAAGCCTGGGCAGGAAACTAGTACTCTCACTAGGACACCGAGTCAACAGACGCACCCGCATGCCCAGGTCCTCGAGAAGGCACGCCAGGGGCAAGAGGAGCAGCCAGCGGAGAAGGGCTCTGACCGGGGAGACCCGCAGGGAGAAATGAAAGCACATGGTTTCCTTAATGTCACTCGCTGCCAGGACTCAGACACACAGACGGGGTGGATGAAGCACATACCTGATGCTCTGTGAGCTTTCTCCTTCAGACCTGCAACGAGAACAGCACACGCTTAGATGCCAGCACCCTCCGCTAGGGGACCCCTGCACGATGCTAGATGCAGGACCCCCATCCCCCCAGTCTCAGCAGGCCGCCCCAGGCCCACCCCCCAGGGGCTCCCACTGTTCTTCTGACCTGGAACTCTGTCCTGAAAGCCACCTCCTCCTGGAAGCCTCGGGGCTCCTTTCCCACCCGCCTCTGGTTCCCAGCACCTTGACTGTAATTGTTTTCCCAGGGTCTGAACACACCCCTGGTATTGGGGAGCAACCCCAGAGGAGGACCTGAGGTTCGAGAACTCTGTGCCCTGGGGAGAAACTAAATAAATGAATGAGTGACGAGGTGTGACTGGCCTCAACGCCCCCTACTTGGTATCTCCAGTGTATTTCCTCACCACCAGCTCTGTTTTCAAGCACCCAGAAATCAATCACAATCACATTACAAAGGAGACAAGCTTGAAGGTCAAGAAGCTGGACAATCCGATCGCACCGCACACTTGAGCTTTCACGGAGACTACGAAATACACGTCATCGACAGCTGCCGCCCTGCTCTGCACATCACAGGCAAGGGGCTTGGGTTAAATCCCACGCAGCTCAGGGCTAACGCCACACTTGGGCTTCCGGGTCTTAAGGAGCAAAGGGCTGCGGGCAAACACATTCAGGAGTCTAATCCCTGGATGTCCCAAATTGGACTTTATTGCCAGAGAGCAAGAGGAATAAAAACACACTAAATCATACAACTTTTCTTTTTGGCCACTGCCTTTTCAGTAACGTCACAGACCAGAGCACAGAAAGCCCCAGGGGATGGATGGCTTTCCCATGGAACCATGCTCACCGGTAGCAAATGAGAAGGAAAGAAGGTAGTTCCCGCAACATATGCTCCAGGAGCCTGAGTGCAAACCCCTTGTTCTAGAAGGACACTAAACTCTCCACTCAGCAACTCCAAGTCGGCATCAGCACACACCTGGTGGGTGACACTGCCCTACACAGGCAGGTGAGGTGGAGATGTGAGATGGGAATGGCCAGCAGACACCTGCGGTGTCTCCTTGCCCCAGGGGCAGGCGACAAGGTGCAGATGAGCCCCTGGCAGCTGAAAACCCACCAGACCCATTCTCAGGAAGCCTGAGGCAAAAGCCGGCCATAGTCTGATGACAAACAGAGATCCCCAGGAGCAGCTTTAGAAAGTTCTTGTTTTTTACTTTTGTTTTCCATTCGATCATAGCCAGGATAGAAAGGAAAGCAGGCAGGGCCAACAGTGTGTGCACGTGCACGTATTTCAGTCTTTATCTCCCTCTTAGGTCGCTTGCCCTGGGGGACGCCAGCTGCCCGGTCCTGTGAGCAGTTCCCCGAAAGGCCCACGTGGTGGGGACCTGAAGCCTCCGGCCACCAGCCACGTGAGCGGGCTCAGGAGTAGATTTCTACCCCTGCACTGCGCCCACGTGAGAGCCCCAGAGGCAGAACCCCTGGCCAGGCTGCCCCTGGGCTCCTGACCTACAGAAACGGAGCTGTGAGTTTCCCCCGGGGCCCTTGCTTTCTTCCTGTGTCCCGACAGAGAACCACACAGTGCCTGGACTGCTCTGTGACCAGGCCAGGTGCATGTTTTCCCCAACAGGCTTGAATCCAAGCTGGGGCCTTGACTATTCCCAGGCACTGAGAAAGCTGTTTAGGTTGTTACCCGAAACTCTGAAAAATCAAACATGATAACGAACACATAAAAACTAGCCCCAGCCCTGAGCCAAATTCCTTCTTCCCCCATCTAACCCTAGAACCTGATCCGTCCTCATGGACATATTTGGGTGGAGCAGCTCCTTTCTTGCTGTCCTGAGAGGATGCTGTGGCCCTACACATGTGTGTTCCCCTGATAATTGCGTTGGTCTAATCACCTGGGCATCCAGTGATTCTTTGGAGTCACAACTGGTCCTGTCTCAGGACAGTCCGGGGCACTCTCTGCAGGAGACTCCCCTGCCTCTGCTTTTAGGGAAACTTCAGCCATGGGTTCAGCAGGACAGAACACAAGACAATCAACATTTGGTCTTCAGCGGCAGTGCTTTGGGGGTCATTCGTTACGCAGCAATGGATAGCTAGCACATGGCTCCTCCTCATGCCTCTAGCACACATCCCTATTTGCAAGCCTTCACTCAGTACCACTTGAAGCTCTCTTATTTATGTTTCTGCACTGTCTGTCTGCCCCAGTGGGTGAAAGCGCCATGACAGTAAGAGATTGTCATTTTCACAACCGAGTCTCCAGTGCTGAGACAAGACAGAGGCTCCTTGCTGTGTGGCTGAGGCACAGCCACGCCAGCCACGCCAGGAGCTCCAGCATTCTGGAATGTCTGTGTCTAAAAGGCCAAGAGGCACCAGGGAACAAGCACAGACCCTGAGCTGCCAGACTCCCCTGGGTCCCAGCCCCAGCCTCACCCCTTACTGGCTTCCAGGTGGCCTCGGAAGTCACTTAACCACTGTGAGCCTCAGTTTTCTCCTTTGTGGATTAGGGATGACAGCAACGGTTAGCCCCCGAGAATGTGGGGAGCAGACAACGTGCATTCCTGGCGCAGAGCTGCTGATCAATAAAGCTGCTTCTCACAACACTTGCCTGCAGGTGTGGTTCGAGAATGTGCCTGCTCTCCAGTTAGGCTGCTGCGAGGCTGCTCAGAGGCAGACCCACTGATGCCTGGAGGGAAGGGTCATTTCTGGAGTAGATGGTGCTTTTCCACGAGCTGCAGCCAGCATGGGGCCTGCCCTGAGCAGGCTCCAGGAAACGTCTATTGTGAGAAGCCACGACCAGGCTGGCTCAAAGCTCACACGCCAACAGCAATATGCAGCACCGCCCTCTTTTTTTCCCCTTTTTTCCTTGTTTCTTTTTTTTTTTTTGAGACAGAGTCTCACGTTGTCACCTGGGCTGGAGGGCAGTGGCATCATCAGAGCTCTTTGCAACCTCAAACTTCTGGGCTCAAGTGAATCCTCCTGCCTTGGCTGCCCACAGTGCTAGGATTACAGGCGTGAGCCACCCCGCCCGGCCCAGAGTCCTATTTTAAACCAAGGATGGCACATTCAGAGGACACCCTGGAGCCCCATGGCATAATACCACCAGTCCTAGGGCTGAAGGAGCAATGATGTGGGGAGAAAAGTTAGAGGCGCTGGGCAGACCCTGGGGTGAATGATGCCTATGCGTGTGTACACGTGTGTGTATGTGTGCATATACACACAAGCATGCATGTACATGCATTTGTGTTTGCACGTGTGGGTGTGTGCATGTGTGCGTGTGCATGTATGCTAGTATGCATGTGCATGTGCACGTGTGTGCGGGTACACATCTGTGTATGTGTGTGTGTGCACGTGCTTGTGGGCATGGCATCTGTCAGCAAGGGACAAGGCAGCAGAGCGCCCAGAGCACCTGGAGCCCCCTGGGTTCCTGCAGAGGAAGATGAGATTGAGGAACATGATGGTCCCCAGATGCCTTAGTTTGGGCCGCCCCTGATGCACACTTGGACATAAGGATTTTATTTCGGAGGTGAAGGTAGGGGGTAGGGAGGCGAGCAGAGGAAGAGAAGTGGCGAACAATGGTGGTACCAAGCCGCACATTGCCTTGGGACGACCACCACTGTGGACAGCAGGAGCTCAGTCCTCCAGGGAGCCCTGGAAACCAGTCCAGAGCCGCCTCCAGCTCTCCCACCTCAGGGCCCAGGCCGGGGGGCACGGCTGAAGGCTGCTCCAGGGGACGGTAGGGCTGCACGCTGCAGCCTGCTGCACAGGTGGCGGAGGGGCCCCACCAGGCAACAAAGGGCAGATGCTGGCAGGTGAACATCAGCCTGGTGTGCACTGGGGAGGCAAGACCAAGGGGCTCGGACAGCCAGTGCTCCCTGGACACACATACACACAGTCCTCAGGAGAATACAACAGATAACCAGGCTTCCTCCAGGTGGCCTCCAAAGGCCAAAGTACAAGTGATCGTGTTTGTGGCTCTCATTTCCCTCCTGCGGTGGATCCTGCAGGCTGTCCTGTTCACCATGTGTGCCAGCCCCCCCTTCCATGCCTCCCTGGACTTGCACCTCTAGAAAACTGAAATCTATGTTTCCCCAATGACCTTGCACCTAGGGTTCTGCAAGTGGCCCCAGCTGCTCTGGACAAAGGCCTGCCCAGCTAGAGCAGGTGGATGTGAGCAACATGGGGTAGAGGGATGGCTGGCAGAGAACAGAGGCGCCTGGTTCTCCCACCGCAGCTGGCTCCAGTGCAGCTGAGCATCACAG